>CM047816.1:63509947-63708659 GCA_026214975.1 Gentiana macrophylla | reverse complement strand
ATGATATTTTTTTTTCTGGATGTACTACATGATAAAAATCAAGTCAAACAACCAAGTCAATCTTACAGTAACATGATCGACCCCTGGACAAATAACAACAGACAAATTCACAAAATGCATGATTTCTATACCTCAAAATTACTCGTAAAGGTCAACCAGATGCATAGAAGCATCAAACCTCACGAGGGGTCGGACATGGTTTGGGGCCATTTGAGCCTAATATAAAGGTCATTTTGATTTCTATGCCCTAAATTACACATTACAAAAAAGAGCAATTTTATAAAAGAAGATAAAGAGAAACCTTGTAGAAGTATTTCTTCGCAGCTTGATCGCTGAGCGTATGCATCTCTTCACTCTGAACTTCAACAAATTGTCATTAAATATCTGCAAAGCGATCAACATAAACATTTCCTGAGATTGTGAGTTCATGAAACGCATTCCAACAGAACAAGGCAGGGAGGGTAATGGAGGGATGAGGATGAGGCTCCTAACACCCTCCCCCTCCGCCGGTTCCCCATACAGATCATATATATGTAAGTGTGTTTGTATGTGCAATAGTGACTATACGTCCACGTGTATATGTATGTCTTTATACAAGTATGTATATTTCAAATGCTGGATATATGATACCCATTCAGGGAAATTACTTAATGCAAGTGCTTCAATCTTGAAGTACCTTAGACTGAAAATTTTGATATAACAGTATAAAATTAGTTGACAAAGAACAAAAGTTTCACTGTAATGAATTTTCTGGAGGTTGATAAGAGAATTATAGAGCAAGACAGTCTGAGGTTAAATGACCATAAGCAAAATCCACCTGCCTTTATCAGATCATCTATGGACTGTGTTTCTCTAATGATTTTCTGACGATTCATAATAAAATTGCTGCCACACAGAAAACAGGCAATTCATCATCACCGTTCCAGTTGTTGACATTTTGGCTGCTGATAAACAAGTTGTCATCTTTTGACCAAAACTGTTTGTTAAGCCACAAAAGGATGAGCTGACACTGTTTTCAATGCTCTGTTGTTTGAGACAGGGTGCTCTAAATTTCCATTTTTAGATGATAAAACTCCCGTTAGACCAGTATCACTGTTCTCAAAACCCCTCTCTCCCATTTCTACTTCTGGACCCTTTGTAATCTGTAGGGATAATAGCTCAGGGCAGTGCTCACGCAGATGACTCACCATTGTTTCATCAAAATCAGCAGCCCAAATCATCTGCAATTTCTTCACATAAGTCAGCAAGATGGCAAAGTCTTGATATTTGATCAAAAGGTAAAAACCTGGGTTGTTTAGATGAACTGAATATAAAATTCCTTCCGTCTATCCTCAGTACTAGAGATGAACAACTTATCTTTAAATTCTTCCAACTGGATGGCCTAAAACATTGGATTAACTTTTCATGAAAATTACGCGTAACAGAGTAAAGAAAACCAAAAGCTGCACATATCCTAAAGTCAGATATGCTTTGGTGTATGTAAAAATCAAATTATCCGTTCCATTATTTTAAGGTCGTAATGAAATCGAACCTTTTACGGAAACATCATCGAATACAAGGTGAGAAAGTGCTTTTCTTCAACTTACCCTTAGTGTGTTTGTTAGTCAACTATCTTAAAGCTAATATAGGAAGAGTATTCTTGGATGTTTGAGGTGTAAAACCAATTCCTTAGTTCTAGTATGAGATGTTTAGGGATAGCAGATTCTTTTGGCAAGGGAGGCGCAAAGAGAAAGGAAGCGAAATGGAAAGATCTTGACCTTCTATTTCGATTTTTTTCTTTTCTTTTTGAGAAACTATTTCGATGTTTTTATAGTGGAAAACAAATGAAAAGTGATCAGTGTATAGTATTACTCAATACATTTCCTTGTAAATATCAACAATATTCCAATATGTAAAATTACAATATAGACCCCCCAGGATAGGAAGGGCCTCCCTATTCTAATACACCCAGTAAAAGACTCTTGTCAAATAGTACACTTTAAAAAGAAGCTTCAAAAGAAATACTGCAGTAAGAAGTGCTGCAAATTTGTTCAAAACTTCCTCACACGGTCACACCTCTCCAGGTACTAGCGTATATTTAACGAAATTTCACAAGTTCTCCCAAAATTGATGGAACTGCAAGCTTCCTTTAGCTATTAGAATGGGAGACTCACCTATCATAGTATCTTACACATAATAAAAGTTCGAAAGAGTAGATGTAATAACATCAATTTCTTTCACAATTTAAAACTTTCACATTATTGTATTGACACTTTATTGTCAAGTGTATTGTTTTCTCCAGAAATCAAAGACTTGCCTTGCGTTTTCTTTTCCCACCTCAATTCTTAAGCTAGCCCTAAAATGTCAATAAAAAACAAAGAATGTGTAAATAAGAACAACTATATACTAAGCAGTTCAACGCACATGTGAGTGTTGATCGTTCATTAAAAATTAGAAAGAGTATATGAACGCACATGGACAACTAGGCCTGCATAAACATGACTCTTTTCTATGCACTGTAAATGGATGTTAAACCTTTTTCGCCACCACAATGTAAAATGCATGAATAAGTACAGCTCAGCCTGTGCATATCATGGACATATTTCAGTGGGTAGAATATGGTTCCACTGCAGTGAGCATAAAAATCAGATTTGATTAGCCAACACCTTTTTTAGGAGTAGCTAAACTAAATGGGGATTTCATTATTCAGGTTTCCTACTTAACTATCTTGGACCCTACGGATAATATAGCAGTTTCTTAAGCATTGGTAGCGTGCAGATTCTACTAGCAGCCAGCCAACCTAGACAGTCGTTTAAGGAGAATGATAGAGCCACCAACCTCCCACATGGAAAGGGATTCACTGAAGGACAATTCCCGAAAAAGCACTAGCAACATTCTAAATGCAAAGTGGAGGCTCTCAGCACCTATTTGTGACAGATGTGAGAACATTTCTTTATCTGTGAGCTCCAAGATATGCCAAAGCGCCTGCAACTGCTTCATTACACCAAGAGGCCCGTCCATTTGGAAATTTTCACGCTAAACAAGATACAAAAAATATTAAATAGATAAAATTAAATGAACATTAACAGGGGAAAATTTATGCATGAAAAGATAGGTATGAAGGAAACTAAAGATTTAGAGATACCAGTCTTCTTAAAAGCATTTCAAAGCACCAAAAAGCATCAGCGTTATCTTCAAAGAGAACAACAAACGGAGATAGCAAATCGCTCATACCTATGATAGGCTTGACAGATGAGAATTGCAAATCAAATTCTAAGTACAATGCAATCGTCTCAACACAGTCTTTCCCATAGTTGAGAAGAAACTTATAGATTAGATGAAAAGCACAACCTTGACAATACCCAGTAGCAGGATCAACCCAGGCATAAACCGCAAGAATATCCGACATACGAGCCAAATTTTTTGCATCCTCATAAAACTCCAGATGACTGTCCGTTCGAACTACATCAACAACTAAATATAAAGGGAAAGCTTTTTAGATTGTTAATAACAAGAGAACTAGAATTACTAAAATGCATAACCGATTTCCTGCTTGAAACTTGTTTCATTGGGAAAGAGAAGAAAGGGAACACATACACACACAAAAAAAGAAAAATATATATACCTATTCGATGCAGTGTCCAAAGCCATTTAGAGACTCTGTCTTCACCAGCGGTCACTCCTTGAGATATAGCCACATTACCAGCAGAAGATTCAGGCACATCAGATATTCTAAAATTATTAAGCATCCTCGAATCATGTACACAGTTATTGGACCAAGACATAGGATCTTGCACATCTAAGCAAATATCAGAATCTGACTTTCGACACCTCCAGTTATTTTTAGCAGCAAAATTACGGGGTTCAACAACTAGATCTGTGTTGTTACTAATTCGAAAACTGTGCACGTAGTCATCTCCAAATCTAAGTCTACGGCGTATACAGATACCATCATCAAGAGATCGATGTCCTTTTCTGTCTTTCTTTCTTTTGTCAAAGAGATCTGTAACAGGCAAAGGCGGGAAATCAAAATAATTATCAGATGCATAATTTGATTCATATGCTTCAGTGCAGTTTTTCACGGAACTGTATGTGTAAGGATCAGACGTAGGAGAAGCTGGCTGCAAAGAAGAGTCATAGGCTGCTCCCTCTGTGCTTCTTACACTTATAAGGTCATCAGAATCAGTCGAACTTTCTATTTTTGAAGATATATCCACAACATTACGACTTTCATTGGAGTATATGCCTGAATTGCTAGCATATCCATCATAATCCCCCCTGCTTTTGGTTTCAACTTCAGTTTCTTCATCTTTTGAACTAGTTCTCATGTCCATGACCTTGGAGCCAACAACATAGGCAAGAGAACCAGTTCCAATGCTAGAATGCATCATTTGGCATTGTTCAACAAGCTCTTTGTAACGTTCTCTGTGTGAATTTCATCAAATAAGTCAACTGATCAGACTGAGTGGTATTCGACTAAAAGTTAATAAGTCCATGTTCAAACAAGAATTTCAACTCAACCAAGAAACATATAATGAACATGAGAGGATCGATAATTTATGAACGGTGGCATGGAGAAGATTTCATTCAAATCAATCAAATGTGCATCACAGAAGACACAACATTGGACTTTTGATAGTGTATGGAAGAAATTCAGAAGAATATTAGAGATTCGCAAACATATAAGGGGTCTTTTAGTTTGCTTGGCTGCATAGGCCCTCTATTGTTAGTATTGCTTGGTTTATATTTCATGAATGAAAAGTTCCCCTAATGTTGTTGGAGAAAAAATAAGTGTTGTTTAATCTTGCTTGTATTATTTATGTCTGTAATATGTTTTATGTAATTAGTTAGAAAGTAATTAGGAGAAGTCGGTATACTTCGGATAGATTTTGTGTTAAAAAGAAGAAACCTTTTCAATTAAGGCTTCGATGATTTTATTTAAAACCGGAAAGAAGTATGTATACATGTAGATTTAGGAGTATTGTCTAGTTGAGACTCTAGGCACTCTAACGAGATAAACGTGTGAGATCCTAACAGAATCATAAAACAGAAAAACAAATGCCTTATATCACGGCTACATTAAATACTAATAAAGATATAATCCTAACAAATCCTGGAAGTTAATGAGAAGATCTTTTCTCAACACTCACCCTCAAGTTGGGGAAAAGATATCTATCAGGCCCAACTTGCTCACAAAGTAATCAAACTGTCTTCTTGCCAAGGCTTTAGTTAGACCATCTGCAATTTGCTGTGTAGATGGAAGAAAGGGCACAGAAAACAGTCCATTCTCCAATTTTTCCTTAATAAAGTGCTATCTTTCTCCACATGCTTGATCCAGGCATGTTGCACAGGGTCATTAACAATGTCAATGGCTGACTTGTTGTCACAATATAATCCCATAGGACCAGATATCTCTGCTCCAATGTCCTCCATTACCTGTTTGATCCACAGGCCTTCACACATCCCTAATGCCAATGCCTTGAACTCTGTTTCAGCAGTACTCTTTGCTACAACAGTTTGTTTTTTGCTTCTCCAAGTGACTAGATTCCCCCGTACATAGGTGTAATACCCTGTCATGGATCTCCTTTCCTTGGTGCAAGTTCCCCAATCTGCACCAGTGTACACAGCAACATTTCTAATGTCACGCTTCTTGAAGTATAGCCCCTTTCATGGTGTAGTTTTGAGATACCTCAACACTAGCTGCCTCCATGTGAGCCTCATTAGGTGAGTGCATAAATTGGCTCAAGGTACTGACTGCATAGGATACATCTGGCCTTGTATGTGCCAGGTATATCAACTTGCCAACCAGTCTTTGATAGCTTCCCATATCCACAGGGTCACCTTTGGCACTTCCCAACTTCAGATTGCACTCCATTGGTGTGTTTGCTGGCCTAGCACCTTCCAGTCCTGTTTCTTTGAGTAGGTCTAGGGTGTAGTTCCGTTGGGTTAGTACTAACCTCTTAGAGGACCTGGCTACCTCTATTCCCAAGAAGTGTCTCAGGTGTCCCAGATCCTTGTTCTCAAATTCTGTTGCAAGTTGTTTCTCTTCCTCATCGTTCGGATTAGGATGATATCATCCACATATACAATCAGGCGAGTCAACTTTGCCTTCTTCCCATTCTCTTTATGAACAAAGTATGGTCCGATCTTCCTTTGTACAAGCCCTATCTTCTTCATGAACTTCATAAACTTTGTCAAACCATGCTCTTGGCTTTGTTTGAGTCCATATAAGGACTTGGTGAGTTTGCACACTTGGCTGCCAAATTCTTCACTAAATCACGGGAGGATCCATATACACTTCTTCCTTCAATTCTCCATGAAGGAAAGCATTCTTTACATCCATTGCATGAGTGGCGATCCCAGTTCACGCCATAGATAATAAAATCCAGTTGTGTTGAGCTTAGCCACATGTGAGAAAGTCTCGAGTAATCAATCCCGTGAGTTTGGGAGTAGCCTGGCCACCAACCTGGCCTTCATGTCTTTCATGCCGCCATCAGTGTTATATTTTACCACAAACACCCACTTGCACCCAATGTTTTTCTACCTTTCCGGCAAGGGTACAATTTCCGGGTCCCATTCTTTTTCAAAGTGCCCTCATTTCTTCAAGAATCGCTTCCTCCACTCGGGTACCATAAGAGCTTCATTGACATCTTTAGGTATGGTGGTGGATGACAAGTCTAGTAGTGAAGGCTTTGAAGGATGGTGTGATTTGGCATAGGATAAGTATTTGGACATAGGGTGTTTGGTACATGTTAGTTGGTTTTCTAATGGCTATGGGTACATCAAGGAGCGATTTTTCTGCTTTTGTTCAGGAGAGTCGGGTTTGTTATAGGACTTTGTGAGGTTGATTCTGTTTCACTGTCTGATGCAACATCTGTGTGTTCTGATTCTTCCTCAGGATGTTTGTCTGTATCAGTGACAGGGTCAGGAATTGATAGCTGTGTAGACTCATTGTCGGACTTATATGCCTGTGTAGGAAACTTCCTCACATAAGTTTTGCCTTGGAATGGTCTTTCTTTGAGAGGTTCTGGGGGATCAGTGTTTCTGATCTTATTTCTTATTTTGATGGCAGTTTTCCCACAATTGTCCATTTGTTCACCAGAATCAAACTCTAGTTTATGCCCTGCACTCTTAATTTCTAGAAAATCATAGGATTCTTCAAAGATGTCATCTGACAGACCTCTATCAGATACACTTGTAACCCTAGGCTCCCTCTGAAATTGAACCTTGTCAAAGAACATTTTATCTTCAACAAAAGTGACATCCATGGTAACTATACATTTTCCAGTGGCTGTGTCAAAACATTTGTAACCCTTTTGTGTGGGTGAATATCCCAGAAAACAACACTTTTTTGACCTAGGTTCTAATTTCCCTTGGTTATAAGTGTGGGCACACACTGTGCATCCAAACGTTTTGAAATAGATTGATAGGTGTTTGAAAACTCAAAACCCTAGATGCAAGTCTGTTGATAAGGTATGTGGCAGTCATGACACTCTCTCCTTAGAATGTTTTGGGCATTTTGAGGTAAACAAGGGTGTTCTGGCCACCTCCGATAAGTGTCTGTTTTTCCTTTCTGCAACTCCATTTTGTTGTGGAGTTTTGACACATGAACTTTGGTGTATTATACCTTTTTAAATCAAATATCCATCTATGTACTGGTTGAAGTACTCTGTTCCATTATCATTCCTTAGAATCTGGATTTGTGTATGGAACTGAGTTTTTACCATTTCATAAAAATGTTTGAAAATCATTTCTACTTCTGATTTTTCTTTCATTAAGTATACCCAAGTTAAACGTGTGTGGTCATCTATAAGTGTGATGAACCACCTTTTGCCATTAAAGGTGCTTACCCTAGATGGGCCCCACACATGACTATGAATCATAGTGAATGGTTTTGAGGGCACATAGGGTTGAGCAGGGTATGGTTGTCTGTTTTGCAAGGATACAAAATTCACACTGGAAATTCAAATCTTTATTGCTAACAAAATGTTCAGGAAACAATTTTTTTCCATGTAATCAAAACTAGGGTGTCATAATCTCTTATGCATGACTAGGATCTTATTCTGGTTTGATTGGACAATTGTGTGGTAGCTTCCTCTCATAAGGCTCTCCTTCTGTGGATCAATTCCAGATTCCAGCACATAAAGTCCACCGGTGAGCTTACATTTGCCAATCATCTTCCCCAATACCTTTTCCGGAAATAGACAACCATCCTTAGAAAACACAATCTCACTATTTTGATCAGCAGTTAATTTGCCTACTGACAATAAATTACATGCCAGTTTAGGGACATGAAGTACATTTTTTAGGATTATGTTTTTAGATACATAGATGGATCCCTTTCCAGCAATAGTGGAAAAAGAGCCATCTGCCAGCCTGATTTACTGGTTTCCTGGACAAGGGTTGTAGTTTAAAAAAATTTCAGAGGATCCAGTCATGTGGTCAGTTGCCCTAGAGTCAACTATCCACTCAGTTTTATGACCGACTCCTAACAAAGAAAGGGAGAAATGGTTACCTGACTCAGCAAGGGAGCAATTTGTTTTGGCTGTCATGGAGAGTTGTGAATTAAGAAGCTTACTCAATTGTTCTAGTTGGTCCTGAGTGAATGGTAGGAGTCCTGCAGATTGTGGTCCAGAATCAGAAGACACCTGGTTAGCCTTTCCTTGCTCAGAGTTGGCACATTTGCTTCTCCAGGTTGGCTTTCCATGTATGCCCCAACATATGTCCTTAGAGTTTCCAGTCTAGTTGCAATGTTCACACTTAAGTTTATGCTTTTCCATCTTCTTTGTTGAATCTGATCTGCTTGCCACCATTGCAGATCCTTCCATCTCAGTTTGCCCTGCCCTGACCTGTGCATTGCTTTCCTTCTTGACTCTTCTCTCCTAACCTCAGAGAAGGTTTCTCTAAGAGATGGTATAGGGTTCCTCGCAAAAAAATCCCCCCCAACTTCATCCAGATCAGAATTCAGACCTGCCAAGAATGAGTATACCCTTACATTTTCTTCTCTCTTGTGAAATTTCACATTGTCAGTTGTGCACTCCCATTTATCCTCATGACACAAATCTAACTCTTGCCAGAGGGACACAATGTCATTATAGTATGATGTGACATTCCTCCTCCTACTTAAGGCTCCACAGTTTTGGTTTTGATCTCATATATTTGAGATAATTCTCCAAATCTAAGTACATCTCTTTTACTGCATCCCAGATATCCTTAGCTGATTTCAAGAACATGTGTGGTCTGGCAATGTTTCCATACACTTTATAAGCCAGGCCCTCACCATTGAGTCCTCATATTTCCAAGTCTTGAACTTGGGATCAGTTTCTGGTGGTTTGGCCTCATCTCTAGTTAAATAGCCCAGTTTTCCTCTCCCATTGATGGTGAGTGTGATGGTCTGTGCCCATTCAAGATAATTATTGCCATCTAGTTTTCTGGCAGGAAGTAGAATTGGACCAGAATTTTTGGAGTTGTCATCACTGGTTAGGAGATTTGTATTTTGCGTCTCCGTTCCAATTGATGAGCCATCGGAGGTGATGCCCCCAGAGGTGGGGGTTCTTTCTCTGGTGAAAGCTTCCCAATAGTTCATCGGAATTATGTACGGTAAAGAGTTTTTGTGTAGGATGTCTCTGATACCATGTTAAAAAGTAGAAACCTTTTAATTAAGGCTTTGATGACTTTATTTATCCTTTGGAAAGAAGTACTTATACATCTAGATTTAGGAGCCGTGTCTAGTTAGGACTCTGCAGGCACGCTGACTAGATAAACGTGTGAGACCCTAACAGAATCATAAAGTGATAAAACAGAAAAACAAATGCCTTATATCACGGCTACATTAAATAATAATAAAGATAATGAAATCCTAACAAATCCTGGAAGTTAATGAGATCTTTTCTCAACATTTTGCTGTAGATAATAGTTGTTAGAGGGAAAAGGAGGTTGTTGGGAAGTTAACGTATAGCTTGTGACGGACACTAAGTTTTTTCGCTTGAAGATGGGCTGGTTGGCCATGTAATGACCAGCAACTCCCTAGTGTGACGTGGTTTACTGCAAAAGTCAAACAATAAGGAGGATTTCTGTTAAGGCTTTTCATAACCAGCCTTGACAGCCATTCCAGTAACTAGAGTTTCCCCTGAATCAACCTGCAATGCTGGCTTTTCTCCGATAGCATCCATTTGTTGAGCATTCATCGCCTCCTTCCTACATTCCTCCCTTCTAACATAGGAGAACACCTCTAAAAGTGAAGGTAGTGGATCTAACCCCACTATCCTTTCCTTTGCAGCCTCAAAGCTCACATTTATACCACCAAGAAAATCATAAATCGGATGCTTTTCTACTAGTTTTTGGTAGTAAGATGCATCCATTGCACTTTCCCAATCATTAACACTCAGCAGATCTAGCTCCTGCCAGAGTGCCTTCAATTTGATAAAGTATTGAATAACATCCATGGATCCTTGCTGGACCTCATTTAAGGCTGTCATAATGGCAAATGCTTGATCACTACTGCCACAATTGGAATAAGTTGTTGCCACTGCATCCCATATTTCTTTTGCAGTGGTAAGGAATAAGTAGATTTGTCCCCATATTCTGACTCCATGGAATTAATCAACCATGACATGATCATGGCATTCTCTATAACCCAAGCTTGATAAGCTTCAGACTCGTCAATAGCTCGTGTTGACAGTACCAGTGAAATAACCAAGTTTGCCATGCCCTATGACGAATAATTTCACAGATTGTTAGCACTGAAGATAGTTCCTACCGTTAATCTTTAATGTTTTAATCTGAATAGTGCAACTATCATTAAGATAAGAAGATCCAGCAATCCCGGATGGTGTGGACAGGGGATTGTTAGTTTGGCTGGAATGTCTGGTTGAGATTTTTGTTCTAAGGTTTTGTTCTAAGATTTGTGACGTGGTTTTAGTACTCTGATAACATAAACGCAAATGAGAAGAAATATTATGTATTCCTATTTAAATAAAGGAGCAGAACATCTCCTTTTATACAACAAACAGTGCAATCCTGTAAGTTCTCACCAGCTATACGCTAACCTCCTAACAACTTCCTTTACTCTCTAACAACTATTATGTACAACAAACTCTATCCAGAATATACTGACTTCTCCTAATTACTCTAACTATTTACATGAAACAGACTCTAACTAATTACTTATAATAAATTATGTTGAATTGTATGATGGAATAGACGGATTAGCTTTATGTTATATCATAATCCTTGTCTTATTCTTAATCTGTCAACTAGATTAGATTAAGCCCTAAACTGAGGCAATCTGCTTTCTGTTTTTACTGTTCAGTTCTAGCCGCAACATGCAACTTGCAATTAGCCGCTGTAAAGGGCCCATAAGATTATTTAATTCCCCAGCTCTTTTTTACTTCTCCAATCTCTAAATATACTTCTTACATGGTATCAGAGCTCTGATTTTTCTTTTTCCAAATCTTAAAAAATGGCAACCGAGTATTCTTCAGAAGTAAATTCAAGGAAAGAAACCTTCATGAATTCATCTTCTTCTTACTGTCAACACTCTATTATGCCCATCTCAACTCACAAAGTTAATGGGGATAATTTTCTCCAGTGTTCCCATTCTGCCATATAATAAATCACTGGAAGAGGCAAAAAGGAGTACTTAACTAAAGAAACTAAAGCACCTAAGACTGATGATCCATCACACAAAAGGTGGAGAGTGGAGAAAAGTCTAGTGATGTCCTTGTTGCTGGGACCCCAGCAACTACTGAAAATTTTATTCTCTATGATACTGCTGAAGAAATTCGGTCAGTAGCAAAGGAACCATAATCAAAAAAGGATAACACCTCGAAAAATCTATGAGGTTGAGGCCAAACTCCAAGACCTTAAACAAGGAGAGTTGTATGGATCTGATTACTACAATCTCCTGTCAAGCTCATAGCAACAACTTGTTATTTTGAGGGAATAACATGGCATTCTCTTGAAGAGGCAAATATATACAAAGACT
This sequence comes from Gentiana macrophylla, assembly GCA_026214975.1. Classification (NCBI taxonomy): domain Eukaryota; kingdom Viridiplantae; phylum Streptophyta; class Magnoliopsida; order Gentianales; family Gentianaceae; genus Gentiana; species Gentiana macrophylla. The sequence goes on along the minus strand of CM047816.1, from coordinate 63,696,694 downwards.
TCAAGGATCAAAAGAGGATCTTCAATTTCCTCATGGGACTGAACCCGATCTTGGGGACGTATACTTAGCATAAAACTCCTTACATCAAACAAAACTGTGTTCTCAGAAATTAGACATGAAGAAAGTTGAAGGAAACTCATGATGAGTGGGAATTCATGATCCCACAACTCTTCTATATCTACTCATAAGAATAGTGCTCTTTTTACAAAGATTCTTCCATCAACCCATCAAAACACAAAATGAAAAGGGAATAGACCTTGGTGTGAACATTGTAAAAGGACTGGTCACACTAAGGAGACCGGCTGAGAACTAATTAGGGTTAGGTTTTTGTCACTTGTAACTGTTAGAATATATGGATTTTGTCCTAGTGCTTTATTTAGTATTAATTGCTCTATGTTTTGTCCTTTTTTATGTCTTGTATTAGCCCTAAGATTATCCTCTTAGTGGTGAAATCAGAAGGCTGTTTTTCCTTGTATTCCCTAAATGTCCCACTGTCCAACTAGCCGTTGAAAAAGTATTATATGTACACTTTATAGCCGGTTGGCCTCCTCTCCTCATCTATAAAGGAATGGAGTTGTAATACACAACTAATGAGCTTTACCAATTCATTCTAATAATACTAGAATACTTTTCTCATTCTTTCTATTCTAACATGGATCAAAGCCTAAGGCTCCTTTCTGGAAAAAAATTCGAATTTCTTTCATCTCCTAAATGGCTGAACTGCTACTAGCACGGCCATTGAATCTACTCCCTCTGAAGCTTCCATAATATCATGGGAGCTTCAAAACATTCAAGCTGCTTACATGCTGAATGGTAATAAGTACCTAAAATGGTCTCAGTTTGTCAGAACCTTCTTGAAAGGTAGAGGCAAACTGAGCCAATTACTGGGAACTGGTCCCACTCAAGATGATCCCAAGTATGCTAGCTGGGATGAGAAGGACTCCATGGTGATGTTCTGGCTCTGGAACTCAATGATTCCTGACGTAAGTGACACTGACATGTTTATAGAAGTTGCCAAGGAGATCTGGGATACTGTAAAACAAGCCTATTCTAAGGTCAACGATGCAGCCCAAATTTATGAGATCAGGGCAAGGATTCAGAAAACCATGCAAGGTAACAAATCTATTATTGTTGGAAAGTGTATTGTATAAGTCGTATATAATTAGCAGTTAATTATTTTATTTATTTAATAAAGCAGCCGCATATATTAAAATATATGTAGGGGAATTTTGGGTTTCCCAGTTATTAAGAGTAAGAGGTAAATGCCCATAAACTCCTAAACGGCTAGGTTACGTGGGAAAGGGGTTTCAATTTATTATAAAAGGCTAGCATTGTTGAGTAATAAAATACAAAAGTTTTTCCCTAATATTTTTTACATGGTATCGGAGCCGTGTTCGAGAAAAATACCCTAAAACCTACACTTCTGCCGCAAGCAGCCCACTGCTGCCGCTGCTGATATATTGACGCTCGGGTCCGCGGCTACTGGTGCTAATAGCGGCGCCAATTCGCAGACCCTAACCGACGCTGAAACTCACCAAAACAGTGGGACCATTATTCTGCCAACACCCAGGCGGTTGACCGGGAAGAATTACCTAGAATGAGCTCAGACGGTGAAGTTGGCAATCGACGAGAAGGAGAAATTGAACTATTTGATCGACGATACCGCCGTTCAGCATGTCGACTGACCCGAAATATGGTACCTGGAAGTCTGAAGATTCACTAGTCATGGCATGGCTCATAAATTTGATGGAACCAGCCGTGGCCAAGCCATATATGTTTCTTCCAACTGCCAAAGATATATGGGAGGCAGTCAGATAGATGTATTATGATCTTGAAAATTCATCCGAGATCTATAAATTGAAGACTGAGTTATCAAATCTCAAGCATGAATCGAAGGACGTCACATCCTACAACAATGAAATTGTAACTTTATGTCAGGAACTAGATATGTACCATGAGGATAAAAGAGATTGTCCCGGTGACAGTGTCAACTTTAAAAAGAGGGAAGAAAACGAATGGGTCTATTCCTTCTTGGTTGGCCTTACACAGGGTCTTGATGAGGTGAGGGCGAGAATCCTTGGGAGAATTTTTTCTAAAGTTCGTAGAGAATCAGGAAGGAAGAGGGTGATGCAGAAAGATTACCAACTAAAACCTGATGTTTCGGCCCTAGAAGTTACCATGGGTGAGGCCGTGAAAAAGAATGGAAAACCAAACGTAAAGTATGAACATTGCAAGAAGGTGGGGCATGCTAAAGAAATTTGCTGAGAAATCATTGGTAAACCTGCATGGAAAGTTAAACTGGAAGGGACCAAGGGTGAATCACGGCAGGTTAATCAGGTTAGTTCAGATCAAGGGTCATCATCTCAAGCAGGGTTGCATTCCTTCACAATGGAACAGTTGGAATAACTGAGTAAAATTCTTAAACTCTCAAATTGCCTCTAACAAAAATCATGCGTGTTCTTAGTCGATTAAGGTAAACACTCTTTTTTTTAATATTTTTTTGAAACCAGTGAACGAATATGTTGGATTGTTGATTCAGGAGCAACCAATCATATTGAGTGGAAATTGCACCATTTTCTCTCATTAGAAGTCATGTGCAGGAAACACTAAAGTCAGGTTGACTGATGGACCTAGCTCAACTATTGCCGGCATTGGATCCATCCCATTTTCATCCTCCCTTACTCAAAAAAAGTGTCCTCCATGAGCCAAAATTGGCTTATAATCTTCTTTCTATATTTAGACTCACCTCGGATGAAAGAGGTGTGGTCATGCTTAATGATTCCGGCTGTGTTCCAGGACGCAAGTTCGGGGAGGACGGTTGGCAAGTTTAGAGTGGAAAGAGGGTGTATGTTTTGGTTCAATCTCTTGCACCAGTGGATAGGAATTCCCAAAGTAATTGTTTCCAGTCAGTTATTTCAAATGATCAGAATTAAATCTTTGTTATTCATAATAGGCTAGGTCACCCCAGTTTTAAATATATGAACAAATTGTATTCAGATTTGTTTCTGAATAAAGATTTGAGAAATTTTAAATGTAAAATTTGTGAATTGTCAAAGCATACCAGGTCATCTTATCCCACTCAAGGTTACAAACCTACTAAGCCCTTCACATTAATTCATAGTGATGTGTGGGGAGCCTCTTTTAGGATAAAGTCCTGGTGGGAAAAGATGGTTTATCACATTAATTGATGATCATACTAGGGTGTCAAGGGTCCATGTGTTAACAGATAAATCTGATGTTAAAGTGACAGTAAAAAAATTCTCTGAAATGGTGAAAATCCAATTTCAAACTAAGATACAGACATTTAGAACTGATAATGCTACTGACTACTTCAACAGTATACTTGGAGATTTTTTCCTTTCGGAAGGGGTTTGCATCAGAGTTCATGACTCATACCCTTCAGCAGAATGGCGTTGCTGAGAGGAAAAACAGACACATCCTTAAGTTGTGAGGTTTATGATGCTAGCCTCAAATAGTCCCAAGTACCTGTGGGGAGAAGCAGTGTTAACAACTACTCCCTCCGTTCCGCAATATAAGTCTATTTAACTTTTTTGTGGTGTCCTAAAATATAAGTCTTTCTCACATTTCAATACAATATTAAATGCATTGTTTTTACTTTCACACTAAACAATGCAATATTATTAGTCAATCCTATAAAACAATACACTATTTTACATTGAAATATTAAAAAGTAACTCATTTATTATGTTTTCTTAAAATGTGTAAAATGGCCAAAAGTCCTTATATTGTGGGACGGAGGGAGTACTTATTTAATCAATAGGTTACCTTCAAAAGTTCTAAATTTTCGAACTCCCGTGAACGTGTTAACTCAATCCTAGCCTGCAATTAGACTCATAAATAGCCTACCCTTGAAAGTGCTCAGATGTGCTGCTTACACATGTTTATGATGGTGGTAAACTCGAACCAAGGACAAAAAAATGCATTTTTGTTGGTTACTCACCAACCAGTAAAATGTATAAGTCTTATGATAACGAATCTAGGAAAATGCATACATCGATGGATGTAAGATTTTTTTGAACTAGACATGTTTTTTTAGGCAAGGGTCTTATGAAAAAGGAAAGGAACCTAAGTTTAGACCTATTCAAGAAGAATATAACTGGCTTGATTCAGATAATGTGGAGTCATATAATAAAGAACCTGTGAGTCTAAATAGATTAAATTCTGATCATGAGAATACTGAAGACAGGGAGGGGATAGATTTAGTTCAGCCTAGCGATCCGACTGCTAAATCTTCCTCACCCGATCAGGGAAAAATATTCAAAGGAATTACTTTCTACAGAAAAAAGAAGGCGGCCAGAACAGAGCCTGGTCCCCATTTACTTGAACAGGTTGAAGTCCCTGAGCGGTCTGACCACGAGAATCATGAGGATGATCATGTGTCTGATTCTGAGGCTAAGTCTGATTCTGGCGATTCAGATTCTGAAGTTGAATCTGACCCTACGTCATAAAATCAGTCCAAAGAGCATCTATTGTTAGAAGTTCCTATTGCTATCAGAAAGCCCGCTCGGGCATGTACTAAAAATCCAATTAATCGGTTTTTGGGCCATAATGATCTTTCATCTTCATATTATTCATTTCTATCAAGTATCAACCTTGTCAAATATGACTGTTCCAAGCTGCCAACTTTTTCTGGAACATCCAACAATTTGATGCCAAAAATTTGAAACTGTTTATATGACTATCCCTCGTGGTTTTGAGAAATCCAAAGGAAAAGTGTGTAGATTAAAAAAAAAAGCTTTATATGGGCTGAAACAGCCCCCGGAGCATGGTTCGGAAAATTCTCCAAAACCATGATCTCCCTTGGATATTTTTAAAACCAAGGAGACCATACCCAATTTGTTAAACATGCTCAATCTGGACAGCTATCAATATTACCTATATATGTTTACATAATTGTCACAGGTAATGATGAGTTAAGTATTGCTGAACAGACAAAATGCTTGCTTAAAAATTTTGATATGAAGGATTTAGGAAGGCTAAAATACTTTCTGGGCATTGAAGTGATGTTTTCGAAACAGGGTTTTTTATTTCTTAGCAAAAGTACATATATGATCTTTTACCTGAGACAGGAAAATTAGGCTGTAAATCTGCCCTTTCTCCTATTGATTACAACAATGGTATAACTGCTGCTCCTGATGATGTTCCTGTTGATAAAAGGAACTACCAAAGGCTTGTGGGCAAGCTAATCTATCTGGCCCACACTCATGCAGGACCACAAGGAAATTCATCCAAAAGGCAACCTTGGCTGTGGAATTTTATTCAAGAGAGGGAGCTAACTCTAGAAGCCTTCACTGATGATGACTATGCTAGGACCCTATAATAGAAAGTCTACAGCCGCTTATTGCATTTTCTTGGGAGGTAATCTACTCATTTGGAGGAGAAAAAGCAAAATGTTGTAGCTCGATTCAGTCTGAAGCATTATTTAGGTCAATGGCTCGTGGTATTTGTGTACTCCTATGGTTAAAGATAATCCTAAAAGAGCTGAAGATTTCATGGCAGAAACCTATGATGCTCTACTGTGACAATAAATCTGCCATTAGCATTTCACATGATCCTATTCAACATGACAGGACCAAACATATTGAATTTGATAGGCACTTCTTCAAGGAGAATATTGACTGGCCAAATTTGTACTCCCTTTGTTTTCTCAAGATCTCAACTTGCAGATATTCTAACTAAAGGTTCTACCTGGAAAGAGTTTTCAAGACATCAAGAGCAAGCTTGGAATGATCAACCCTCATTCATCAGCTTGAGGGGGGGTATTAGCAGATATTATAATTGTTGGAAAGTGACAACTGGCTGTTTATTGTTATTATCTATTTTATTCCTATTTATTATCTTTTCTTATTTATTACTCATTGCGTGGAACACCTGAGTTGTTAAGGTGTTTGTTAGTTTGTTGCTTTTTTAAATAAGATTAGAAGATTAAATGTTTGTTAGGAGTTTGAATTATGGAGGAGTTAAGATAAGATAGGAGTCATGTTCTTATCTAACTCTAGTGCCTGGATGTATATAAAGGAATTAGTCATTACTAATTCCTCAGATTAATAAAATAAAGGATGATTTCTTTTATATAAATCTTACATGGTATCGGAGCGGATGATCCAATGATCCAAAATCCAGTTCGACAATGAACTATATAGTGCAGCAGCCATGGCCGGAGAGAGATCAGCCACCTCCTCCGGTGTCGTATCCGGTGGTTCCGGTACAGAAGGAGTGGCTGGGTATGATGAGAACCCAAATCATGCCTCATCGTCCCAACTACTCACCTCCCGTAAACTGAACGGGAAGAATTATTTAGAATGGTCTGAAACCGTTCAATTAGCTATTGATGGAAGGGGCAAACTTGGTTACCTAACAGGTGAAACCAAGGCACCTGAAGAAGGAGATCCAAAGCAAAGCAAATGAAGTCGAAAACTCTTTGGTCAAGGCATGGCTGATCAAATGCCATGGAGCCCAACATAGCCAGACCCCACATGTTCTTACCCACAGCAAAAGACATGTGGGACGCCATCAAGGAGATGTATTCTGATGTGGAGAATTCGTCCCAGATTTATGAACACAAAACAAGGATCTGGAAAATCAAGCAGGATGGCAGGGGTGTGACCGACTTCTACAATGAAGTGGTTTCATTATGCTATAGTGAAACATGGGAGTGCCCAGCTAATAGTTCCAAATTCCAGAAAAGAGAGGAGAGTGAAAGAGTTTACTCTTTCCTGGCAGGATTGGAGTCCGAATTGGATGAAGTTAGGGGCAGGATTTTGGGAAGGCAACCTCTCCCACCTCTCGAGAGGTGTTCTCTCTGAAGTTGGGAGGAGGAAGCCGGAAGAAAAGTGATGGGAGGCATACCACAACCTGGGGGAAGGCTCACTTTGGCAAGTGAAGCAGAAATGAAGGAAAAATCCCAGCGAGGACTAAGCCAAAATGTGAACACTGCAGGAAATTGGGCCATACCAAGGAAACCTACTGGGATATCCATGGGAAACCAGCATGGAAGAACAAGGGAGCAACAGATCAGAAAGAAGAAGGGGGGAAGGCACACCAGGTCTCATCTGAGGCTGGGACAGCACCTTTCACACAGGAGCAACTGGAGCACTTGCACAGAATCCTAAAGATCCAACCCTCCACACCAAGCCCTACACCAGCTCGCTCCTTTGTACTCGGTGTAATGCGGCTCTCCTTAGCTCTAAACAAGTGGTTTCCTGGGTCATAGATTCAGGGGCCACAGATCACATGACTAGTATCACTGAAATTTTCTCTACTTACATACCTCTCTCTGGAAATCATAAGATCAGGTTGGCAGATGGATCCTTAACTCCAATTGCAGGAAAGGGATCCATCCCCATTACCTCACATCTAACACTTAAAAATGTCCTTCATGTACCTAAACTTGCCTGTAACTTGTTATCTGTTAAGAGACTAACCTTGGACAGGGACTGCACTATTGTTTTTTCTAAAGATAAATGCATGTTTCAGGACAAGGAATCCAAGATGATGATTGGCAAATCTAGGAGTGTGGAAGGCCTCTATGTTTTGGACCAAGAACTCTGCCCAGATAGTTCTCTTGTTTTAAATGTTCAACGTAATTATGTTTCAAGTGTGCATCACAATAAGGTCCTTCTCTGGCATGCCAGATTAGGACACCCTAGTTTGTCCTTTATGAAACATTTATGCCCTCAGTTATTTATCAATAAAAGTGTTGATTCTTTAAATTGTGAAGTCTATGAATTTGCAAAATCTGCCAGAAAACCATACCCTATTCAACCCTATAAACCATCAGCACCTTCTGTATGATACACAGTGACATATGGGGTCCCTCTAGGACAAAAACCCTAACTAATAAAAGATGGTTTATCTCCTTTATTGATGATCACACTAGGACCACATGGGTCTACTTGTTAAAGGAAAAATCGAGGCGTAAACAAAGTGTTTAAAAACTTTTATTTCTTTGTACAAAACGAGGCCCAAACACACATAAAGGTGTTTAGAAGTGATAATGGGACTGAGTACTTTAATTCGATTTTGGGAAAATTCTTTGAGGAAACTGGCATAGTACATCAAAGCTCTTGTGTGGGGACACCCCAACAAAATGGAGTGGCTGAAAGGAAAAACAGACACCTCCTAGAAATAACTAGAGCTTTGATGATACATGCTCAGTGTCCTAAGTACCTTTGGGGGGAGGCTGTGTTGACTGCTACTTATTTAATAAACAGAATGCCTTCTAAGGTTTTAAAGTTTCAGACTCCTCTCAGTAAATTTAAATCAGTGTTTCAAAATGACAGACTGTTTTGTGAACTACCTGTAAGAGTTTTTGGATGTGTAGGGTTCATCCATCAAAACACTGGCAACAAATTAGATCCTACAGCAAAAAAGTGTGTTTCTAGGATACTCCTCCACAAAAAAGGGATATAGATTGTTTGATCCTGTAGAGAGGAAACTTTATGTCACTATGGATGCCACCTTTTATGAGCACTCTCCTTTTTTAAATCACAAAAGCAGAGTCAGAATGAAAACACTACCACAGATATGTTCCTAATTCCAACAGAACTAGGGACTAACACGAATGTGAACACTGAAACAGGAGAACAAACAAGAGAACAAGGTGATACTCTTGGAAAGGGAGATAATCCTATTGGAACATTTCAAGGGATAGTCTATCAAAGGAAGGGGAAGAGGTCTGGAACAAGTACCTTACACACTACTGATGAACCAACAGAATCTCACTCCATTCCTACCACTGAAATGGATAATCTTGGGAAAAAGCAAGTGGGCAGAATCGATCAATGTGAATCCTCGACGGTGAGTCACTCACTAAATCGAACCACCACCACCGAGAAATAGAGCCCCATGATGCAAAACCTATTGCTGAGAAAAAAGAAACCAGAAAATGTGTCAAATATAAAAACACCGCTTAGCTTTATGTCCAATCACATTTCCTATGACCATCTATCCAAAGATACCAAGCCTTCATATCAGCCATCCAAACCACCCAAATTCCTAAAACTATTCAAGAAGCTCTAAGTGTTCCTGAATGGAAGGGGGTTGTCCTAGAAGAAATGAGAGCCTTGGAAAAAAAATCAGACTTGGGAAATGGTGGAACTACCTAAAGACCGAAGAACTGTGGGGTGTAAGTGGGTTTTTACATTGAAGTATAACACTGATGACTCTATACAAAGGCACAAAGAAAGACTAGTGGCTAAGGGGTTTTCCCAAACTCATGGGATTGACTTCAATGAAACATTCTCACCTGTTGCAAAGCTAAACACCATACGGATTATCCTATCAGTTGCAGTAAATCTGGACTGGCCCTTGACACAACTGGATGTCAAGAATGCCTTCCTCCATGTCAACTTGAAGGAGGAGATTTACATGGAGAAACCACCAGGCTTTGAAGAGAAGTTCAAAGGAAAGGTGTGCAGGCTGAAAAAGTCCTTATATGGACTAAAAGAAAGCCCTAGGGCTTGGTTTGAACGGCTTATGCAGGTGTTGAAAAAGATTGGGTTCACTCAAGGTCATTCTGACCATACACTGTTTGTAAAACAGTCAATTCAAGGTAAGATAACCATTATCATAGTCTATGTGGATGATATGGTATTAACAGGTGATGATATAGAAGAAGCTACTAGGGTGAAGAAACAACTGGCAGCTGAGTTTGAGATAAAGGACTTGGGTCCCTTGAGATACTTTCTGGGAATGGAGGTAGCAAGGTCAAAAGAGGGATTGGTGATGTCCCACAGAAAGTACACTTTGGATCTATTTGGAGAAACCGGTATGACAGACCTTAAAGCACGCCAAAGACTCCAATGGAGTTCAATTTAAAACTAGGGGAAAAAGATGGAGAAGCTCCTGTTAACAAGGAAAGATTTCAGAGGCTGGTGGGAAGACTAATATATCTATCTCACACAGACCAGACATTGCATATGCTGTCAGCTCCATCAGTCAGTATAAGCATTCTCCAACTCAAAAACATTTTGATGCAGCCCATAGAATACTTAAGTTTCTAAAAGATGCCCCAGGGTGGGGATTGCACTTTCAGAAAACAGATAAAAGCGGGATAGAAGCCTACACAGATGCTGACTAGGGAAGTTGTGTAAAGAACAGGAGGTCTGTGACAGGGTATTGTACCTTTGTTTGGGGCAATCTAGTCACCTGGAGGAGCAAAAAACAGAAAGTGGTTTCTAGGAGTAGCTCAGAGTCTGAACTCAGAACCATGGCTCAAGGCATATGTGAAGAAATGTGGGTCAAAAGAGTGTTGCAGGATCTGAAAGTTCAGTGTAGTCTACCTATGAAGTTGTACTGTGATAACAAGGGAGCAATTGACATAGTCAATGACCCCATTCAGCATGACAGGACAAAGCATGTGGATATTGATAGGCACTTTGTGAAAGAAAAGATGGAAGAAGGGATTCTCTGCATCCCATTTCTGCGCTTCTCCAAAACAGAGACGGTGATGGCCTAACTAAGGCCTTTGGTAAAAGCGGACTTCAGAAAGTTTGTCGACAAGTTGGGGATGAAGGATATTCATGCACCAACTTGGGGGGTGTTGGAAAGTGACAAATTTGGTCGTTTATTGATATTATCTATTTTATTCCTATTTATTATCTTTTCCTATTTATTACTCATTGCGTGGAACACCTGAGTTGTTAAGGTGTTTGTTAGTTTGTTGCTTTTTTAAATAAGATTTGAAGATTAAATGTTTGTTAGGAGTTTGAATTATGGAGGTGTTAAGATAAGATAGGAGTCATGTTCTTATCTAACTCTAGTGCCTGGATGTATATAAAGGAATTAGTCCATTACTAATTCCTCAGATTAATAAAATAAAGGATGATTTCTTTTATATAAATCTTACAATAATTATATCTTTAATATCTTTTAATATCCTTGTTATCTTGCTATAATATCCTTTACAACTAATGGTTAGAATGTTAGCTGAAAGGTTTTTCGAGCTGTTTTACAGCTGTAATTCCCAATCCCTGTTATCCTTGGTCCTATAGGTTATTGTAATCCTTCTCTTCTCAATAATACGAATTATTCTCCATCCTCATTCTTCTAACAGGTACTAACATATAATAAACAAATAACCAGGCAACAAACTAAAAAGATGAAGAAGACCAAATGGGACTAATTCGGCAATTCCACATAAGTAAATACTTCCTATCATGTATTCTTTTCTATCAACTTTTCTACATCCACTTTTGTGCAGGTGCTTTTGTTAAGGGGATGTTGGTTGCTTTGTTGACAGTTTGATACAGCTAAGGTTTAGTACAAGACTGGTCAGGGTGTTAACCTGGATGTCATTACATAGGTTCACAAAAAAGTTCCAGCTTCAAATACTACATCGTGGCTTCTCTGGCATATTCCGTATGGTTTTGATGGAAAGGAATAAGAGAATATTCCAAAGAAGTCTTCTCTTTATTTTGGTTGATTTTCAATTTCTTAACACTATCAGACTTTATGTATCAAACTGGCAGAATGTGAGGAAGAGTAGACTTATCTAGAACATTGCACTTAAAAGTTGTATTTTTGGCAGCTAAGAGGATTTTGTATATCTTGTTTTTGGATGTGACCCCTTGAGATGAATTACACATATTGGGGTCCAAACACTAACGTAGAAAAAAATAAGAAAATAAGAAATTCTATGGCCACGACAAGTGACAAACACACTTTTACACCAATGATGCTCCTACACCATATATAGTCAATGGTGCAAAAAATGTGTTGTCATTAGTTGTGACCATTTTGTTGTGGATGTAACACTGCCCTAAAAAAATAAAAAAACAAACAAACAGAAAGTGTTATCATTTGTTCCAAAGACTAGAAGCTAAAATCAGTTTACATCAAGAGCACATACCGCCTAGCAGATCTCAACAACTTTCTGTACTCATCTGTGCTGCTCAATTCATAACAACCTAAAAGAAACTCCCAAACTTCAGGCCTTATAGATGGATCAACACCCTGTTATAAGCACAAAATCCAGTCAAGAAGAGAATACGAAGTGTACGACATGAGGAAACTTCCAACTTTACAATATCATAAGAATGAAATTAAGCATTGAAGTCGTATAATCTTCCACCTACAAAAATAAGAAAGAAACACCTTCCTCCTACAATCAAAGTTCATCAGCTCACAACATTACAAACTATTTTTTTTCAATTTCGGTTGATGGAGCTCAATTAACCCAGATAATGTATTCAAGCAGCAAAATTTCACTAATAACACGCAATTCCATTTATTGAAAAAGCCCTAGAAGGCCGCACAAAGATAATAATCCAAAAAGGCTGGTAAAATATCAATGATCAACACAACTTGATCCATTGATCTTTTTCTGGAGCCTTACATTGAAGATCAAATGCATTTCTTGGTATTGTACACAAGGCCCAAATTACAGTTAAGATATGGAGACTAATTTAGCATAGAGGTTCTTAAAAATACGGAAGAAAGAAAAGAAGAACTGAAATGTTTCCCCATACTGTGATATTAGTCGCCATTATACACAATCAATAAACAGCGGAATAAGCAACGGAAATCCAAACAACTTATTAACAGTTCCATTTATTTCAGAAAGTTTGTTATTCTAGACGAAGTCAAGTCTCCTCTGAAACACAAAAATATAACTCTTCGATAGAGTTCGGGGACCCAAGAAAATCATAAGGAGAGTACTCCTGTCAGTCTGTCACATTCGAAAAAAATAATATATATATATATATATATATATATATGTATATGCATATATGTATATATGTATGTGTATATACATATGTATGTGTGTATATATATATATTTTCCATGATTCCCAAAAAGATCTGAATTCTCATCATACGACCGGAGACGCGCAAGCATAAAATTATGCTGAAAAAACATGCTCTTACGCAACTTGTTAAGAAATGGTGATTAGCTAAAAGCTTTTCTTGTATTTCAAAATTACACTTAAGCAACTTGTAGTAAACTAAAATCATAAGAGAAATGATGCAACCAAGTTTGATATGCCACATATGGGTATCACAGAAATAAGCAAGACACAGGGAGAAAGTTCTTAAAAAGCCAGTTAATGAAGAAGTATCATATCTGTAACCATCAGAAATGAGGAAAGATAAATTTGGCATAATTTGTAAAGAAGTAATTGCAAAGAACCAACCGAGTACAATACATGAACCCCTGTTTATGAGTAACGATATAGCATAAAACAAACAAACTACTTTAGAACCCAAGTCTCGAATATCAGCAGATCAATTGTCACTACATTAGAACCCAAATCATGTACACGATACGATTAATCGATGACGTCAGCAGTAATGCAGCTTTCTAGATATGGACTAACTCAGAGAAAGAACCGTGTAGAACTTCAACTACGTAGTCATTTATAGCCATGAATAAGGGTATTATTTTCTGTTTAACAATTACGATATTTTGCCCTGAATCACTCTCACACAGTCCCACTCGTCTAGTTGTCTAGGTCAATAATTTGTCCAACAATTACGTTATTTTGCCCTGAACCACTCTCACACAGTCCCACTTGTCTAGTTGTCTAGGTCAATAATTTGTCCTCCCTCTGTCCCATAGCATAAGGCTTTATAGCTTTTGCACACTGTTTAAGAAACAATATAATTGAATCACCTTTTAACATTTTAAGACAAATTGTTGCATTGTTTCTTGATAGTGCCTTATAATATTGCATTGTGTAATGAAAAAGTAGAAACAAAGCACTTAATGTTTTGTGAGAAAGACTTATATTCTGGGACACAACAAAAAAGGCTAGAAAGCCCTATATTACTGGACGGAGGGAGTATATAAAGTAGTTAAATATCAAAAGTTGAAGTGAACGTTGCATGAAATGCATTTTTGTGTGGAGAAAAGCATGTTCATAATCATCCTCTAGAGTTTGATGTTTGAGACACAATAAACAAATAATTTTGAAACATGCTGGTACTTATCAATGCATGTTGTTAACGGTTCTGCAGTTGTGCTCATAGACGATTTCACATCATAGTGCCCTGTTATGCGGGAAAATACAGACAGCTAGCTAGGCAGCTGAAATTCCAGACAAATCATGATCCTGTAGCTGAAGCCATTCCTAGATTATAAAAACATAGTCTTGTACAAGCACAAATATATAAGGAGACACAATTTCATACGAAAATCATACCCCCAAAATAATCATCTTAAGCACTTTCTGAAAACCAAAAACCTTTCCATCCCTATCAAAGGTTGCCTGCCACTTGTCTGGCTTGAGCATCTTGGTTATCTGCGACAGTCAAAGATGTCTATTAGAAGTAAAAACATGTTACAATAATAAGATACCACCTATGATATTTGACATTATGTCTAGAGCTAGAATAGATGACTCCTAGACATAAACTCCATAGAGCACACAAGATCTTAGCAGTTAACTATATGTTTTTAACCAATAAGATTAATATTTTGAAAAGGTTAACCCGAATCTCTATTGCCAGAGCCTGCCCACAAGTCTATAAGGTTCATCACGACCTATTTAACATCCGCCTATCCCAAGCCAGGTCCTATATGCAATAACAACTAATTTACTAGTATACACAAATTTTAAGATCAGACCTTATTTTACATATCTCACTTCTACCAAATACAGCCTCCAAACTCTTTATTTTAAAAATAAATAGTGACAGATGAAATAGAGAGGAAAAACTGTATATTTCCTAAGTTTTGATCGTGGTACAAGGCTTCCATTATATACAAGAAATAGTAAGGAAACTCAATGGATAGCCTAGACTTCTCCTCCAGATGGCTGGACCAAAGTCAACACAGATGCTAGTGTCATAAACCCGGATCCTGATGAAAGAGGGGACATTGCTATTGGTGTGGTTTTCAGAGATTCTGATGGAAGATGGCTGAGAGATTTTGTGGTAGCCATGGGAAAGAACACCATTTATATTGGAGAACTGATGGCCATTAGGGAAGCCATGGTACAGGTCAAGGATCAAGGGGTGCCTGCTCTTTGGATTGAATCTGACTCCCTAGATGTTGTTCTTGCTATCAACAATAGGAGCCAAAGTGAGGATAGCTATGCTATCATCTAGGACATTTACAAGATGAAGGAAGAAGCCTGGGAGGTCTAGATCTCCTTCAAAAAGAGAGGGGCTAATAGAGTGGCTGATTCAGGATGGGGCACAATGGTCCTTTGTTTATCACCAATGTGGAGGAGCCTCCTAGAAATGCTATGTCTATGTTCGAAGAAAACCTTAGGGGAGTTCATCTCCCAAGAGAGTAGTTTCATTTGCTTTCCCCTCCCCCTTAGGCCTTTGGCCTCGTCTTGTAACAAAAAAAATAACAAAAACATCAAGCCGCGTAGTCTACACTCACGTTCAAGCAAGCAAGTTCGTAAATATTCTTCAAACCTAGCTTGTCCTTGAAAAATTCAAACATAGGTCCGGATAAGCTCCACGTGTTCATATATGTCACTTCAAACCTGAAAGGAATATATATCATACAAATAGTTCCAGTGTCGAACTTCCCTTTAGTGAAATGGCTGTCCACCTCAACATGCTTAGCTTTGTCATGTTGTACGGGACTATTGTAAATATCCATAGCAGTCTTGTTGTCATTATGTAACCTTAATGGTTCTCTCAGCAACATTCTCAGCTCATTCAGTTATCTCTTAACCCACAATAATTCACAAATTCCTAGGGCAAAAACCCTTATATTCTGCTTGAGTGCTACCCTCAGCAACCACGGTTGGTTTTTTGCTTCTCCTGGATACTAATTTACTTCCGAGGAACACATACCCTCATGTAGTACACTTTCTATCTGTTGGAAATAGTCAAAATTAGAACTTTAATCTTTTAATATTTAGATTAGGCATACAGCTGTATTTGTAGATAAGCTTTTTAATGCTTTTGGTTTCAGCTACTTTAACCGTAGTTTATATATAACTTTCAGAGTTGTTAGTTGGAGATAGAGTTAGCTAGTTTGAATTTTCATTCAATTCTATTTATTGTAATCCTCGCCTTTCAGAATGTTAATGAAAAAAAAAAGGATTCATCCAATTTTTCAGGGTATCAGAGCCTAAGCCCTAAAAAATCACATCTTTTACAACGACAGAATACGGCATGGCCGGATCTTCATCGGAAACCTCTTCTAATTCTGAGTTCGTCCAACCATTGATTCTTCAACATCAGTAGGTGCTGAAAATAATTCCTTGCTGATAACAAGTCACAAACTCAACGGACAAAACTGTTTACAATGGTCACAGTCCATAATGATGTTCATTTGTGGGAAGGATAAAGATGAATGTTGTTGAATAATGTGTAATTTATATTCTGTTTAATAATAAAAGGGCAAAAGGGTAATATTATGCTTATAATATTAAGTCTGATATTCTACTAGGGTTTAGAGAAATCCTAGGGTTAGGATGGAGGCTCCTATGATTAAGGAGTTTACTTGGAAAGGGTTCTATCTTTTCTCCGTGTATTTAAGTAGGAGGGATTTCACAGTTGTAATATACAATTCAGTATCAATAAAATATCCCTCTTCTTATTCTCTTTTCTTACATGGTATCAGAGCATGGTTGCATGATCCTAGGGCAATCATGAATTACCGGGCAGCCTTAAACACTGCCACATCGGGCACCTCTTCCACCACAACGACTGGATCAGCCATGACAACCGCTGATCATCACACCGGAGGAGATTCCAATTCTAATTCTTCCTCAGCCATACTCACCCTACAAAGGCTGAACGGAAAGAATTATTTAGAATGGTCTCAAGCAGTCAAATTGGTCATTGATGGAAGGGGAAAGCTTGGGTACATCACCGGAGAAACTGTTAAGCCAGCCGAAGGTGACCCCAGATCTGCAACATGGAGATCTGAGAACTCCATGGTAAGGGCCTGGCTTATAAACTCTGGCGCCTGCAATCGCCAAGCCTCACATGTTCTTACCTACTGACCAAAGACATGTGGAAAGTCGTGGAGAGATGTATTACGATTTGGAGAACACATCTCAAATCTATGAACTTAAAACCAAGTTGTGGTCTTACAAACAAGAAAATCAGGATGTTACTTCATATTACAACACCATGGTTGGTCTATGGCAGGAGTTGGACATGTCCTACAACATCTCGTGGGACTGTCCGGGTGATGGAGTCAAATTCCAGAAAAAGGAAGAAAATGATAGAGTTTATTGAGGGGAAGGATTCTGATCCTTTGCCTACACTTAGGGAAGTCTTCTCTGAAGTCAGAAGGGAGGAACTAAGAAGGAAAGTGATGAAAACAGGGACTGCTGCTGCTCCTATTGCTGAAAATTCAGCTCTTGTGGCTGCAAAAGGAGAGGTTGATAGGAAGACTGGAAAACAAAGACTCTGGTGTGACCATTGCAAGAAACAGGGGCACACCAGAGAAACTTGCTGGGGCATTCATGGAAAACCTGCAAATTGGAAGCCAAGAAGTGCTGGTGGGAATTCAGACAGAAGACAAGCAAATCAGGTGTTATCTGATCAAGGTCAGAACTCTGCTGGGGGGCTTTCATTCACTCAGGAACAGATAGAACAGATCAGTAAGCTTGTCCTTGCCCAAACAGCCAAATCAACACCACCCACAGGTGAGTCCTCATGCTCACTAGTGGAAACAGGTAATCATCCATCCCTCTCTTTTTTGGGAATCCACCAACCTGCCTCTTGGGTCATTGACTCAGGGGCAACAGATCACATGTCTAGTTTTTCCCACCTTTTTTCCTCCTACGTTCCATGTGCTGGGAATCAAAAGGTAAAAATAGCTGATGGCTCATTCTCTACTATAGCTGGAACAGGAACAATCGTAGTTCCCAAAAATTGTGTCCTTAAAAATGTACTACATGTCCCTAGTTTATCCCGTAACCTTTTATCTGTCAGCAAACTTATTTCTGATTCTCAGTATAATGTTGTGTTCTCTGTGGATGGGTGTGTTTTTCAGGATACTCACACGGGGAAGGAGATTGTCAGTGCTAAGTTGAAAGGAGGACTATATCTGCTTGAGGAGAAGGGAGACTTCCAGAATAAAGACCCTTTCCTAGGAATAGTTGTTTTCAGTCTACTTTTTATGATAAGAATAATGTTCTAAGGTGGCACCTACGACTAGGGCACCCTAGTTTTTTGTATTTGAAAAGGCTTATGCCTGAACTATTTTTTAATAAGAAGTTTGAAGGTTTTCAATGTGAGATATGTGAGTTAGCCAAACACTGTAGATCTACTTTCCACGCCCAACCTTATAAGCCAACAAAACCTTTCACTATGATTCATAGTGATATTTGGGAACTGCAAGGGTAAGCACACTATCTGGAAAAAGATGGTTTATATTCTTTATTGATGACCATACTAGGTTAACTTGGGTGTACCTCCTAAAGCACAAAAGTGATGCCATACAAACTTTTAAAGATTTTTATAACATGATTTTCACTCAATTTCACTCAAAAGTGGAGATTTTTGAAGTGATAACGGCACTGAATATTTTAACTCCATCTTGGGGACCTTTTTCCAAGAAACTGGTATAGTCCATCAAAGTTCTTGCCCAGACACACCCCAACAAAATGGGGTGGCTGAGAGGAAGATCAAACATATCATGGAAGTTGTAAGATCATTGATGATCACTTACAGATGCCCTAAATATCTTTGGGAGAAGCTGTTCTAACAGCTGTCTACCTCATAAATAGACGCCTCTGGGAGTCCTAAACTTCCATAGTCCTTTGAGTCAACTAAAAGTTTTTATCCCACATCTAGATCGATTCGGGACCTACCTTAGAGTTTTTGGGTGTACACCTTTATACACTTACATAATGCAGGAAATTAGACCCAAAATCTAGAAAATGCATATTCCTAGGGTACTCCTCAACTTAAAAAGGATACAAGTGCTTTGATCCCTTGAACCAAAAAGTGTATATCTCTAGTGATGTGACCTTCTTTGAAGACAAGATGTTTTATGAGACTCATATTGTGGGGGTATTCCAATGAACATGAGTCCCAGTCTCCTCTGCATTTTTTACTTGACACAGAGGTACCACAATCTAGTGTGCTTAACCCTAAGGAACTTGTGCATCATAGTAAGGAAAACAGTGACAATATCACTAAATTGCCCTCTCCTACAAGAGATAATCAGGGAGGTAGTTTAGAGATTAGTCCTATGACTAGAATACTGAAATTCCCAGGGAAAACTTATTCTAGAAGGGAAACTTCTCAAAAGGATAATGTACTCCAAAACAACACTGGCCAGGATCCTGCCTCAGGTGAAGATACTGAAAGTGACTCAGAAACAGGTAATCCTCTTGAAAACTCTAAAACTTCGATCTCTGAAAAATCTGATTCTCATACAACATCTGATAAAATAGATCCAAATGACCCTATTCTACAAGTCCCTATTGCTCTCAGAAAGCTAGTCAGAGAATGTACCAAACATCATTTATATCCCCTCACCAAATATGTGTCATATGACAAACTATCACCCCAGTATCAGGCCTTCATATCCACTCTATCCAGTATAAAGATCCCAAAAAATATTCAAGAAGCCCTAACTGAACCTGAGTGGAAGGAGGGCAGCTGTCCATGAAGAGATGAAGGCCCTTGAGAAAAATGACACTTGGGATGTTGTGAGTCTACCAGAAGGAAAAGTCCTAGTTGGGTGCAGGTGGGTGTTTACTGTGAAGTATAATTCTGATGGAACATTGCAAAGATATAAGACCAGGCTTGTAGCTAAGGGATATACCCAAACATATGAGTTAGATTACTCTGAGACCTTCTCTCTTGTGGCAAAGCTAAACACTGTGAGAATTTTGTTGTCTGTGGCAGTGAACAGGGACTGGCCTTTGGAGCAACTGGATGTGAAGAATGCATTTCTCCATGGCAACCTAAAAGAGGAGGTTTACATGGATATTCCCCCAGGTTTTGCAGGTGGTTCGGGTAACAAGGTGTGTAAATTGAAGAAATCATTCTATGGACTCATGCAAAGTCCTAGGGCATGGTTTGAGAGGTTTATGAAGTTCCTAAAAAATGAAGGGTTCAAGCAAGGGCATTCTGACCACACCCTATTTGTGAAAAGGTCTTGGGATGGAAAATTGACAGTTTTGGTTGTCTATGTGGATGACATCATCCTAACTGGTGATGATCAAGTAGGAATTACCCAGATCAAGAACAGATTGGCCAAGGAGTTTGAGATCAAAAAGCTAGGGAGTTTGAGATACTTTCTGGGTATGGAATTTGCAAGGTCAAATAAGGGCCTGGTGGTATCTCGGAGAAAATATGTCTTGGATCTACTGGAGGAGGCGGCATGTCGAATGTAAGCCACCATTTGCAACTCTATGGAGCCGGGACGAAATTCTAGGAAAAAAATTGAAGGTGTGCCGGTTGATAAAGCGAGAATCGAGAGGTTGGTGGGCAAACTAATATATCTAGCCCATACAAGGCCCGACATCTCTCGCTGCAGTAGGAGTCGTGAGCCAATTCATGCATGGCCCCTGTGAACACCATCTTGAAGCTATGAAGAGGATCCTGAGGTATTTGAAAGGTACTTTGGGGAGAAGGTCTATGGTTGGGAAGTGCACTTCTAGGACAATAGAGGTATACACCGATTCGAGTGGCGGGCTCCAAAGAGAGGAGGTCAACATCCGGATATTCAGTAGCTATGTTTGGGGTAATTTGGTCACTTGGAGGAGCAAGCAAGGAGAGTGTGGCCAGGAGCACAACAAAGGCGAGTTTAGAGAGCTATGGCTCGGGGGTATGTGAAGAATTGTGGATCAAGAGGTCCTTGAAGATCTTGAGATTCAACCTAGCCTTCCTATGAAGTTCGTGACAATAAAGGCACTATTGACATTGCTAATGATCCAAGACAACATGACCGGACCAAACCCATTGAGATAGACAGACACTTCATCGAGGAAAAGCTTGAGCGGTGGGATAATTTGCATCCCTTTCTTACCTTACGCCCAACAGGTGGCTGATGGGTTGACCAAGCCTCTAGTGAAGCTAGGATTTGATCAGTTTTGTAAGCAAGTTGGGCATGTTGAATATCCATGCTCAACTTGAGTGGAAGTCTTGAAATATTGTGTAATTTATATTATGTTTAATAATAAAAGAGCAAAAGGGTAATATTATGCTTATAATATTAAGTTTGATATTCTACTAGGGTTTAGAGAAATCCTAGGGTTAGGATGGCGGCTCCTATGATTAAGGAGTTTACTTGGGAAAGGGTTATCTATTTTTTACGTGTATTTAAGTAGGAGGGATTTCACAGTTGTAATATACAATTCAGTATCAATAAAATATCCCTCTTCTTATTCTCTTTTCTTACAAATGTCTCACAGGAGAAATTACTATGCATGTTCAAAACAAGGAAAACTGAAAATAACATGACCATCTAATCAATTCCATGAGAAATAAGATCGGAGAGAAAACTTTCATTGAGCGGATAAAAAACATTATTACGTTCACATCATTCCATGAACATGACATAATATAAGAGGGGCATCAACCTCAAACATAGGCTATGAGGTGAGGGAAGTCAATCTCTTAATATGGTGGGTGAAACAATAGAAAGTGCCCAACGTGGGATAACTTTAACAGCCCCCTGAAGTGTGAGCCTATAGCAAACAGCCCAACACTTGAACAATATATATGGGTTGCCTCCAATACCATGTAAAACTGTGAGAGAATAATTATATAACTTCTCATTTATCATAACTATTGAATTACAAAGGATACAGAGTTTAAATAGCCATCTAATGGCTAGAAAGGAATTGAATGATTAGCCGCCCAACTACAACTGTAAGGGGGCGGACAAAATTCAAGGAGACTAACAGACTAATTAACTAGTAGTCAAACATATTGACTGGATGCCATAAAGGATATACATAATATTATGTATAAGAACAATGTATTACGTATCCTAACACCTTTGTACAACTATCGCAGTTACTCCAAAATCTCCACCGCTCATATGGTTTTCCTTTCTACCTTGACCAAAGAAACCATCCCTAGTGATATCCAAGAAGGTCGTAGTTATCCTAATAATCTCCACCGCTCATAAGGTCTTCCTTTCTACCTTGTCCAAAGAAACCATCCCTAGTGATATCCAAGAAGGTCGTGGTGATCCTAATTGGAAGGAAATGGTCTTGGAGGAAATGAGGGCTCTGAAGAAGAACGGAACGTGAGAAGTGTCAGATTCGCATTTGGGGGGGAAACGTGTAGGATGTATGATATGATCCGTAGCCGAATCAGATCTGAAATTGCCGAAGGACCGACTGAAGGCACCAATACGACGAGCACCGCGACCCTTAGCTAACCCGTAACTAAGAACCTTGGTATGACCTCAACCCTTAGATAACCCGTATCTAAGAACCTTGGTATACGAACGCCACAAGGTCTGCTCAAAACCTTGATAAGTTCCGTTTGGAATCTCCCAAACAACGGCGTTGGAATCCACCAAACACCAACGTGAGAAAACTCACCAAAGCTTAAAGCTTAAATATAATATATCAAAATTTGTCTTCCTGATGATTACAATGACTCTTAATGCCTTTATATAGGCTACAGACTCCATGACAAATTGCTAAGTTATCAATGTGGGACAAAATAACCATAATTAAAATTAATAACAAAAATAAAATACTATCTAACCAATGTGGGATAATAAAAGATAACTAAAAATAAATAAAAGACTCCAAATAAATTTGACAAGTTTCTTCTCGATGGGAATCACATCATTCCCTCCCGGCTCCGAAAGGATTCGACCTCGAATCAAAAGGATGTCAGAAACGCAAACAACAAGGACAAAATAGGCCGAACCAACAACGAACACCAATGATATGCCCGGATCAAATACAAGGCGGACAGACCACTTCAAATCAATGGCACTTTGTGATGTTGAACCAAGCGTGACAAATGCAACATCAAAGAAGTCTTCCAACATGCGAAAAACTTGGATAAATCTCGGCAAAGTAGCAATATAACAAAAACAATTCACAGACGGATGGACAGCAACATTTTTAGAAAATGGATCAATGAAATGGTTCTCCGGTTTGCCACCAAGTAAATGCTCTCCACGAACCTGCAAATAAGAGGAAATAGGACTCGCACAAGTGGTCGGTGTAATAGGACTAACTGCGCCATCTACCTCGATTTTCTCCACCACTTTTTCAGTCTCCTCAGTGATTGCCGCTTCCACAATCGACTCTTGGACTACATCCACTAATTTTGCTTCAACAACCTCTTCCAAATTCTCCATAAAATTCGGATTATTATCCTCTACCATTCTCTCATAATCATTGCCTTCCAACTCATCTTCTTGAGTATTAGCAATCTCAACGGTGGTCTCTACAATCTTCTCTGGAATATTAACATTCACCTGGTCATCCTTAGGTGATGTCCCCCGTAAACTACCTATTTTTACGCCATAGATTAGGGCAATCATAATAGTGATGATCACCCATGATAAGCAGAAAACAACTCGTAGAAGTGTGCTTAACCACATTAGTACCACCCGGTTACCTCTACCACCACGATTATCTCTACCACAGCGGGTATCTCTACCACCACGGTAAGATTGCTCAGTTACTCCCTTTAACATATTCCTCATCTTATCCATCATATCATCAAAACGTCGTTCTATTTCTAAGTGTCGATCCATCACATTATTAAAATTCCGAATATAGGCATCCATAGGACTCTCCATTACTCAAGATCGAAAATCACCAATAATCCAACAACAATAATAATTCTCAACACAAAATTGCAACAAGTACCACCATCACCCAATTGATCCCTTTTATTTATTTATTTTTTTTTCTTTTTCCTTTTCCTGTTTCGTTCTTGCATATCAGATCTGAAAATGCTCGAGGACTTGACTGAAGGCACCAATAAGATGAGCACCGCGACCCTAGGCTAACATGTAGCCAAAAACCTTAGTATAATGGACACCCACAAGGTTCGCTCACAACCTCGATAAGTCCCGTTTGGAATCCACCAAACAACGGTTTGGAATCCAATGAAAAAGAAAACAAAAGAAAAAAACAAGGGATATTTGGATACCGTCAGTGCCCTTCTTTGATACCAACTGATATGATCCGTAGCGAATCGGATCCGAAATTGCCGAAGGACCGATCGAAGGCACCAATACGACGAGCACCGCGACCACTTAGCTAACCCGTAATTAAGAACCTTGGTATGACCTCAACCCCCAGATAACCCGTGATCTAAGAACCTCAGTATACTTAACGCCACAAGGTCCGCTCAGAACCTTGATAAGTTCCGTTTGGAATCTCCCAAACAACGGCGTTGGAATCCACCAAACACCAACGTGAGAAAACTCACCAAAGCTTAAAGCTTAAATATAATATATCAAAATTTGTCTTCACGATGATTACAATGACTCTTAATGCCTTTATATAGGCTCTGAGACTCATGACAAATTGCTAAGTTATCAATGTGGGACAAAATAACCATAATTAAAATTAATAACAAAAATAAAATAATATCTAACCAATGTGGGATAATAAAAGATAACTAAAAATAAATAAAAGACTCCAAATAAATTTGACAAGTTTCTTCTCGATGGGAATCACATCAATGTACGTGGGTGTTTACTCTGAAACATAATGCTGATGGTACCTTGCAAAGATATAGCGCAACGTTGGTTGCTAATGGGTTATCTCAAGCCTATAAGGTAGATTATGATGAGACATTTTCCCCAGTAGCAAAGATGAATATTGTTCGAGTGGTTTTGACACTAGTTGTGAACTTAGCTTGGCGTCTAAATCAACTTGATGTCAAGAATGTCCTTCTTCATGGTGATTCGAAATTTATAAGTTGGGTTGTTGGCTCCTCCTGGGTTGGAAGATGGGTTTACCAGAAGAGTGTGTAAATTAAGAAAGTCCTTGTATGGCTTGAAGCAAAGCCTAAGGGCTTGGTTTGATCGATTTATGAAATTTGTGAAGTTCCCGGGGTGTGTTCAAGGACAATCAAATCATACTTTATTTGTAAACCGTAGTAAAATGAGGGAGAGAACTTTTATTATAATGATTATTGATGAATTACAACTGACGTAGTGCCCTTATAAATAGTAACACAAACTTAACCTAATCAAACTCCTAAAAGTAAGGAGCCGGCTACTAAACCCTAGAATTACACAAAACCCCAATCCAATCCTACGGAAACCGTGTTTATTACATAAAAGCATAATATGCCCCTTCTACCCTTACTAAAATAATAAGCAATTACATCAAATATCTTAACATTCCCCCTCAAGTTGAGTATAGATGTTGTACATGCTCAACTTGCTCACAAATCTATCAAACACCATCCTCATCGGTGGCTTGGTCAACCCATCAGTTGTCTGTTGTGCTGAAGGTAAAAAGGGTATGCATATTAGCCCTTCATCTGGCTTTTCCTTGATAAAATGCATGTCTATCTCAATGTGTTTGGTCCTGTCATGTTGGACAAGATCCTTGGCTATATCAATAGATGCGTTCTTATCATAGTAAAGCTTCATAGGTTAGCTAAACTGACCCCAGGATGTCTTCCAGAACACTTTTAATCCACAACTCCTCTTACACTCCGAGCCATGGCCCTGTGTTCTGCCTTTGTTGCTCACAAATCTATCAAACACCATCCTCATCGGTGGCTTGGTCAACCCATTAGCTGTCTGTTGTACTGAAGGTAAAAAGGGTATGCATATTAGCCCTTCATCTAGCTTTTCCCTGATAAAATGCATGTCTATCTCAATGTGTTTGGTCCTGTCATGTTGGACAAGATCCTTGGCTATATCAATAGATGCGTTCTTATCACAGTAAAGCTTCATAGGTTAGCTCAACTGACCCCAGGATGTCTTTCAGAACCCTTTTAATCCACAACTCCTCATACAGTCCGAGCCATGGCCCTGTCTTCTGCCTTAGTTGTGCTCCTGGCCACCACACCTTGTTTTTTGCTTCTACATGTTGCCAGGTCACCCCAAACAAAGCTACAATACCAAGAAGTTGATCTTCTGACCTCTGAGCTACCGCAATAAGCATATGTGTAAATCTCCATTGTTCTACTCGTGTGCCTTTTGAACCAAATCCCTTGTCCTGTTGTCCCCTTAAGATGCCACAAGATCCTGAAAACAGCTTCAAGGTGAGGTTCACAGGGTGCATGCATAAACTAACTTACTACATTCACATCAATGGAGATATCTGGCCTTGTGTGTGCCAAGTATATCAACCTTCCAACCAGTCTCTGATACCTCCCTTTGTCAACTGGTGGGTCATATGTCTTCTCGTATAACTTCAGGTTGACTTCCATTGGGGTACTTGTTGGTTTGCATTCACACATGCATGTTTTTCCAAGATATCCAGGTTTTTTTTCTATACAACCAAACCCATCACTGATCTAGCAAACTACATACCCATGAAGTATCTCCGACTTCCTAGCTTCTTTATTTCAAATTCTTTGACCATACTTCTATTGATCTGAGCTATCCCTTCCTTGTCTTCCCAGTAAGGATGATGTCATCCACATATACTACAAGAACTGTCAGTTTTCCAAATTGGGACTTCTTGATGAACAAGGTGTGGTCGATTGCCCCCTGCCAAGCTTCGCCGCTTTTCCAAAACAAAGATGGCTCTCTCAAACCTGTGCTCTTGGACTCTGTTTGCGTCCATATAGAGCCTTCCTTAGTCTACAAATCCTGCTTCCATTCTTCTCAGAAAAACCCGGAGTCAATTCCAATACACTTATTCCTTCAGATTCCTATGAAGAAATGCATTCTTCACATCTAATTGTTCTAGAGGCCACTCTAAATTGACAACAAAATTCACACTATATTAAGTTTTGCCAGAGGTGAGAAGGTCTTTAAATAGTCCAATCCATAAGTTTGGGTGTACCCCTTCGCCACAAGCCTGGCCTTGTATCTCTGTAGGGTTCCATCTGAGTTATATTTCACTGTAAAAACACCCAACTGCAACCCACTGGAGTCTTCCCCTCAGGCAGCTTCACCACCTCCCAAGTACCCTTCTTCTCGAAAGCTGCAATCTCTTCATAGACAGTTGCTTTTCACTCATGAGACACTAGAGCTTCTTCAATATTGTTTGAAATTTGAGTACCGGAGAGGTTAGACAAGATAGTTTGATATTGGGGTGACAGGTTAGAATAGGACACATATTTGCACATAGGGTATGAGGACCTTTTGGTACATTCTCTAGGTGGCTTTCAGATAGCAATTGGTACATCGTAAGTAGTCACAGAGCTAGTTTTTACGATACATTAGGAATGTCAGGATTTGGGGTGGGATCAGATTCAGGAATTTCATCTGTTTCTGGAGTGCTTTCTAGACCCTCATTTGGGGTTGGATCCACACCAATGCTGCCGTGTCACTATTCTTCTTGAGGAGAGTCCCTTTCCTGGAATAAGTCTTCCATGGGAAATTATGTATTCTGGTCCTAGGACTGGCTATTGAATCATCTTCAGGACTGTTTTGATCCTTGGGAGTTGGGTGATTCACAGGTCCCTTTTTCCTGTGGTTGATAAGAACAATCATTTTCCTGTGGAATCTTAGACTCACCATCTCCTATTAAAAGTTCAAAAATATCAGGCTCATGTTCTACAACATTCTCCCCCTGATCATGAGACCTTAAATACATCTTATTTTCAAAAAATGTGACATCATTGGTGGTGTAGACCTTATGTGTGTGAGGATCCAAGCACCTATACCCTTTATGATTGGGGGAGTAGCCAATAAACACAAATTTCCTACATTTGGGTTCAAGTTTCCTAGCATTATGGATGTGTGTGAAGGCAGTGCACCCAAAAATACTGAGGGTAAGGTCCTATATCAGTCTAGTGGTAGGGTAAACAGATTTTAAGACATTTAAGGTTGTCTTGAAATTCAGCACCCTAGATGGAAGACAATTAACCAAATACACAACAGTCAATACGCCTTCACCTCATAGATACTTAGGGCAATTAGAGGTCATTATTAATGCTCTAGCAACCTCAAAAATGTGTCTATTTTTCCTTTCGACCGCTCCATTTTGTTGGAGTGCGTTAGGGCAGGAACTTTGGTGAATCATGCCATGTTTGAAAAAAGGTCCAAGTACTGAGTTAAAGTACTTTGTCCCATTATCACTCCTGAAAATCTTAATTTTTGTGTGAAATTGTGTGAGGATCATGTTATAAAATTCTTCAAATACTTGTTTAGCATCAGGCTTCTAATTTAAAAAATAGACCCATGTGGTTCTTGTGTGATCATCAATGAAGGTAATAAACCATTTTTTCCTTGCAAGGCACTCATCCTTGCAGGCCACCAATATCACTATGGATCATAGTGGACGCTTTGTGGGCTTGTAAGGCTGAGAGGGAAAAGTGGAACGACAATGTT
The DNA here is from genome assembly GCA_026214975.1 of Gentiana macrophylla. Taxonomy (NCBI): domain Eukaryota; kingdom Viridiplantae; phylum Streptophyta; class Magnoliopsida; order Gentianales; family Gentianaceae; genus Gentiana; species Gentiana macrophylla. The sequence continues at coordinate 63,668,338 of CM047816.1, read as the reverse complement.
TAGCCAATTCACACACTTCACATTTGAAAAAACTAGAATATGTATTTATTTAAAAATAATTCAAGGAACAATTTTCCTAAATAATTGAAACTGGGATGGCCAAGTCTAAAATGCCATAACAATATATTATTCTTATCAACCAAGAAGGATTGGAAACAGAAATTGCTATGGTTGTCTTTATTCTTGGAAACTTCCTTTCATCAAACAAATAGAGTCCACCCAGTAGCTTAGCACTGTCAATCTCCTTCCCCATGTGAGAATCCCAAGAATACAGCCATCAATAGAGAAAACAGCTTTACAATTAGTATGATTACAGGATAGTTTTGGCACATGTAAGACATCTTTAAGGATTGGATTAGGTGAGATAACAATGGTTCCCTTCCTAGCAATGGAAGAGAGAAAACAGCTTTACAATTAGTATGATTACAGGATAGTTTTGGCACATGTAAAACATCTTTAAGGATTAGATTAGGTGAGATAACAATGGTACCCTTCCCAGCAATGGAAGAGAGGATCCATCTACTATCTTAACTTTCTAATTACCAGCACATGGATCATAGGAATTGAACAGATGTGCAAAACTACACATATAGTCAGTGGCTCCAGAATCAATGACCCAGTGATCAGGTTGATCAATCTCTAAAAGAGAGAGAAAGGGTGAACTACCTTCAACAAGGGAGCATGATGCATCACCTGGAGTTGGGACAAATTGAGCTTTGAGAAGTTTGCTCAACCGCTCTAGTTGTTTCTAAGATAGTTGCAACTGTCCAGAAAGACTGTTGCCCTGATCAAATGATACCTGGTTTGCCCGTCTCTAATCTGAGGTTCCTAAACTGTTATTCCTTGGCTTCCGGTTTGCTGGTTTTCCATGGATCCCTAGCATGTCTCCTTGGTGTGGCCCTGTTTCTTACAATGGTCACACCAGACTTTCTGCTTCCTTTCTTTTCTATCATTATCTCCTCTGTTGGCAATCAAAGGATGATGACTCTACCCTAGACATTGTACCCTTGTGCATCACCCTTCTCATGGACACCCCCTTCAGATTTCTGAGAAAACCTCCCTGAATGGAGGTAAGGGATTCCATCCTAGAATCCTTCCCATAACTTCATCTAGATCCTGGTTCAGGCCTGCCAAGAATGTATACACTCTCTCATTTTCTTCCTTTTTCTGGAATTTGACTCTATCTGATGGACAATACCAAGAGTTGTTATATCATAAATTGCCAAAGTCCAACAATTTGATTGTAGTAGAGGATAACACCCTGTCCTCATGTTTGCAGGACCAGATCTAGGTCTTCAGTTCATGAATCAGAGATGTGTTCTCAAGATCTGAGTACATCTCCTTGATAGCACACCATATGTCCTTTGCACTTGCCAGAAACATGTGTGGTCTAGCAACTACCAGTTCCATTGAGTTGATGAGCAAGGCAATCACCATGGAATTCTCTGATCTCCAAATTGCTGCCTTAGGATCATCATCACAGGTTTAACTGTGTTCCCTGTGAGATATCCTAACTTTCCTTTGCCGTCTATAGCCAATCTCATGGTCAAAGACCATTCCAGATAATTTTTTCCAATGAGTTTTTGAGTGGTGAGAAGGGCAAATGTGGTATTTATTTCTCCACCGATTTGATCATCCATGATCATGGTTGAATCAATGGCTTGGCTGGTTGCAGATGAAGAAATTTCAGACGAAGAACTTTTAAGCTCTCTTGTCACCGCAGCTCGATAATTCATGGTTGTTGGATCGGTCAACCATGCTCGATACCAAGTAGTAAAATGAGGTGAATTGATGATTGATGATTGATGATTGATGAATTACAAGCGAGGATGTGCCCTTATAAATAGTAACACAAAACTTAACCTAATCAAACTCCTAAAAGTAAGGATCCGCTACTAAACCCTAGAATTACACAAAACCCTAATCCAACCGTAAGGAACCGTGTTTATTACATAAATAAAAGCATAAAATGCCCCTTTATCCTTACTAATGTGAACTATGCCATGTTTGAAAAAATCACCAAATCTGCTTTCAAAGTATTAATTAGCGTAATATATTTTTAAAACTTTAATTTTTGTGTCAAATTGGTTCAAGATCATGTTGAAAATATTCTTAAACAGATTCCCCAACCCCAGATTTTGCTTTCATATGGTATGTCCATGAAACCCTGGTGTGATCATCAATAAATGTGATGAGCCCCCTTTTTCTTGTCACATGTGTCACCCTAGATGGTCCTCATACATCACTATGTATGAGGGCAAATGGATAAGATCCTTTATATGGTTGGACAGGAATCTATTTCTAGTATGCTTAGAAAATTGATAAATCTGACATTGAAAAGTTTTAGGACTCTTATTTTTAAGTAAAATGGGAAGAGCTTACACATATAACCAACACTTGAGTGTCCTAGTCTAAAAATGCAATTTGACTAGGTCATCCATATCCTTCATTACTTCACTAAGACATGCAATTGAGGAAACCCCGCTCTTCATAGAATGATAGAATTTGTGAAAATGAACAAACTAGATACCAATTCAGCATTGTCAATCCTCTTCTTGGAGGCCAAGTCCTAAAATTAACTGATAGCAAATTACAATTTAACTTTGGTACATACAAGACATTTTTCAAGGAAATATTTTGTGATAGATCCACACCACCCAAGCCTTGGACTTGTGATGAAGATCCATCAGCAATTTTTACTAAGCCTTTCAGAACATTTCTTATAATTTTTTAGTAGATAACGATTACCAGTCAAATGGGCAGAAGCCCTTGAATCCACAACCCAAGATCGTGATAGATTATGTTGAGAATAAAGAGCAACAAGTTTTTCACGTGTTTTGGCCATTGTTGCAGTTTCACCTTTGCAAGATAGAAGGATTAGGACTGAACTGAGGCTGTGGTAACAGCAATTACCTTAGAGCTTCTATCTGCTCTTAAGTGAATGGGCTGGATTCAGTCACTTTTCCCTTTGCCAGATTGGTTCCATTGATTAGAATTTCTGGACATAAGAGCTGAAGCATCTTGGTGAGTATCATACGGGATAGTGAGCATCACTTTTCTCCTGTTTTCTTCATGACAAATTTCAGAAGAAAAAAAAAACAGCTTTTAGGTTTGGCGAAGGCTGTATGCTGAGGATTCGTCCTCTAACATCATCAACGATTCAGTTCAGGCCAATAAGGAACCTGAATACACATTTTTTCCCACGATTCCCTTGTAGATATTAATGTCTTCCCTACACTTCCAAGGATATTCTTCAAACAAATCAAGTTGTTGCCAAGCCCTTGGGAGTGTATTCAAGTACCAGGAACAGACATGAACCCTTGACACAAGCTTTGAAATTGAGCTTTAATTTCAAATATTACGGCTGTGTTGTCCTTTTTTGAGTACAACTTTTGGCAGCACTACAAATTTCATGTGCAGAGCCTTAGAGAATAATGTTATCACTTGTCTCAGGTGTCATGGATCTGATAAGCCATGACATGACAAGGTTATTTTCAGTGTTCCGTTGTTTGTAGCTTTGGTCCTTTCGGACAAGAGTCGGTATTTCACCAATAAGAAATTCCATTTTTCCTTTGGCCAGCTACAAACATCAACACTAATCGAGACCATAGTAGGTAATTGTTACCTTTCCATGGACTGATATGGTAGTTGAGTTATAATCGGAATGTCCAGAAGAAACATTCCCAGTTGAAGCCGAAGTCATCGCAGAAGAAGAAGATGAAGAGACAGATGACATTCTTGGCAACAGGAAGGATTTTTTTTTAACAGAAGAAGGCTCTGATATCATAAAGAATGAAAGAGAATAATAATGAGAACTATTCTATATCATTTACATTAAAAGAAGAGATGTAAATAGTAAAGGAAAAAGAAAGAAAAAAAAAGAGCAACGGATAGCTGTAATTAAACCTATAACTGAGACAGCTACAATATATATATTTTTTTTTTTTTGGAGAAGAGGACAGCTACAATAATAATAAAAACTGCTAGCAAGAAATAATCCCAACCACCTATAAACTAAATTACGGCAATAGTGAATGAATAACAGATTTAATATCTGATTAACTTAATTTATCTTAAACAACTTCTACATAACAAAATGAACATCCTTGGGTTGGAGAAAATTGCTTAAGATAATAAAATAACGAGTTAGTTTTAGAGATTCTTACAGCTATAACAACCTTTATAGGTGATTGATGAAGACAAGGCTGTCCAATGTCGCGAACAATTGAAGTCACCCTTTGTAGGTTTACAGTAACTCCTTTCCCACATTTCCACTGTTGTATGTCTTCCTCCAAAGACATCACCTGTTGTACCTTTCTCCTCTCTCTTCTCTCTATTGATCAAGTATTATGCCAGATTCTTCCAGTAATCACTGTTTCAAACTTCATAAAACGTCGTCCAATGTTTATTTTTTCCTGAAAGGACTGCAGGTGAATAGCAGAAACAGCTTATTAGAACACTGACAACTTTGTCCAAAATACTTATCATCTAATAATATATCTTGAGAACAAATGTAGAAAATAAAAGCGCCAGAAAATACACCAAAATCTCGAACAGGAGTGAATTAAATCTTCAAAAGCCATTCCATCATAAAGAGACAACCTAGCACTTTCTACTCGATAATATGCCAAATAAATCTTGAAGACCGATAAGACCTCAGTTTAATCCATGTAGTAGTGTTTCGCAATTCTACGGCATCAAGTTCATTCTGAAAATTCCATAAAAAGATAATAACAACAACAACAACAATAATAATAATGGTTTTGAGAGTGCAAGAAAACAAATTTTTAAAAAAAAAAAAAAACTTAGCTTCAACTTAAAAAAAAAAAAAAAAAAAAAAAAAAAAAAAAGGACAATGACACATTTACAGACTGTGAGCTACAGAATTTCTACCGAAATTATTTTAGCAGTTGATTTCTGTCCTTTTTTTCTTTTTAAAAAAATGTAACATGCGGTTGTGATGACTTTTCAGTAAGAATTCTGTAGCCCACGTCTTTAGCCCACATTCTGTAAATGCATCATTGTGTAGCTATTGGTTCTATTTCCATAACAGGTAAAAACCAAGGAAATAGATTTATTTTTAAAAAACATACTTCAAAATTCAAAAAGGATAGAGGCAAAAAAGAAATAATTCAAATACACGCCCGACACCAGATTATCTCATCCAGAAAAAAAAAAAAAAAAAAAAAAAAAAAAAAAAAAAAAAAAAAAAACCGACTTGATCATTCTAAGCAAATCTAGATAAAGAAGAATGTAACCGAGATTAACAAAAATACCTGAAAGAGGAGAGCAATGGAACGGGAGTGAAAATGCAGAGGTGAAGAGGCGATCTGTTGTGAGTTCCCACGCCATTAACAACGCAGTCAAGAGAGGGGGAGAAATCCCCTAAAGTCTGTTTTCTGCACAGACAAAAAATAATATTCCTCAAAAATAAAAATAAAAAAATCTTTTTCATTATTTTATAGTACTACTAAAGTTTATTCTAAAGTTTGTTTTTTCTTTTAGAAATATCTGTTTGGTTTTTCGGGAAGGCTTGCGTGAAGTTATGGAAATTCAGGCTTTGTACCTCTCTATTTGGAAATAATGTTGTACATTAGATTAAATTTGTTTTTAGGTAACACGTAGCAGCGTAATCAATTTTTACGATGATAATAATATCGTAAAACCACTCCAACCTTGATTTGCATATCCATTTATTATTAGCGTAACGAGACATATTTTACGTCATTAATAGTGGCGTAAAATGACATTTACAATGGTAATAATAGCGTTAAAGCTTGAATTGACAACGAAATGATTATTGGCTTCAGTCTGTTAATCTTCTTCTTCTTCCCCAAATTTTCTTCATTCGAACAAATACAGTCTGCTAACCCTTTTTCCCCAAATTCCCCAACTCTGTTGATTTTGAAATGGATTCTATGGATGAAGTTGAACAAATCAGACAAATGGATCCTTTGGACACACAACCAAAGATACACGATGAGGTGATTTTTCATGTTTATCATAAGTTTTTTTTATTTATTATTATTGTGCAAAAGGAGGTGATTATTCATGTTTTTTAATCATGTTTATTATTGTTGTGTAAATTGTTTTGAATTTCATAAAGAAAATGATGAACACGATGAACTTTATGAATTTACGCCAATATTTGGCTGTTAAACCAGTTTTAACGCCAATATTATTGGCGTAAATAGTGATTTAACGCCACTATTATTAAGACTGGTTTAACGCCAATAATATTGGTGTTAAATTTTTTTTTTGTTTAGAAAAGCATTTTTTTTTTGTATCATATAATGTTTACTATAATTTCATAATCATTTTCACATTATTAGTATACAATATATTATACTTTGTATAATATATTATATACTAATTATGTGAAAATTATGTTTTTTCCCTTTAATTAATATCATTGTATCGTCGTTAGTATAATTTGATATTTAATAGCCTTGTATCATATTTAATATAAGGGAGACTTCATTAAAATGATGGCATTTTTAAACTTAATGGAGTGGAAGGATGACAATGAATACAAAAACATACATGTTTTGTTTTACGTATTCATCTCTCGCAGATTATTGTTTTAAAATGTCTTTCAACAAAAACTGTTAATATAATAATTGTCTTTAGCTTTTTTATCATTTAATATCTTTAGTATATGTATATAATTGCCTTAGCCTTTTTTATAATTTAATGGCTTAGTATATCCATACGCCTAATATTAATCGACAATGAATCACAACAAAATACGACGGTGACGAAATAACTAATAACACATAACACAAATAAGAACGAACAACGACAATAACATCGACGACTTCCATTCTGCCTTACGGTGAAAGCCTCCACCCGAAAGCGAGGTTTTGTAGGTCTAGGTTGTTTTCGATTCCACTTATTACTTCTCACCAGTTATGGCCTTCCTCATGCATGCAAGAAATGAGGTCCTATAGGATAGCTCGTAGAGGATTTGTAGGTTCTCTTATTCATCTCTCCACTCAGCAGCTTGGTAAAGTCTCAGCCGGAAGTGAGGCATCATGTAGATTCTTTTTATAAGTGTTGTTTCGCCGGACTCGTCCGGCATCTCTATCTCCTCTCGTCGTGACAGTGGTTGTATCACCGCCGTACCTTAAACATTTAACAACCAACAATTCAACAAAATCACACTAATATCCAAACAAACTAAACCTCACCGTAACTTGGATAATGAATGACTATAATTTCCAATCTTATGTATATGTATACTGTCACAAACGGATATGCACATGTTTTTGTGCAAATGACAAAATTTATAACAGTCCAAACCTCACCCGACACAAATCTTACGTTTATGCACATGTATATGTGTGTGTACATATCGACATTATATCATATAGGTGCATAAACGTAATAGTCGTGTTTTTTTATAATGAGTCATAACATCTTTTATGAAAAGAGAGAAGACACGAGACGACACGACTCTAACGTATATCCGTGTGTACACATATGTATATATATACACGACATGACTATTAAGTCCTAACTTGACATGTATATACATATGTATAGAAAAATAGATTTATATATATATATATATATATATATATATATATATATATATATATATACAATTTTTTTAATATGATGAAATATTTATGCATGCTCGTTATACTGTGAATTGTAAAGACATGAAGCCCACACGGAGCGCATATAATCGATCATGCGCATCATTTCAAGGGCAAGTGGAATTATAAAGGGAGAGCACTAAGATGACAACTGTTTTAAATCATTTTAGTGCGGTTTCGGTTCCAGGTGTTGTAAATTTTGTAGATAGATTTAAAAGTCCATATTTAAGGATTTTGTAACGGTGCATAAAGATCGGAAGTTCTCAGGAGTGCTTATGTGATATACCCCGACAGGCCCGATGAGCTGCATTTTAAGTTTGAAAACCCGGGAGAGACATTCGTGTTTGGCAGGAGAGAATTCACAATGATTTCCGGCTTAAAGTTTGGCGGTATTGATGATGTGGATGTTCACTTCTATGTGCTTTGGAACGGGATGTTAATTGGAAAAATATCAAAATGGAGCAATTACCATAAAACACTTGGAGTGTGCATTTGGTCATCCTGTTGGAGACGGTCATCATAATGGTGAGGTTGTATACCGGTTAGGGCTAGTGTATTTAATTTATGGATATCTTTTAGGTTGGAACCACAATCTTGGAATCCCGAAACATATATTCTACCTCGTTGAAGATTTGGAACGTGTAGAAGATTTTGCATGGAGGGAGTACTTGTGGCTAATTACTTAAGACAAGATAGCACATCTCTTGGTGATTGTTAAACTCTTTAGTCAACAACCGGAGGATAAAAACAATCACAAGCCAGTGGTTGAGGGGTGGGCACCTGGGTTTATCTACTGGGCTTATAAACTTTTCCCACGTTTGCAAAAAACCGATCCTCCGTTTTGTAATCATATAAGCCCTGATGCCATTCCTCGGATGTTGAGATGGGACCCCGTAAATAGTACACCACGTGGACCCACGATGGGAAAGAAAGTTATGCCTGAGGTAATATTCATGTATTCCATTTAATAACATGCATTTAAGATTATGTCAATAGCATGATTAAAGATTCTTTTAAATGGGTTGATTGTTTTTTATCTACAGGTCAGAATGAATAATGGTATGGTGGCCGAGAACGGAGAAGTAGTATTATTACGTCGGCTAGGGCTATCTGAAGAGCAAATTTCACCTCCCCCACGTGTTTTTCCAAAACCTCCCCAACATCCGCCCAAAGAACGGCCAGAGGCCCCGGCCGCTCGTGGGAAGCGTAAAGGGGATAAATTTTCTCAGATTGCCACGACTGTGGGTACTAGTCGATCCAATGTTCCTCGTGTTGACCATAATTATGCACCTTCCACTCTTAGACATGGATCGACATCCAGGAGAAACGTTTTACGGGATGAGGAGACCCGTGACGAAGAAGATCGTGATGTTATGGGATGAGGGTTTTGTTATTGACAATGACGAACAAGATCATGTTGTTGATGGAGGGAACACCATTCGAGGAGACCCGATAATTGATGCAGTTGATAAGATGATCGATGCGGAAATAAGGAAAATCCAAGAGGGAATCAATGCCGAATTCGCTACCATTAAAAAAAGGCTCGATGTGCAGGACGAGGTGTTGAAAAATCACAGCTTCATTCTGAATCAATTTTATCTTGCATCGAGGGGTAGGCAGGTATGATTTTATTGGGCTTTTAAATACTTTTTTAACAAGTTCATAACGAAATACTTATTCGGTCATTTGAATTATAGGGTCCATGCAGTGATGGGTCGGGGCCTTCCGGTGGCGGCGGCAATTACACGGGGACAGGCGCCGGACAAGGCAGCACTGAACGTGGAGCGGCCAACCGCCACAGTCTACTTCGACACATCCCACACAATCAAATCTGCAACAGCCGCCTCAGCCTAATCAAACACCCACATCTAGTCGGAGGCATGATGAACAGACTCATCGCATGCAGGCCTCCCAGATATTCACACAATCTACTTCAACACCTGCTCCCAAATCAAGTCAACCGCATGTGTCTCACCCCTCATACACAACACATATGGCTAGTTGTCATTCAGTTCCTCATACGGCCGAGGCTGTTGGATTCACCACACCCGAGCCCATTCGTTTGGCTGGAGAAGTTTCCACTGAGGGTGGTTCAGATCTGAGTCTAAGTCCCAGTGATTATCTAGTCACAGATTTTGAAGCCGAACTTCAAGCGAGGAGCGTAGTCCTTCCTGAAGGCCCATCAAATATTCCAGCTAGCAGCAATCAGGTATCCAATGTCATTGGGCGGAAGACTAACTCTAAAGCGAATAAACATAAGCAAGTTGTTGAAAGAAAAATGGGCCTTCGTGTAACTAAGAAGGCACCTGCAATCTTAAAAAAGCATAATAGCAAATGGGTTACTGCTAAAGCTCCGTTAGATAGATACACACCCGCCCGGAGAGTTGACGCTGATGACTTAAAACAATTGAAATTGTGGTTGGCAGCAAAGACATGCGATACCAGGAATTTAATAGGGGGATGCAAGGTGAAGCAAGTAATTTTGATTACCCTGCGGAACGAGCCTTCTTTAGCAAGTTGTTGGGTAATGAAACACTTGTTAGGGAGGTAAACTCATTTATTTTGACTCACTACTTTAACATGTATTACGATATTACAATAGCAGTAAACATGATATATTTCACTGAGTAATAAACATTTCATGTACAACATATTGATGCATATGTGGGACTATGATGTGCTCGTATGGCTGCTATCCCGGATTGCTAATAGCGTTATGCGAGATTGTGATATTCGTCTTTCACAATTACTCTTGTGCCTGAATTAGAAAAATGGGGTGGTAACATGGATTGTGTGACTCCAGCAAGTTTGGAATTAGAAGTCGGTGCATGGACCTCGAAAACAACTGCTTATGCTATCTGGATGATTAACGATCAACATTAGGTGCTTCTGGTCATGTCGATGCCGGAATGGTCCCTGACGGTATACGACAGCCGATACGGATTCGGTGACTTGGTTCGCATAAATTCCATTATAGATAAGTGGTCTCGATACATGAGGGTCCTTTTATCGAAATCATCTGAATGCAGAAAGTCACAATGGATGCTCGATCGCACCAATATCCATTAAGGATAAAATAGGTCACCAAGAAGGAGTGTCCACAGTCGAAGGAGTGGTACGTATAAAACCTTATTCACACTTGTTCATTTCAACCAATCAAATTTTAAAATTTATGTCTTAATATGCAGGAACCACTGTGGGGTTTTCACAATCAAGATTATGGAGTTGTTAATCATCGAAGGAGCAATGGTAGATGATATGCATGGGGACACTGTATGGCGGTGCCGGCAACGAATGGCCGTAGCTCTATTTCTTCAAAGGATAGGGGTTTCATATGTATCTTGGAAATTCTAAAGTCATTTAGGTTAAGCTTTTGTGAATGTTTTTTTTAGTATTATCTCAACTTATAACACTATAATATTCATATTATATTTTTTTAGTATGCTTTTCAAATCGATGCGGTTTTTTCTTATTATTTCGATTATTTTGAATATAGTTAAAAATGAACAATTATTGTGTAATTGTCGAAGCAAACGTAGTAGATGGAAATGATAAGTAGTAAAAGCAAACCTAGTTTAGAACATAAAAAGAAAGAGTAATGATACATTGGCTTACATACGGGGTTTACAAACATAAAAAGAAAGAATAATGATACATTGGCTTACATACGGGGCTTACAAACATAAAAAGAAAAAGTAATGATACATTGAGATAACAATAAGATGACGCTTAAATAAACCAAGGGTGATCATTAAATACGATAGGTGGGGTTTGCCAAACAATGTTATCCGTGTCATTTTCCGGTACCCCAAAGCTTCTGACCATTGCCGTGATAAGAAATAAGAAAAAGATATAACCATCACCATGTCTCCCCCTCGCTATCCTGTTAACCCTATCCACGATGTATCTTCCCACGTTTACTTGATGATATAAAACTGCGTATGCAAGGATGTACATATCCAAGTTTGGTTGAACGTGATGTATGGTACCATGGACGCGATTCGCAAGAAATATAATCATGACACGTACCCACTCGGCGTTTAATCTTGTAGGAATATATTCAACCAAACCATCATTTGTCCTTTCGTTAGGACCCCAAAGGTGAGTCCCACCAAATGCATTAGCCAGTTCAAACATCAAATCCATCCCATTGTCCAGCACAATCCTAGGATGATGCCTGAAAAATTCTTTACCGTCTGGGACTTCTGGAAGGCCATAGTAGCGGTTGATCCACTCCGCATCCAAATTGACGGAAACGCCTCGCAGGCTTCACAGTGTGCTTGCAGTCCTCCCCCGAATTCTCCCACTCTCAAAAATTGCATAGTACTCACGAACGATAGACCGATTCATACTCACCATTCCATCGGGGGTGTTTACGAAACCAGACCACCCAATTATGAGTAATCTGTCTCTCAAGCGTGTAGGCAGACTATCCTATAATAACCTCATCTCTGCAACTACAGCTCTAGCAATCCAGTTTGTCTCGAAATAATGTCTATCCCCTTCATCAGGGAACCTACTTAAGAGTGTCTGCTCGTCATAGGATGCATATTCCCTACTATCGTTATCAAACACAGGGGAATGCGGGTTCACATAAAGAGGGAATAAATAATCCGAGTTACATATTTCGATGGAAGCAAATAAACAAATGTATTTGTAAGGAGATTTTGAGTGAATAGTCTGTTCGTTCTTGCATGAATATATGGGATGTCTCATAGTATATATAGAGAGAATGAGGCGGGACTGAATATGTATAGTGTGAGGTCAATTCACCAGTCATGTCATGCAAAGGGTTTAGGTCTTTTACGTCAATAGTATTGTCGTCAAATCACCTTTTACGCCGATAATATTGTCGTCAAATGGCCGTAGGCAGGACACATGGGTACTCCGATAATATTGTCGTCAAGTGTGGTCGCTATCGGCGGGTCCCACACGTCAAGTGGTGGTGAGTTATGACCGTAGGCAGGACACATGGGTATATTGTCAAGTCTTGTCATCAGTCGTGCATGTGGTCTAGGGATTTTACAACGATAATATTGTCGTCAAATGACCTCTTACGACGATAATATTATCGTCAAATGAGATTAATGTCATGCGTGGTTGCTATCGATGGGTCCCACACATCAAGTGGTGGTGAGTTATGACCGTAGGCAGGACACATAGGTACAGTGTCAAGTCTTATCATCAGTTGTGCATGTGGTCTAGGGATCTTACGACGATAATATTGTCTTCAAATGACCTCTTACGACGATAATCCCGCATGGCCAAGAAAGGCTCGCAAACTTTCTGCGGTATGGGTTCGTCCAAGACATAGCCAATCTTTTTATGCCTCAAAACGATTTTGAGGTTTCTTTCCCAGTCGAGAAAGTTGGTTTCGTCAAGTTTGTTATCGATGATAAAACGAAGGTTCAATTTGTTCGACATTCTACAACAAATAAATAAAGATAGAATAAGTAAAGTTCATGTATACAAAACCTAAAAATTGCACTTCAAATTTTATATAAGGTCTTGCTCCCACTAGCCAACTATTCTCAGTTGGCTTTCAAGAATTCGATTAATTCTTTAGTGGCTAGAATCCCAACTAGTTGACTCGATCCCCGACGTAGGCCGATTGACCGGGTCAATTTCGACGGGTAGGTACAACTTACCAATCGCATCCAACGCGACTTCCAGTGATTTGACTAGTCAACTCTTTGACAAAACACATCGTATATGTGATAGCCAACCTCATGTCTCTAAAATCAAACGGTCCTAACGTGGGTCAATCACCGCAATATTCTTAGTCAGTCATAACCCAAATATTCGTGAGATCTCATAACGATCATATCTCGATAATAACGATATACACGAGGTAGGTCAACTCCCGACGCGGGCAGATCAGTTGGATCCGAACATGGGCTCTCCACCGTCATTATAATATTAGGAGACATATTTATGACTCGATTTTTTTTTCGTGGGAATAATTTTAAATTAATTCTCTTAATTAACTTTTTTAATTATGGTCTCATCTATTACATTCATATTACTACGATATCAAATAAAGTAAAACACACAACATTTCGCACATAAAATAACTGGTATGATCATGGACTTTTCCTAAGTGCGGTTTCGAATACAAGCTGACGAAACCACATGTCACAAGCTATGGGAAGCCGCAACTACCAATGGAGACATGCACCATCTCCATGGATCTTTTATTTTTATTTCCATCTTTGGATCTTCGTCTTTGTCTTCAATGCATCATTACATAAAATCTAACTATTAAATTTTACACCCGCCGCACACGAGGGGGAGCTAACGGGAATTGGATAATGCAAAAATAAACTAGGTCACGTTCTTCATAACGGCTTAGGACTACAATATAATCCAACAGAAAAATAAACCATTCACATCTATCCTATTGGTCGAGTCCATGATCAATCGGGGTCCATATAATTGAATTATATCTACTATCTAATCCATACAATCACATCTTATGAAAAAGATTAACTTTTTAAACTACTTTCGTCTTTATAGCATCCAATCAATTAATTAATTAACTTTTAATTAATCAATAATAATTCAATTTAATAAATAATTCAAGAATTAAATTCATGGACTATATTAAATCAAGATGCACAAAACAAAACAAAAAGGGGGGTTCAGCCGCCGACCCTAGCCGCCGAGTGGCTGCCGGAGCCGCCGCTGTCGGCCCAGCGCCGCCGTGTGGCCGCCGATCCTCCTCTTTTTTTTCTTTTCGCGCATCTTAATATATAATTAATATCAACCATGAATCAATATTGGATTTATTTACTACGCGATTACTAATGCTTATTGCTTAAGCTCGAAGTTGGCTCCGATACCACTGTTAGGAAATCAAACGAGTAGCACAGCGGAAAATAAAATTTTGATTTCTGATCCAAGGATCGACTTCGTTTAAGCGATAAACATATAACAAGAAGGACAAAGATTATACCTTTCTTGATCTTAAAGCTCGAAGCTTTGACCGTCCGGTAGAAGTAGATGCGCCTAAGTTGTCCAAGCGCCCGGCCTCTATCAGTTATCCACACGAACGCCTTGCCGTAATCCTCCCAGATTGCTATTAGAAAAATTCGACTGCTAGGTCGACCTTTTTCTCCCTCTCAATCCTCTTATTAAGAAGCTCTCTAATTTTCTCAAGAACAATTAGCTCTTGGAATAATGGTGTACAAAAGAGCTAGCCAACCCCTTTCTTTTATAGAAGAAAGTGGCGCCCCTAGGTTATCCCAAACTGATTGGGATTAGCTTCTACTAGATTGATGAGAGAAAACAACTTTCTCCTAATAAAATAAGGAAAATCTCCATAATTGATTTATCTGTTTTATTTTAATATCTTATATAAAAAAAAAACTAAATATTGTCAATATCTTATATTGAATATATTTATCTTATTACCATAAATCTATTTTCCGAAAATCAATTAATATCCAATATTAATATTATGGTAATCTTATTAATTAAATTGCACAATCCAAGTGTATCGTATACACTAGTGACTTGCGCCCCATATGCCAATTAATTGGCTTTCGGAATATTCTTTAATTAATATAATTTGTGTATAATTAATATCTTGTATTTTATTTATTCATAATAAATAAAAACCACCATATTAAATATACCACTATAATCTTTATAGTCTCGAGATAAACTTTCCTTATTTGGTCATCAACTATAACCGCATTTTAATCCGACTCGACATTCATATGTGTGTGACCCAATAGGCTTCCGAATATGTTGGCCGTAGACATAAGGTGCAATTTACGAAAATTCCATTAACCTCTAACGATCATGGATAGCGTTAGCAACACGTCCATGACCCCCAATCATCGAAAGAGTCAATACGCAATGACTACTACCTTTCATGTGCTTGGTTAGCATGTAAATAGAATCATATCGCTGTAGTAATATCCATACGATCGTATCTTGATCGCATCCCATAATCTAGATATCAAGCTCTCTCAGAATAACTCATTTACTCCCACTTTGCAAAGATTCACGAGAATTAGACATTCTTTATGTGAAGGACCTTTCGGATATTCACTCTTACTCTTAGGGTACGCGATTCCCAGACGACCTTACACGTATACTCCGCATGCTTCAATATCATACTCAATCACTACTTCATGATCGCCCCATGGTTAGGGGAAACCTTAATAGTGTCAAAGCATGACAATCCATACCGTGATTCCATGTACACTCCGGTCCTAAGGATAATTACACAACCGTCACATAGTATGACACTTAACAGTGTAAGTGAGTCAGTCTAATGTACGCATTTTCTAATACACATCCACGTACAGTCCAAGTGTCACTATACTTGATAGATGAGATCTACCCCTGCCCTTAAAGACAGAAGACATCTAATACGTGCTAGTCTGTTCGCACTGTCAAAGCCCTATTCAACAGTACATCAGCCTAGAGACATTTAAGTATCAAACTTGTTGAAGTGATTAGAGACCTCATCAACCATAATCACTACCATGGTTTCTATATCATAGTTTAATACTAAGGGCGTTGTCATATACACAATATCACTAATTGGTCTAATAAAGAAACAAAGTATATAATAACAAAAGTGATTTTATTAATCATAACAAAGTTATTGCATTGCATTAACAAAATTTATGGAAGTGCCCTATCTGATGACGGAGAATGATCCAACATTCCATCCTATGGATAAGAACAACCTCACTAAGGCACAAATCATGAATGGACTCGGTGAACCTATAGCGATCTAACTACCATCGACCTAAATTTTTCGTCACCGTGAATGGGTCCCTCGGAACAACTTAAGATATTGTGATTAGAGTTAGCTAATCTCTATACACATGTAAATAGACCGGATATCATAATTATCCAAACAAGAATGACCACAACAATTCGGGTGTATCAAACTCTCGATAGCATGACCTGCAGAGAGTTTGATAGCCGCAAACTGAACCTCAATTTTCTACTCATTACACATCAATCATACTACATAGACTGGATTCGAATTAACTATTCATAATTCAATTAACTTATGTACTTCTCAAGCATTGAATAAGATAAAAACAAGGAAATCGTGCAATCACAAATACGCGTATGAATCACAAACACTAAAAATGTAGGGTACCTCAAGCAATAAACCTCAAGGATGGAAATAGGCTCTCGAATTGATGGATGAATCACATTGAATTTTCTCACAAAATAACAACGGAAATCATTGATTTATTCTATAATATTGGAGATCATATCTATGATATGAGATGAAAATTTGTATGAATTACAATGCTGTAACATGACTTATATACGCGTCTAAACCAACCAGGAAGCTAATTAGAAGTCAAATACGTGTTTTAGACGACTTAGGTTTTATTTTGTGCTTTTGGACCGTCGAAATCTCTATGAGAATGAACTATCACCAGGTGAGCTAGATGGCCCAATTTAGTGTTTTGATTATATTTGGACTTCCACAACTATGATTAAGGTTATTCAAGAAGTGTTGAAAATCTTGTCACAAGACCTATAACATTTATGAAGAAGTCCAAGCCAAATTCGGATGTTCAGACTTTAGAAATTACATTTCAAGTTCATCCTTCATATTATTCGGTCCAATCTTTGTTCAAACTCTTCATCATATTGGACTTCAATCTTTATAAAACTTCATACTATGACTCGTAATGATCCTCCACTTCTCTCGTTATATCGATGATGAAAGTTATCTCAATTATCCATTGTTAGATAATTCTCGTTATATCGATCATGAAAGTTATCTCAATGTAACGCCCCGCTCCCGGATACCGAGCCCTTATCCGGAAGAGAACGTTCGGCGCGTATAACATTAAATAAATCCAAAATTATACGCCAGCCTCTACGTCGTCGTATCATAATTAAAGCAACGGAAGCCCAAAAGGCTCGGGTAAACTCATAAATGCTACTAGAATAGAATACAAACCGACTAGGGGTAGAAAGGAAAACCTTACAATAACGAGATAAAGCTTACAACGTACGATGCTACAAAAGAAAGATACAACACTTGTCTTACAAAGATTCTTTTATAAGAAGGTACAACAGTTTCTTTAAAACAAAAGGTACAAAATCTAGTACAACCTATAATAGAAAGTAAGAATAACGTCATCATGGCGTCAATGTCACTGAATCGTCATTGAACTCTTCAACGAGCTCAAGGCTAACCTGTTCGTCTTCTCACCCCAAAAGCACACCAAAACAACATATGCAATTGAGGTAAGTACAAAGTACTTAGCAAGAGGAAGAAGCTAATGTATAATCAAGACTTACAACGAAAGGTTCATTAATTATTATTATGTTATCTTTATGAGACCGACTCGATCTAGGGTTCACTCCATGTCCATCAACATGTCGTGACTAAACGTTTCTAACATAACTTATCTTTGTCACATCGGCACTCAAGGGCACAACGCATGGTGCTACCCACCACGAGGTATCGTTTGCAACCTATCAGTGGATCACACCGATAGCCACGGGGGAAAGCCCGATGGTGCACACGTTCGGCGAAGTCCCCCTGCCATTTAGCCGTTTATAGGCCAGCAGAGTTATTCACTTTATCTGACCGCCCACACATCGCGATATAGCTAGGTGCCTTACCAAGAGTGTTACGATGTTTAGTCTTTTTACTACACAAGTATGTTTATTATTAATTGTTAACTAGCCACCTAAATATTTTCAAGTAAGCTCCCTCACAAATACTACTCTCTTACTTAGACCCTAGACAAGGACAATCCCTAGCACATACACAGACATTGAGGAATACTAATTCCGCAAAGCACAAGCCATTCATACCCTTCCGACGGTCCCGAACTTCAACTCCCTTGAAGAGTACATTCGGTGCCGGAACTAAACGCATCAGAAGCTTAATCCAGGCTTGTTCATGTTCATTTATTGTTATTAAATCAAGATATAACATTTAGAACTCATCTCATAGCTTAAAACAATCAAAATAACATTTAAACAGTAATGGAGGGCGCCAACACCTTTGGCGTGCGCCAAAAATGCATCAAAGACTCTTCTAAACTCTCTGTTCAGGTTTGGGGGGCGCCAAAGCCTTTGGGGCGCGCCAAAAATATTCCAGAAAAACACTGAACTCTCTGGTTCAGGTTTGGGGCGCGCCAAAATCTTTGGTGGGCGCCAAAATCTGAGCAAAAGCGCATAAAACAGTTTTTCAGACTCTATCGGTTTCTACTCAAACCCAACCAAGTTTAAACATCAAATATACATCCAAATAGCATCAAAACATGTCTTAAACATGCTATAACACTTTGTATTACAACAACAACAACTAGCATGATTTCTAAACACAAATCATACCCAAAACACAACCTTAACACCATAAAACTTTAATTAAACATTATGAAGAGCCTCTTACTTGATTGAAGCCACAAACCAAACCAATCTCTGCAGCACTTAAACAGGCCTCAAACAAGATCTAAAAGATCACAATTAACATGAATTAATTGATGATCAAAGCTTCTAAACAAAGAACTACGAAACAAAACCCTAGAACATGAATTCATGATCCTTTTCATGAATTCACAGCAGAAAAATTCGAGTCCCACATACCTGAGAATCAGACCCAAATTTTGGTATTAAAACGATCCTCGCCTTCTCACGATTCCAGCGGTACTTTCGGATTTCAAAACGGATTAACGGTCGGGATATGCCCAAAAGTATCCAATTATTTCTGTTTTCCCTTCTTTCTTTTCTTGATCGAACAGAATTGGTTTCTATGTTTTGACAAGTTATGAAGTAATGGGAGGTTTTATTTTCCCAAATAAAACTTCCTAACTTCTTTTATTTATTTTATTTTATTTTTATTACTTATATAAATATATCTTGAAAAATAAGGGTTAAAAAAAAAGATTAAATCCCAAATTACTCTTAAAGGACAAAATTGCCCTTTTTCGAAAATCCGGGATGTTACATTCTTCCCCCCTTAAAGAAGTTTCGTCCTCGAAACTTGCCAGAACCAACACCACTCTCATCTTAGATACCAACTTGCCTACCTTCTAGTTCACTTTCAAAAACAAACAAAACGTTATCTCCAGTCGATTTGAACCTTAGTAATTTCATCGTCAAGACTTGATCGTCCAACGCAACTAATCTTGTACTTCAGACCCCAGCACTACTCTAGCTTATTCACACCTTTCAGCTATTTTATACTCAACTCTACTAACCTAACTCCTTAAACTCCTCCTATAACACTTTGTCCCAAAAGTCATAATTCAATCCACTAATTAACAAGTAGTATTCTTCTAGGTTTTTCGTCCACTTTGTCACCCTTACAGCAGTTCCATACTTATACGAGAGTTGCTTTGACCTATACATCCGCCTTACATTCCAGAAACTAGCTATTAACTTACAGAACTTCAACTCCGTCTTGTTATCGATCCAGCACTAATCCATCTATAACAAACCCAAACCATAGACATACTTCAATCTTTACTAGTCTTCAAAAAGGAAAACCATATAAACATCTTCTACCAAACTTATAAGGCTTTCCTATAGACAGGAAACAACTTTAGGCAGCGAGTTTAACAATAACCATAAAAAAAAATTCCGGTCCAATTGGGAAGATGAGGTTGTAAAAGAATTTATTTTTAAGCAAAACATATACAAGAAAAAAAAATGTTTAAACTTATTCTCACCTTGGTTCCAGAAGAAAGGTAAGAATGGTTATAAAATCTCTTGGGAACTGAAACTACTAAAGGAGATAGCTCTTAAGACGTGTAACTAAAAAAAAAATTGAAAGATGGTTTGAACTTGGTTCACATGCATATAGTACAAAATTTATTTATAACCCAAAATGGATGACGTATAAAATTTACCAAGATGAGGCAACTTGTGATAAAATCGATAAAACAAAAGTTCCATGGCTGGGACATTTGTTGCAACCAAAAGACCATCCTATATAATCCATAACGAAAACACTTTCCTTTCCCTTGAAGTAATTGGTATGATTGAATACAAACGAATAAATTTTCTTACTTATTTATTAAAGAGTTCAATGTAAAAGGTCTGGAAGTAGAAGAAGTTTCAAATCTTATTCAAATATGTACATATATATATAATAAAAAATTTGAAGACGAGTAATATTCTCTCGAAAGTTTTCATGATGAAAATCCAAGTAAATTGGAGAAATGTTGCAAAGAGGTCATGAATGATAACGTGGAAAAGAAAGTAAATGAACTCAGAGAATGCATTTTCTATTTCTTTCAACAACCGTTGCAGTTAAATTTATTTTTTTTTAAAGCGGGGAACATCTTCTCCAAAGGTTCAATGATAAAGGTAAATCGAAAAAGTGCTTCGTGAAAAAAAATCATAAGTGACGACTGTGTAAAGAAGACACAAGAGTTCCAAATGATGCATGTTTTCGTGTCGTTCAAAGACTAACACAAGAAGGGCTATTGTGAAATTGTTAAAAGGTTTGCATCAAGGGTGCAAATGTTCAAAGGAATGAGGATAACCCTTTATTTTAAAAAAAAACATAAAGCCATTTCTTCAAATTTGAAGGGGGAAGGTTTAAAATAAGATAAAACAACTTAATACTTGTAGCAAAATTTTGTCAAGGAATACTCTTAACAAAGTAAGTTGCAGGCTAAAATTCTTTATCAAAACATAACTTTAAAATGCATGCATGAGAGACGTAAAAAGAGGTTCGACTACTCGTTTATTCAAAAATTTCGCAAGGAAGTAAAAATAAAGCAGTACTTTGAAAGTAATTAATGACAGGACTTTTGAACATATGTATATATATGTATCTAAAAAAAAAAGTCTGGACTATTAAATGACACTTTGGCAAGAAATAGTTGTTCACATATTCTTACCGGAAAACAAAATGATATGTAATTAAAATGGGTGTTTTGAGAAGGTTTGATCTTTCGACCGGTTATCAAAATGGTATAAAATCCTAACAAAAGAGTTGAGTCTTTCAACAAAAGTTATGTGCACTAAAACACCTTGTAGGGGATGCATTGAAGTAAACGCTAGGATGCAAAAGTGTATTGTCCCGAATTGGCCAAACATGATGCATTGGGAGGGTATGCAGTTGCTAGTTCGAAAGTTCGAAGGATAAGAAACTTGTTTCCTTAAATCAAACATTTGACACGATAAAACGTCTTCATAAAAATAAAAATAAGACACATCAAAGTATGTATACATTTGGAAAGCAAAACATTGCAATGAGAGAACCGTTACCGAGTTTCAAAAAAACCATTCACATGGAGAATTAGCTAGAACATGGATTGCAAATAGTATAAATGGGAAAACATTTGAAATCGGGGTATCCATGTAGGAAACCAAATAATTATAAAAGGGCACTTCATCAAAGAAAACGTGGGATTGGAAAGTCACCATTTAATTGTTTCTTGTCACACAAGGATATTAAATCTACAACACTTAATATCTACCTACTAAACTTCTTATTACGGATAACCACTAAGTTAAAAGTCTTATGCTTCAAAGCCTTCCCAACACCTATAACCCCACACCTAAACTTCCAAGGTGAAAGAATGTTGTCTAGCCTTTCATGAACAAGTACTTAAATGGTTTTAAAAGTTTATATGCATAAATCAACCATGTAATGGTTGACTTGCACAGGACAAACCAAACTGATTTTGAACATGATGTAAAAATAAAAGTTGTAGGTATGCAGGTTTTACATATGCTACTCAAAATTCAGAATTTTTGGAAAAGTATAAGTTGGTTAAAATAATTATTTTCGTCGACTGCTGCAAGCTGTCAAAAATTTCAGAAATTTATAATCTGCATTGTGTTGCAGATTGTACTCAAACCAGAAAGAATTGGCACTTGACTCCAAAACAAAATTTTCAGGGTAGAGAGTTATCTACAACATATCAAAAATTCAAGTCATTTTAAGGGGTTTAGCTCACTCAAAACAGATTCATAAGTAAGAGTACCGCTGCAGAATTTTCTAAACAGAGTACTCCTCCTTGTTAAGCAATTTATGAACAATCCGTACTGAAAACTAAGTTGATGCCAAAAGAGAAATTGTAGAAAAGGCAATTTTCTAAGTGACTGAAAATTTACAGAATTTTTGGAACACCAGAAAGGGTATTACAAGACTTATAGAAACATGAATAAAATCGTTTACTGTTTTGCATAACACCAATTTATAAAAATAGGAGAAATGATTAAATCAGAATGTCGCAATAAGGAAACTTTAAATCCTCAAAGAAAAGAGCAAAGAGAGAAAAGTCTGAAAGGTCGAAAGAAGATAGGGATTCTATTAAGGATCCGAGAAGGAACAAACTTGAGGGCATCACATAAAAGATGTGAGCTTAGAACTCAACCTAACCTACACCTAAGAAGACTCTTCACTAGGCTCTAGTGAAAACTAACCACGGTATAAGGGTTATTAGCTTTACGAAAATTACCACCAAGAGCAAGAGAGATCAGAAAGGTTCTAAAAGATCCAAGATACCTTATCTTGAGAACAGAACTTAGGTTAGTGAAGAAACTTCTACGGGTTCCTACCATTCTGAAAGATCAAGGAAGTCAGAATGGTTACTAAGTGGTCTAAAGAAGTCTTGTCTTAAGGAATGGAGAGATGGAAACCTAGAAAAGAAAGGAACACTTCTCTCGATACCAATCAGAACGCCCGCTCCCGGATACCGAGCCCTTATCCGGAAGAGAACGTTCGTAGCGTATAACATTAAATAAATCCAAAATTATACTTGACCTCTACGTCGTCGTATCATAATTAAAGCAACGGAAGCCCAAAAGGCTCGGGTAAACTCATAAATGCTACTAGAATAGAATACAAACCGACTAGGGGTAGAAAGGAAAACCTTACAATAACGAGATAAAGCTTACAACGTACGATGCTACAAAAGAAAGATACAACACTTGTCTTACAAAGATTCTTTTAGAAGAAGGTACAACAGTTTCTTTAAAACAAAAGGTACAAAATCTAGTACAACCTATAATAGAAAGTAAGAATAAAACGTCATCATGGCGTCAATGTCACTGAATCGTCATTGAACTCTTCAACGAGCTCAAGGCTAACCTGTTCGTCTTCTCACCCCAAAAGCACACCAAAACAACATATGCAATTGAGGTAAGTACAAAGTACTTAGCAAGAGGAAGAAGCTAATGTATAATCAAGACTTACAACGAAAGGTTCATTAATTATTATTATGTTATCTTTATGAGACCGACTCGATCTAGGGTTCACTCCATGTCCATCAACATGTCGTGACTAAACGTTTCTAACATAACTTATCTTTGTCACATCGGCACTCAAGGGCACAACGCATGGTGCTACCCACCACGAGGTATCGTTTGCAACCTATCAAGTGGATCACACCGATAGCCACGGGGGAAAGCCCGATGGTGCACACGTTCGGCGAAGTCCCCCTGCCATTTAGCCGTTTATAGGCCAGCAGAGTTATTCACTTTATCTGACCGCCCACACATCGCGATATAGCTAGGTGCCTTACCAAGAGTGTTACGATGTTTAGTCTTTTTACTACACAAGTATGTTTATTATTAATTGTTAACTAGCCACCTAAATATTTTCAAGTAAGCTCCCTCACAAATACTACTCTCTTACTTAGACCCTAGACAAGGACAATCCCTAGCACATACACAGACATTGAGGAATACTAATTCCGCAAAGCACAAGCCATTCATACCCTTCCGACGGTCCCGAACTTCAACTCCCTTGAAGAGTACATTCGGTGCCGGAACTAAACGCATCAGAAGCTTAATCCAGGCTTGTTCATGTTCATTTATTGTTATTAAATCAAGATATAACATTTAGAACTCATCTCATAGCTTAAAACAATCAAAATAACATTTAAACAGTATTGGAGGGCGCCAACACCTTTGGCGTGCGCCAAAAATGCATCAGAGACTCTTCTAAACTCTCTGTTCAGGTTTGGGGGGCGCCAAAGCCTTTGGGGCGCGCCAAAAATATTCCAGAAAGTCACTGAACTCTCTGGTTCAGGTTTGGGGCGCGCCAAAATCTTTGGTGGGCGCCAAAGCTGCAAAAAGCTGCATAAAACACAGTTTTCTGCACTCTATCGGTTTCTACTCAAACCCAACCAAGTTTAAACATCAAATATACATCCAAATAGCATCAAAACATGTCTTAAACATGCTATAACACTTTGTATTACAACAACAACAACTAGCATGATTTCTAAACACAAATCATACCCAAAACACAACCTTAACACCATAAAACTTTAATTAAACATTATGAAGAGCCTCTTACTTGATTGAAGCCACAAACCAAACCAATCTCTGCAGCACTTAAACAGGCCTCAAACAAGATCTAAAAGATCACAATTAACATGAATTAATTGATGATCAAAGCTTCTAAACAAAGAACTACGAAACAAAACCCTATAACATGAATTCATGATCCGTTTCATGAATTCACAGCAGAAAATTCGAGTCCCACATACCTGAGAATCAGACCCAAATTTTGGTATTAAAACGATCCTCGCCTTCTCACGATTCCAGCGGTACTTTCGGATTTCAAAACGGATTAACGGTCACGGGGATATGCCCAAAAGTATCCAATTATTTTCTGTTTTCCCTTCTTTCTTTTCTTGATCGAACAGGAATTGGTTTCTATGTTTTTGACAAGTTATGAAGTAATGGGAGGTTTTATTTTCCCAAATAAAACTTCCCTAACTTCTTTTTTATTTATTTTATTTTATTATTATTACTTATATAAATATATCTTGAAAAATAAGGGTTAAAAAAAAAGATTAAATCCCAAATTACTCTTAAAGGACAAAATTGCCCTTTTTCGAAAATCCGGGATGTTACACTCAATTATCCATTGTTAGATAATTTCTAGATAATATAAGGGTAGTTTTGGCTCTACATATTTGTGTTAGGTGGAAGTCTATTAGTCTGCCAAGTTCCTAGTTAGTTAGAATGTTTTATTAGATTAGGTTTACACAATCTTGTAGACAAATATTCTGCTACTATACTTCAATGTATATTGATAGATGTGAATCTGGTGTAATGGCTTTGAATCCATTTTGTTAACTTGGTAATATAGACAGGTTCACCGGAGTAGCCATGAGCACCGAGAATCACAAAACTGGGAGGAGCAACGCAACCGCAGCGCTACAATCCACACAAAACTAACCCACTAACGGAACTTGTTCAATCAAAGCTTTGATTCCCACCACAAATCTGGGAAATGGATCCACTGAAGCTCAGACTCTTCTATCTACTACATCAGCTGTGAATTTCAGGACTCATCGGCGGTTGTACTACCATATGTATGAATTTCGAAAGACCAGACCGTCTCACCACTGGTTTAGCTCCGATATACTCCTCCTTACCTCCCTTACCTATCATACACTCAATGGGAACATTAAATCTGACCAATATTCAATTCGGTTGGTATCTAAATTTGATATTCACTGTGAAACTAAATCAGAATAATTACCTGCTATGCATATCCATTGTTCTTCCCATAATACGTGGACATAAGCTATTTTGGCATGTTCTTTGGGATGAAGTACCTGCATAGATGAGTTCTCTACCCTATGGTGTCTCTACCTCTCTTTACCAAATGGGTCAAACCTATGAAGAATGGAACATCATAGACCAACTACTGATTGGATGGTTGATGACATCAATGAATGAGAAAGATTTATTGGAGGTCATGGGGTGCATTACTACAAAGGAAATCTGGACCACTTTGGAGGCTGTGTACAACAGCCAAGCTGAATCTAGGATGCTGGTGTTCAAAAGTACTCTAGCCAAATCTGTGAAAGGTTTAAGATCAATGGAAGATTACCTTGCTCAAATGAAGTCATAGGTGGAAAACCTTGCTGTTTCTTGATACCAAATATCTATATCTTAGATGATTCTTGCAAGATGTTCAGTCCTAACATTGCTGAGAGGGTACCAACTCTAGAGGTGGTCTTGAAAGTGAATGAAGCCGTGATAGTAAACCTAGCTGCTAGAGTTGGTTCCCTCTCTTGGAAAGATGTTCAGTCTCAACTCAATACATATAAGAGACTTATAAACATGTTCAATGACAACTCCTTGATGCACATGACCATGAACCATACAACTCAATTTGCCAACAGCTTTAATCTCAGACCAAGGGCATCCATGGACAATCCCAACTCAAGGCCACTTGGTACAACTCACACTATGGAAACACAGGCATATGAGGCAGGTCTAGAGGCAGAGGTGACATGAATTCAAACCCTTCTTGAGCAATGTGCTAACTTTGTAGGAAGAGCTGAAACACATTTTATGCATCCTGGCACAAATTTGAATAGGATTTTGTGCGTAGTACAAATGCAGGGAGTTCAAGACAAATTTCTACTCTTGTTGCAACATCTAGACATTGGGAGTTTCAACATGGTATCTTGATAGTGGGGAAACTAATCACATCACCTCTGACATCAATAACATGCGTCTCACTTGAGACTATGGTGGCTCAGATACTTTTTCTATTGGAAATGGTGAGCTTCTTCCTATTATCCACACTGGTATCTGTTAGAAATAAAATTGAATTTTGACGATGATTCATCCTTTATTATTTGTTTGTTTGTTTTAACCCCATTGATGAAGTACTGGAACTAGTTATAGTGAAAAGCTAAAAGATATCTAGAACCGGATGTATAGGATTTACTACAAGTCTGATTATTGTATAGGTTATATCAGACAATCACTGTAATAGATTAGTTTAGTAGAGTCTAGGAACTGAAACTAATATCCTAAAATGATTCGCTGAGGGATCAAACTCAGTTGATAATTTACAAGACTGAAGACTCAGGGGTGAGGGAATAAAATCAGTAATGAAGGCTGAGGGAACAAACTCATTAATGAAGGTTGAGGGATCAGATTCAGTTTTGAAGACTGAAGAATTGAGGTTCAAACTCAGTTTATGAAGACTAAAGCCAAGACTATAAGGTTAGAATTCAGGTAAGTCTGTGGTGGCCTGAACTGACTTTATAGATCTTGTATTGAAGATCTAAGTTACAAAAAAGACGATGTAAACTTAGTTAATGAGAAGTATATGGTGTACTATGATCTCACAATAAAGGATCAGATGATAAAATAAGAGTACTCAGTTTCGAGAGAAAGTAGAAAGCGAGTTCATCGCTTTTGATGATCAAAAATAGGGATGGCAATTTCGATCCAACCCGGTGGATATCCACCCGACCCTACCCGTTAAGGTAGGGTATTTTTAAGGGTAGGGTATGATATGTATTTGATTTTTCTAAACCCGGCCGCCATGGGTAGGGTAGGGTATGGATATGTATTCTCTACCCGTCATAATACCCACCCGACCCACCATACAATATATTTTTTATATTGTATTATTTGTAATAAATAATAATCTGACGGAAAATTGAAATGTCACTTTTTACAAGGAAAAAATGTCATTTAGAAAAAAAGCAAATAAATATTAATGCGGTTATTATTTAAGACACGTGCCCCCAAGTTTTAGTATTTTACAAACATATCAATTATCAAAGTTATTGTTGTGTACTCTTCTCTTCCTAATTCCTATTGTCTGCCAACCCTACCGAACTGCAGAATGTGAGTATTTAATTCTCTTTTTTTTAATTTTTTTTTAATATTCTTGTATGATTGCTTATATTTTTTCTTAAAAATATTACATTAGTCGGTTTGGTTACTATATATTTTAATACATTTTTTTGATAAGCTTTACACAATCATTTTTTATCTTGCATTTTTGCCACTCGTGTGTCGTTGTTCCTGGGAAATTGATCATATATATAGAGTTGTGTACTTAGTTGTGAATAAAATTAGATATCCATGGATATCCGCAAACCCGTGGATATCCGTATGGGGAGGGTATGGATTTGAAATTCTCTACCCGCATGGGTAATGGGTAGGTTATGGATAAGGAATTTTTTTGATGGGTAGGGTATGGATTTAGCAAAACCAGTACCCATTTCCATCCCTAGTCAGAAACTGAAAACTCAAAACACTCAGTTTTGACTAAAGCAAGTCAGCTAATCAATTTTAATAAGAAAATCAGAACGTTGAAATCAAGCCACCTGATTGGTTGACAGTCCAACAAGTCAGAAAGGACACTGACATATCTGACAATGATAGCATATTCTAAGGAATCCAATTCAAACGTTAAGGAATTCAAAAATCTGACCGTTGGATTTCACCCTATAAATTGAGGACTTAGCTACAAGGATCAAACACAAGTAACATACGAGCTATCAAGTTATTGCTAAGAACATGTATTCATCTTGATATCATTTGAGCTTACAAGTTACAGTCCACAAAATCTTGAAAGTTCAAGCATACAAGATCAATCTAGAACCAAAACATAAAGATTCAACAAGTCTGAATCACATACTTGATTAAAACCCAACTTTGTTTTTAACAAAAGGTTTGGACTGTGAAGCATCCGGTCTAAGGTGTCAAGGACGGTTGTTTGCAGTCAGGAAGATTGTGTTCATGGAGGAGCTGGTGAAGAGGAAATTCATACCCTTCAATGACCAGTGAAGCATTTGGAGAGCAGCAATCCTACCTGTTTTTCAAGTGTTTAGATTGTGAAGATAGGGATTAGTCAGGGACAATCAACTAGGGCATTTTGTAACCGTTGTAACCACAATAAGACTAGTGGAAATTTTCCTCCTACATCACGGGTGAAAAGTGGACTGATAGGATTATACCACCGGGAACCACTATAAAACTGTGTTTTTATTTATGCATTTACTTTCAGCAAATTCACTTTATTTACTTTACAGTTTTTATCTTATCCAGCAATCAAACTCTTGCATACAAACTAATTGAACTCACACCTGGCACAAAACTGAGTTTCACCAAAACTCAGTTCAGTATATTTCAAGAAGAACAACATAATTAAGGCCAATTAATATATTCTGCTTCATATAACTCAGTTCTCAGCTCAGTTAACTTAACTATGTAATATTTAAAGTATCAGTTTATTTAAAGTAAGAAAAGTTTTAGACGACAAGTTTATTCACCTACCCCCTCTAAACTTGTCACAAGCTTTTACAAGGGATCAACAATTGGTATCGGAGTAGTGTTCTTTTACAGAAATTTGTTCTCAGTAGATTCTCTTGTAGTTCTTTTTGAAAGACTTAAGAACTTACTTTTTGAAAACTTGCATCGTGAAAAACAATCAATATTCTAGATTGATGACATGTAGCATGGACAAGTTTGATGAGTACAAAAGACGTTTCCAAGCTTACTTAGCAGCAACTCATGATGAGATGATGGACGTACTCACTGATAGGCCACTCCAAATCACACATGTAGAATCTTGAAGGTGGTACACAAGTCAGAGTTCCAAAGCCCAATGATTAGTGGAATGTTGAAGATAGAAAGAGAGCCAACTTGGATAGCATTGCAGTAGATACATCTACAGGACCTTGGATAGCCATATGTATCTAAAAGTCAAGGATTGCAAAAGTGCAAAAGCTTTGTGGGACAAGATGAAACTAATCTGTGAAGGCTCAGACTTGATTAAGGAAAACAAAGTGACTGTTGCAGAACAGAAATTCTAAGAGTTTAAGATAAAGTTTGGTGAAACCTTTGAGAAAATGGAAGTGAGATTCAATGCCATTCAAGATGAACTCACACTTCTCAACATTGTCTATACAAGAAAGGAGATCAACACCAAAGTGCTGAAAGCTTTACCCTCATGTTGGAAAATGAAGGTGACAGCCATGGAAGAATCTAGAGATCTAAAACCTGAAGATACTTTCAAGATATTATCATATCTAAAAGCATACGAGTTTAGTGAATATTTTGCTGAACTGACAGCTTTAGAGGTTCCCAAGACTAAAGCTCTTGCTGTTACACCTCAACAAGAAGAACCATCCAAGAACACTGATGAATTGGTTGAAATGGAGCAGCAAATAGATCTAATGATGAAGAGAATAAGGAAGATGAAATATTTTCAATCTGACACCAAGAAGTATATCAAGAAAATACCAGAAAAGAAAAATGATGCTGAGTATCTATGCTTCTGTTAGGAACATTTTATTATGTTTTGATGATGGTCATACTAGCTGTTATAGCAAGCCTGAAGTAAGTTAGAATTCTTTGTATAAGACTTTACTTAGAGTCTGACATGGTGTATAAGTTGAGTCAGACAAGTATTGTACTAGTTGGTAGGATGGCAAAGTAAAAAGAAATCCGCAGAGTGAAGCCAACAAAGTACCAGCAGAGAAGAATGAAGACTTTATGGTCTGACTTATAACCAAGGAAGTCTGTGATGACCTTGGATAAGTCTAAGTTATAATTAAAATGAATGGAATACAATGTCAAATATGGTGTACACTGATCTCACCCAAATTACGGATTAGTGCAGTACAAGATGTACCTAAAAGATCAAGACATATAACAATACAGTAGACCGGCAGAGTGAACTGACTATCGGCTGAGTAATAACAAGGCAGTGAAGAAAGAACCAAACAGCCAAGTCAGAAGGATTACTTAACCATTCAGGGAATGGCCAAGTAAACTTTACTTGTTCAGATTTCATACTATGAAGATCAAACACTAAATGCACAATCAATTGGGGATCAATCAAGGACGGATCTTCTGAAAGATGTTTGAAGAAATTTGATCACTGAAATCAAGGAGAATATAATTAAGGGGGAATCAAGAATTAAATCAAGGATTATTCTCCACATTAAATAGCCAATGGACAGAAATTCAAATCAAGGATTATCAAGGCTATAAATAGAAGGAATTGACAGAAAAGAATAACAACGATTGAATCTGCTAAGAAACAAGCTGAAACGCTGTCAATTTGAGAAGCCTTCTATCTACACTTAAAGGAAATATATAGAGATCAACTCAGCAAATAGAACTCAAATTTCACATCATGCACTGAGATTGATCACAATTTTGTGAATCCAATTCACATCAACTAAAGCAATTGAATCAGAGGAATCTGAGAAGGAGTTGCAACCTTTGTGATAGCTGCTGAAAGATTTTGCCTCAAGGAGCAGTGATAGAGACTGAGTCACTGAACCTTTTGAAGGCAAGGAGTGATAGTCTTGCAGATTGTGAAGCTTATATAGCCAAGGAATATTGTGCTATTGTATCTATGAAAACAATAGTGAATTCATCCAATCATCACAGGAGTATAGTGGATTAAGGGATTACACCACCTTGAACCATTATAAACCTTTGTGTTTATTTACTTCCAACAATTTACTTTACAACACTTTATTTCATTGCGTACGCTATATATGTGATTGCATAATCTACTTTGAACCAACATTTAAAGAAGGGACTTATCCACTGGCCAAGAGCTTTTAAATATAAGAAAAGTTTTTGAAACTACACTATAGTCATTCACCCCCCCTCTGATTATAGTTTTACCCTTCTCTGGGACCAACAATTGGTAGTAGAGCAGTGTTCCTAGTATCAGAACCTGTTCAGATCTAATTTCTGGTAACAAGGAGATCACATATTTTCAAAGTAATTTTCAAATTGTGCTTTCTATATATATCTCTTATTTGTACTTATGGATTCCTCAAATTATATGTCAAAGGTTTCTGTATTCAATGTTAATAATTTTGATGAATACAAAATAAGGATGTTGTCTCATCTTGTAGCAACTCATGAAGAAATGATGGATGTAATTAATGATGGCCCAATCAAGATCACAACTGTGATAGCCACTGGAGCAGATCAAGGAAATGATATAGACAAACTCAAGAAAGATTGGACCAAAGATGACAGAAGAAAAGCAAACCTAGATTTTGTTGTAAAAGATATGATTTTGAAGACTCTGGACAGAAACATGTTCATGAGGGTCAAAGATTGCAAAACAACAAAAGAGATGTGGGACAAATTGGCACTGATCAATGAAGGATCAGAAGCAGTCAAGGAAAATAAATTATCTGTTGAAAAATAGAAATTTGAGAACATTAAAATGAAGACTGGTGAATCCATTGATCAAATGGGTAACAGATTTTCAAGCATCATAAGTGAACAACAATAACTTGGACCTACATATCCTTAGAAGGAAGTTTGTCTGAAGATATTGAGGGGTATACCTGAAAGATGGAAGATTATCACATCAGTGCTTAGAGGAACAACAAACCCTACAAACACTAACACCTTGACTCTCATGTCTCAATTAAAGGCTCATGAATTTGAGTTGAACGGTGAAGATAGTGCACAAGCAAGGGCACACAAGGCCAGTGCACTGGTTGCACCCCAGAAAAGCAAAACAGCTGACTCAAGAAGCAAAAAGACACATGAGCTGAAAGAACAAGTAGCTTTACTGATCAAACGTTTTGACAGGTTTAGCAAGAAAAAGCAATTTAAAGGAGGTTCATCATCCAACAAGAAGTCAAGCTCAAGCAAAGACATGAAGAAAAAGGATGATGAATACAGATGCTTCAACTGTAAGAAGAAAGGTCATTTCAAGGCTGATTTCCTTGAAGAAAAAGACAAAGATGAGGATAAAAATAAGCACAAGACAACTGAAAAGAGAAAGAGCAAGAAGGCCCTCAAAGCTGAAACTAGCAGTGAGAAGAATGAAGAATCATCTGAAATGATTCTGATGATGATAAAGCTGACAACTCAGACAATGAAATGGCTTACTTATGCCTTATGGCTAAAAAATCAAATGAAACTGAGGTAACATCTAGCTCATACTCAACATCTAGTACATCCACATCTGACACTGCACAATATTCTATTCTCCCATTATATTCTGCAAATCTAATTCAAAATCTCATGAGTAAATTTTAAGAAATTCAAGTAAATCATGAAATTCTGGAACATGAATGTGAGAATCTGAGAAAGGAAAATAAAAGATTAAAGAAGGAACTGGATGAAGTGAAAGCTGAACAAAGTAGTAAGGAAATTTACTCAGTTGATCAACAAGCAGCAGATAATCACCCATCTGATGTTGAACGACCAGCTGAGAAAATATCCCTACCAGTTAAGAACACCACTACACCACAAATTGCACCAGCTTACAAACCCCCAAAAAGGTTTGGATCCAGATCTGGTCTTGTCTACAACAGTTAGGATGAAAATAGAAACAATTGACAACACAATTCTGAATCAAGGACCAGGCCTGGACAAAAATTCAGAAAAGGACAAACCATAGTTTCAACCACTCATCCTGCACCGGTAAAGTCAAAACCTAGTGTAGTGAAACAGCAGAATAAATCATCAATCCATCCAAGCAAAGGGAAAGGTTTTCGGAAAGGTAAGGGAAGACTTTACCTCTCTGAGGATGATGGTTTTCGGAAAGGTAAGGGAAGACTTTACCTCTCTGAGGATGATTGGAATGTTGCACCCCCAAAATACAAGAAGAAACCATTTCATGCTATGCATCATGTGTTTAGGAAAAACCAACCAAGGCACATTCCTTGACACAAGAATCAACATGAAAATAAGTTTCCTCCTGCATATTGGAGGATGAAAAAGGATGCAAATGCACCAAAAAGAAGAGAAAAGTATCAGAATACCTTTAGTAGAAATATTAGAAGCTATTCTGCCATGCCTTATACATATGAATTTGATGACTTCAATTATCCAAAAAGAAGATCCTTTGGATATTCAGTTGGAGTAGGAGGCATGAATACTAACAGGCATGGACCCAAATAGTGTTGGGTACCTAAACATACTTAACTTGTTTTGTAGGATGTCTGGTACATAGATAGTGGATTTCCAGACACATGACAGGGAACATGATATGGTTGACTGATTTTAAAGCCTTTGATGGACGCAAAGTAACATTTGGAGGCAAAGAAAACCCAGGCACAATTAAGGGAGAAGGCATTATGCTCAAAAACAGTTTGAAGATTCAAAATTTAGCTTATGTTAAAGGACTGAACTTCAATCTGCTAAGTTTCAGTCAATTCTGTGACAAAGGCTACAATGTGCACTTCAACAAGGAAGGATGCAAGGTGATTCACTGCCAAACCAACACAGTTGTACTTGCAGGAATAAGAGAAGACAACATGTATGTGGTAGATTGAAAGACAGCAAAAGCAAAAACATGTTGCTTGTCAAAAATAAACAATCAACCAGCTGGATTTGGCATAGTAGATTGAATCATCTCAACTTCAAAACCATCAACACACTGTCAAAGAACAATTTAGTTGAAGGCTTACCAGAGATCACATTCAAGAAGGAAAGTCTATGTGATGCATGTCAAAAAGGGAAGCAAATCAAAAGCTCTTTCAAGTCAAAGCCCTATCAATCAACAACAAGAATTTTACATCTATTGTATATGGATCTTTTTGGACCAGTCACACCAGTAAGTGTAAGTGGAAAGAAGTACACTCTTGTAGTGGTGGATGACTTTTCCAAATTCACCTGGACCATATTCATGAACAAGAAAAGAGAGACACTCAAAAAGCTGCCAGATTTGTTAAGAAGAATTCAAAATGAAAAGGAACTGGAGATCATCAAGATCAGATCAGATAGAGGCACAGAGTTTCTAAAGGAAATTATCAGAACCTACTGTGAAGAAAATTAAGTATTGCATCAACCATTAGCAACAGGGACTCCACAACAAAATGGTGTAGCAGAAAAAAGAAATACGACACTCAAAGAAGCAGTCAGAACAATGATTGCAGAAGCATGCTTACCAAAGAGATATTGGGCTGAAGCAGCAAATACAACATACATTCTACACTCAAAACAGATCTATCATCAACAAACATCATGGAAAAACTCCATATGAAATATGAAATGGAAGAAAACCTAAGATTTCACATTTGCATATGTTGGGATCTAAATGTTTTGTTTTGAACATGAATCAACTACATGCTTTTGATGAGAAAGCTGATGAAGCAATCTTTATAGGATACTTAGACACAAGCAAAGCCTTTAGAGTACTCAACAAAAGAACTTTAATGATTGAAGAATAAATTCATGTAGTCTTTGATGAACCAAACAGAAATGGTGAAAGCCTTCAAGAACTTGAAGAAGAAGTAGGACAAAGACAAGTTTATATGAATACAACAGTACCAGCTACTATTCTGAATCACACCTTTGGTAATTAAGATGAGCCACCATTCAACACAACACAAGAGGCACCAACACAAGAACAAGAAGTTGATGCACAAACTGAAGTTGTGGAAACACCAAGTCAAGAACAAATTCAACCTGACCTCAACTGGCTAAGAGACCATCCTGACAAACAAGTCATTGGAGACCTTCACACAGGAGTCAGAACCAGAATACAACTGTAAAATATGCTAACATGTTTCCTATCACAAGTGGAACCCAAAACAATAGATGATGCAATCCAAGATGCTGATTGGATTACAGCTATGCAGGAAGAACTAAATGAATTTGAAAGAAATGAGGTCTGGGAACTTGTTGACAGACCAGACATGGCCAACATCATTGGAACAAAATGGGTATTCAGAAACAAGATGGATGAACAAGGGAAAGTTGTCAGAAACAAATCAAGGCTAGTTGCAAAAGGCTACTCTCAAGCAGAAGGAATAGATTATGATGAAACCTTTGCCCCAGTAGCAAGATTGGAAGCAATCAGACTCTTTCTAGCCTTTGCAGCCCACAAAGACTTCACAGTTTACCAAATGGATGTCAAGAGTGCATTTCTGAATGGAATTTTGGAAGAAGAAGTATGTGTGGAACAACCTCCTGGTTTTCAACTCAAATGGAAATAAGATAAAGTGTACAAGCTCAAAAAGGCACTTTATGGACTCAAACAGGCACCCAGAGCCTGGTATGAGACACTATAACAATTTCTGATCAACAATGTATTCAACAAAGGAACTATTGATAAGATTCTCGTCAAGCTAGAGGAAGGAACAAGCACCTTGTTAGTCCAAATCTATTTTGATGACATTATCTTTGGATCAAAAGATGAGAAGCTATGTGAGATATTTGCAAACTTAATGAAAAATAAATTTCAGATGATCATGATGGGAGAATTAAATTACTTTCTTGGTCTACAAGTAAAGCAAATGAAAGATGGCATCTTTATCAATCAAGCCAAGTACACAAAAGACTTGATACACATGTTTGGTATGGACACAAGTGGCACATCAGATACACCAATATGCGCAAGAGTTATTCTTGGAAAAGATGAAAGTGGAAAGGATGTTGATTATAAGCTTTATAGAGGAATCATTGGATCCCTACTCTATCTAACTGCAAGCAGGCCTGATAAAGAATTTGAAGTAGGAGTATGTGCAAGATTTCAAGCTCAACAAAAGGAATCACACCTTCTAGCAGCCAAAAGAATAATCAAATACCTGAAGAACACCATTAGTGTTGGAATTTGGTATCCAAAAGATGGAGGTTTCAAGTTGATATCATACTCAGACTCTGACTATGCTGGATGCAAGATAGATAGAAAAAGCACCTCTAGAACCTATCAAATGCTAGGCAGCAGACTAGTATCATGGTTCAGCAAAAAGCAAAACTCTACATCCACATCAATAGCTGAGGCAGAATATATAGCAGCAGGCAGTTGTTGTGCACAAGTACTAAGGAGCAGCTAACTGGAGTAATCAGCTATGTAATTTCCCCAGCTGACTGAACCTTTGCCATTATGGGTGAGCTCATTTGGCAAGTAAGGCACTGGTACTCAGCGAAGTTAACTACACTGATTGTTAGGAAAAATTATATACAGCAGCTCAGTAAAGAAATCACTTCACCGGCCTAGTGACCAGCCAAGTCACTCCACCGAAATATACATTGGAGTAAACAACAAACTCAAGTGTGAACTAAATCAGCTATATACATGTGGAAAATCAAGAAGTTATGGAGGATTATACTGTGGAAGATTACACACGTGGAGATCAATTCATAATCATGGAGGTAACTATATTATTTTTGAATCACAAACGGCTCGATTCCCGGGATTTATCATTACTTACCTCAATCCACTCCCTCACTACACTCAAACACCATGATTTATATACATAAAATCATGCCATTACGTCACACAATCCTTCCATATTCAACCACGGTCACACTACCAAAAATCATCCTATTTAAACCACACTTGGAGATATTTCAGAAATCTTTACGCTCTCTTGCGAATCATAAACCCCATTCTCTCTACAAAATCAAAGCTTTCTCTCAAAAACTCAATTTTACTCAACCAATGGCTTCATCTTCTTCAACCACTCAAACTGGAAAACAATATGAGAAATCGATTGCCACTGGATCATTCTTTCAAGAAGAACACTACTTAAAGCTCTGTGGAAATGACGAAGAAGCAAAAAGATTGGCAGATGGATGCAAAAATCTGGGATTGCTTACCTTCCTCAATCCCCCTATCAAAGATGTTTGTTATGAAAACCTTATCTCCTTCTAGAAAACTGCTAAGTTCATTCTGGGCTCCTAGCTGAAGAAGGTGACGAAAAGGGTGATGACAAGATCGTTGCATCTGTCAACGGTACGGAAGTGGTCATTACAGCAAAGGTAATTCGCAAACACCTCAAACTCTCGAATAAAGGTCAAACAAAAGTAGCCTCAGTACCATAAAACTTGGATAATCTCTGGGTGACTATCACCAAAATGGCAAACCCAGGTTCTAAAAACTTAACTGCCTCAGATCTATTTTGAAGAAACCCTTCAATGAATTCAATTGAAGGCAAGCCAGGGGCAAACAATTCCATGACAAAGGTTCAATGCGTCCTATGGGAATAATCTACAACAGTCTTGAGTTTAATTGGGAAAACTACTTCTTCCAAGGACTCAAAGAACAGATGCAAGGCGAGGTCAATGCAGCGAAAAAGGGACTTGCCGAAGGGAAGAAGAAAAAGGGGATCTTCTGGATCAAGAAATCCTATGTAATTCAAATCCACTATCTAATGCAATGTGTGAAAGTACCGGCAATCAAAGTCCATAAATTGCATGAATCCAAAGTTATCTTTACCTATGTCAAACAGACAAAGAAAGCAGGAGGAGGGAAGAGAAACAAACCTAGAAGAAACGCATCTGGCCAGAGAAAGAAACAAAAAGTTCAAAGAAATCTGGACAAAGAGGAGTTTGGAAGGTTAATAGATGAAGAAGAAGAAGAGGAATTAGAACAAGAGGCAGAACAACAAGAGGAATAAAGTAGTAGTGAGGAGGACCAACTTGAAAATGAGGAAGTTGAAGGAGAAACTGGAGATGATGAGGAGACTCTAGAAGAACCAGCTCAGATATCTGCCAATGATATTGATGATAGAATTGCTGCCTATGTTGAATGGAAAGAAGGTGATTCCAGAATTCAGCTTCAAGATTCAGACCACATGCTTGCTGAAGAAGCTTGGTTCTTTGATTTTCTGGGATCACAACCCTGGTTGGTGTACTTGACGAATCCCCACTCTGGGACATGGTTGATGCGGCATAAGCAAAACTGCCGCAGATTTCTGACAAAGACAGTGGTGACTAGGAGAATGATGGAGATAACCATGACAATGATGATGGTGATGATCATAATGATGATAGTGGTAATGATCCTCATGGTGATGATGGACAAAACAAGGAGCTTGAATAACATCTGATGCAATTGATGATGACATACTCTTAAGTTCATTCCTACAGCCACGAGGATCAGCATAGAATACACCACCAGCTAAGGCAGCTCAATCAGCACCACAACATGATCAGCAAAATATGGAAGCCAACAATACAACTAAGCCGGCTTCACAGCCTTCCCATGCTCCACAACCTTCAGTTGACACTGCAGCTGAACCAACAACAGTGTTAGACAATCGCTCATTTCTTTGCTGGAACTACGATCAAGGCAGATTGCCGGCGAGCAAGGGGAACAAGAGAGCATGTTACTCCAGAAATAACATCTACCCAAGTACTTGAAGAAGTAGAAGCTGATGTTGATGTTACTCAACCGACATCACAGCACCAAGAATCAGTTGAGGTACCACCAACTATGCACCTCAAGGACAAAGGACAACAAACTGACCCAGAATCAGCTGATATTTGCCACAAATTTGCTCAACTGTCTACTGTCATATCAAATGAGGCTTTTGAAAAGGCAGCATATCTGTTGGCTGGGGAACTGGAACAACAAGCAATGCATCTCAGATCTATGACTATGTCATTTAAAGATGAAAGCCACTCCATAGAGAAAAGTTTTCACGCTGTTGCTGAGTACATTGATGCACAAAATATTGTTGTGCAAAGACAAGGTGACTTGATGAGACATTTAAACATAAAATCACCAAAAATCTTGCAGGTCTCAGACGGCATGTCTCTCAGGAAAATGATTCGATGGCATTGGCTTTCGGCACTAGATTTCGAAGTGTAACCGAGAAGCAGACTCTTCATGACAAAAGATTCACATCTATTGAATCTAAAATGGAAACTCTGATTGGTACAGCTGAAGCTACAAACAGTATCTTACTACAACAAAGGGATGATCCTGCCAAAAAGGGGGAAAGAAATGATAAGCCTGAAGAAGGATCAACAGTTAGACCCCCAAGGTTTACTGAGGAGCAGCTAAGAGCAAAGGACAGAGAACTAAGAATCCGAAATGAAGCTGAAAAACAGCTAAAGAAAGCTAGAGAGGAAAGGGAAAAGTCTCAAATGAACCTTGCATATGATTTCCTCATCCTATCCAGAGAAGAGATGATGATAGAGATAGATTAGGAAGACAGCAAAGACCTGGATCTAGTCAGCAAAAAGGATCAGCAAGCCAACATAGATTCAACACCAGGAGAGGTAACACTAGCAAAGGTAGCAGCAGCACCGGATATGCTGGTGAGAAAAGAACATTTACTACTCACAGAAACAGGGAAGAATATAATGATGAAGTACTAGATAATGCAAGAGAGTTCTTCAGACTGGCTAAGCTATAAGGATGAAAAGATGAGAACTGATATGGCTAAAATTTACAATGATGTTAAGAGACAACATGCATTTCTTAAGAAAAATACTGTATCCAAGTCAACCAGTAGAACAAGTACAGCCATACGCCTCTCTGCAAAAGGACCAGAAGATTTACCAGTGAACAAGAAGATTTCTACTACATTTGCCTTAAGCATATTTGTAAACAGAATAATGTTAAAATACTTGTTCTTATTGAACCTCTTTGTTCTACAAAGCTCCGATACCAGTAGTTTAAGTCCTTTAATTATGAATTGTGTCATATAAATCGTGATCCATCCGCTGCGCATAGATCTAACTCGTTTAGATCTAAGAACCTGCATCCTTCATGTGGTATTGGAGCCAGGTTCCACGATTTATATAGTCATAATCGTAGTTAAACGATTTAAAGGAGTGGAATTGCATGTAGGTGATATTTATTGTTTTATGCATTGATAATGATTAATTGCTATGGTTGAAGAGATGGATTGGGGGTTGGCACTGTTTACCCGTTAGATCTATTGTAAACTCATATAAACGAAGAAAATTCGTTCATATGAGTATAGGAAATTATGTAATTTATTTGTTGTTGCAATTTTAATTTCCTGAAAGTAGATCTGTTTAGTAGCTGTTTAGTTTTTTCGTTTTTCCCGTTGATCGACCCGTTGAAACGAAGATCCCTCCGGTCAGAATCAAGATTGGAAGTTGATGAAAAATCCCACAAATTTTGGTGTCGATCAGAGTTTTTTTGGCTTTCCGTTCGTTGCTGTGAAGTGGCTGCTGTAACAGAAAAACGCAGGATTCACAGAAACCCTAACTGTGACTTCCTCGATTTTCTGGAAAGTATTGGACCGTTGAAACGAATATCCAACCGGTCAGATCGATAATCATGGAGTTTTGGACGTGAGATAAATTTTTCAGGACGATCGGGATTCATCTTGATCCCCGATCGGCCTCGAGAAGTATATGATGCGCTGCTGTAAGAGTCAGTTTCAGCAGCAAGTTGGGCGGCTCACTGAGGAAGATTGACAAGTCAAAGCTCCGATCCGACCATCCATCTTGAAGTCCGAAGAATGAAGATCAGATCTGGAAAGTTTCGTCCCGATCCAAGTTCGTTTGATATGCCGATCGTCGCAGATTCTTAACAGCTACAGATTAAGGTTTTTTTTAAATTTATTTTCGAATAGATTAGTTACGGGGGTGCCAACGGTCAATCTCGGTGTTTATTTTCCGCGCTAGTATACATGTGTAGATTGTATGAGTAGAACCGAAAAATTGCCATGACATGCATCATATCATGAATTCCACTCCATATGCATACATGTAGAAATTAATTCGAGGAATTAGTTAGGCATGTATAAAACACACGATTAGTTTTAATTAATTGTTTGATATTAATTAGAAACTAATTAGGGTAAAAACCGAGGAACACGGGTTTTTTCAATCGTCGAGGTTGGGTGATGGATTCTCGGTGAATCCCACTCTGCGAAAGCATAAGGAGTAAAAATCGAAACCTCGTGGTTAAGGTGTTGGATTCTCGGTGAATTCCACCTTACCTAAGGCGAGATTACGCTTTTTGTTCCGTGAGTGTCTACGTGAAAGTTTGATGTTTAAGGATTGGATATCACGGGCAAACAGGTTGAAAGTGGTTTAACCACGGTTGGGTGGTCAACAGTAGCTACGGCTCAATCGACTTCACCCTCCACGTGTGGCGTTTGCACGAAGTGCAGCAATCTTGAGCCATCCGAAGAGCCACTACGGCTCAACGGAGCTCTCTCTAGCCTTGACCCGTCCCGACGGCCACATATGTTCTAACGAATAGGTCGGGTGGGCTAGCCCACATAACCGACAACATTCGGGCCTATGATTTATTGTTCCTTAATGTAACATCAAGTCCAAAACGTGATCGAAGAAACCCACCACATTTTCAAAATATTGAGTGGGAGCGGAGAGGCGACGGCCGACCCCACGGCCTCTACTTGTTGACACAAGCAACGTGAGAGAATGGTGACGCCTCGTGCCGGCTGGGACCGGCCTCCTAAGGAAGGCCTTCACCGCTATCAAAATTCAAGGCTTGGTCTCCGAAAGGATAGGATTTTGGGTACTCGTCGGGTCACCGACCGACCCTAAGCGGCACACTCGGGGGTCTACCTAAAAATGAGACAAGAGGTCACACTCATAAATGGTATTTTTGGTAGTACCTTGGGTGAAAAGGAAAGGTGATTGACGATCACAAATGAGATGTTCGATTCTCAATCGATCTTCAATATTAATCGAAACCTCTTTGACCTACCCTAAGGCGCACTCGAGGCATTAGATTAAATCCTTGGAGCGGTAGGATAGACTATAAGTACTTAGTTTATGTTCCTAAAATTTTAGTAGTGTATGATTTGGATTTATTTTTCTGTCAATTTTATTTACAATCATACATATATCTTTCTAAGGTGCTAGAGGCGCTAATGTAAAATTGACTAATCTCGACTTTCGTTAAAAAGTGGTAAGTAACTAAAAGCGTTGTATTTATTAATCTCACATGCGATTAATTTTTTGGAAGAGATATTTCTCTTGAAGCCTTCAAAACTTAAGTGGCGTAAATAGGCATGTCACTCGCTTTGTCACTCGTGTGAGCGAGAGACAACCGTAGTTAGTTTGAAAGATGATTGGGACGATAAAATTCTTCTAGTGAATTGTGTATTGTCTACACGAGAAATTTTCTGATAGAAAATTGGAGAATCATAAATTAAAGTGTCGCTAGTTAGACGGTATTTGGAACCGATAAACTAGTGGGAGCTTTTATATTATGTTTTTCTAATTTATTAGAAAATCAGTACCACTAGGTAACACTTTCATTAGACATCCCACAGTTCACGAGTAGTGTCTACTCAAACGAACTACTAGTTCAAGACTATTTCCTTTTAAGGAAAGTTAAGAATGGGAAAGAATGTCTATAAGTGTTAATCATCTTAACTAAAGTTTTGAGGCTAAACCGAAACATTAATTAAAGAAAGTATAGGATAAGGAAAGTGATTTCGGATCACTAACCAATGAATCCTTAGCGACTTTCTTAACCGAGTAACTTGACTCAGTGGCTTAGTTCTTTGGAAGAACAATGAAGCTGTGCATTAATAAAGTAACAACGGGCAGTAATTTCAGCTAGAATAGTGGGAGTGATATAAGGAAATGAATTTCGGATTCTATCCTTGAATATCACAGAAAAATTTATTTTTCTGTTTACAGATTCGTTGAAACAATTGGATTCACTTTCAACTCGATATATTGTTGCCTCATAGAAAGTGAATATGACATTTGTAGTACGAATCCGAGACTCGGGCTTTTGTTTGATAAAGTCAGAACCACTTAGAACAGCTGAATAAGTATGTGTAACACATCTAAAACTATTAAAGGTAAAAGGTTTACGTATTAAGATAAACGACCTTTCAATATCTATAAATTAGTGCATATATCCTAGAGACAAGACTCCTTTGGTGGCTA
Source organism: Gentiana macrophylla (assembly GCA_026214975.1). Lineage (NCBI taxonomy): Eukaryota > Viridiplantae > Streptophyta > Magnoliopsida > Gentianales > Gentianaceae > Gentiana > Gentiana macrophylla. The sequence goes on along the minus strand of CM047816.1, from coordinate 63,624,404 downwards.
AGGGTGATTCCTATCTCTAGTCTTGGAACACTATCTCAAAGGAACAATGACTAAGTTTCCTTTCAATCGGGAAAGGGTAATAGATTTGAAGGGGTAACATAGCTTGTTCACCATGACCTTCGGGGTCTAGTGAGAGATACAAGCTAGTGGGAGATTTTGAGTGGTGACATTTTGTCTGATAACTACTCGAAACGTGATTTAGTTTGTCGAAAGAATACAAGGAAGAGTCTCTCGATTTTAGCGAGAGAATAGAGTATTCCATGCTCGAGAAATAGGCTATCGCATAGTTTTGGGACCGATGCTCGGCCTACCTCCTAAGTGGAATGTTTCTAAGCGAGGAAGAAACCATAGACTTGCCCTATATAGTTATTGATATGCTACAATACTTCGCTAAACTCGATTAAGATAATTCGTTGGAAAATAACGGTTAACATTATTATGTAAACCGAGAAGTCTACCTAGAAGATGCTAGTGAGGTTATGGATAAGGAGTGAATTCGGTTCACAACACATCCAGAATCGTAGGCATTTAGCATTTAATGCTTGAAGGTAGGACTGAGGGATTTTATTATACGTTCAAATTGTGAATGTTCATGAAATATCTTAATGAGACGAGTAAAGGTTGGTTATAAGATTCTTGAGATCGAAAGTGACGGTTGAACTATCACAAGCCTTACGATAGAATCTATAAGAAATGACCTTAAACCTTGGAGTACGGTTACCCAAAGGTAGTTACTATATGATTTAATCGGACCACGCCCAACATTAGTTGTTGGTGATTACACTGATAAATACTACTAGATCAGAATGTCAATCAACCCAAGACGCAGTGGGAGTATGGTTTAACCATTGACCCATTGTGATTTTGTTGACTTTATAGTCTGTTGGGGTGATTGATAACTTGTGGCTCTTTGTGGGCTGTACAGGATTCTGATCAGAGAGGTTGGTTCGAAAACCTTATCCCTGTGAATGGAGTTTTGGTACTCGGGTTCTTATTCACCTCTTGTAGAACCACCGAGTGTCTCAGCCCGAGTAGGGAGCAATTGGATCCACACGGAAAAGAGTCGAATGAATAGGAAAGTTTAAACTTTCAGCGCAAAGTTGAGTGGTATAGGGGTGATTCCCTGACAAGTAGAGAGTTAACCAGACCTTGAACTCTCTCACCACTCAGTCTTGCTAGATTTCGTTAAAAAGCGAAAATAGGGGTGATTCCACGAGACTTTCTTGCCGAACAACGGAATCGAATTCATTCGAAACGAAGGGTTTTAGCTAAGAATGAATAACGGATTCGTTACAAAGCAGAAGATAGGGGTGATTCCCTAATACCTTTTTTCCAAGACTAACGATATCTTAATTCATTCAGAAAGAACTTTTGGTAGGAGGCCTGCCATGGCTTATATCCTTTATGGATTTAAGAGAACCTCTCGGTCATTTAGAAGTCACATGTTTTAAAATATGTGGACTTGACCAAAATATTGATAAGTTTTTCGTAGACTGGATACCAATATGGTAAAGTAGTAGTATTAGTGTTCATGAATGATAACACTGCAACGGTTGGAAACAACATGGCTGTGCTATCTGAAGTCGGAAACTGACACGCCAAGATTCTCTGGATGAGAGAATTGGACTATATTCTAAGAATCTGATTTGGTCAAATTCACGAGAATGAGTCATTGGCTATCCCATCCGTCTTATTGGTTAAGATGATCATGCATATACGTATGCAACATTCAACGAGAGTAGTCCTACCTTACATCTCAGGAATGATTCTCTAAATCTCCGGATAAAGAGAAAATGGGATAGAGTCTCTCTTGGATAACGGCAAGTCATGTTATCACAAGTCAATAGTAGTCGAATCTCGGATTCGTGCATTGAAAAGCATTTTAGTACGTCCTCAAGTATCGTTAGAGAACGAGGAATCATATGCTTGTATATTCAGTGCAAACTTGAATATGGTTGACTACTTGATTCGACTTGTAGTCGATTAAGGATGATCATTAAGTTGATCTCGGGCTCAGTGTTTACTCATAGTGCTTAGAATTTCCTTTTTGGTCTGGGAGTAATTCCAGGTCTGATAAGCCGATATCAATTCATTGTGAAAACAGTGAAGAGATAGCTTAAAAGGATCTTCTCGGTCACAAGAAGTCAAAAGCATATTGAGAGAGAGTACCGCCTGATTGGAAGGACCGACAACGTTTCAATCCTAAAGATCGTCTCGAGTCGACAACCTAGCTAATCAGTGTACCAAGTCGAGTGCTTGGAGGGTACGGCATTGATGGACATGTCTCATATGCTTTTAGAGCAAGTGGGAGAGTGTTGTGAATAAGATGAGAAAGGGTGTGCTCTAAAAACAATCGTTGCTTGTCATTTCGTGCAAGTGGGAGATTGTTAGGTGTAGTGCCCGAAAGACAATTTGTGTAATTGTTTTTAATGGATGACAGAATTTATCTCACCTTATTACTTGCTTTGTGCTTGTAAAGTAATACACTGCACGCAAACCCTAAGTATATCTCGTATGTAACCACTTAACTCGGTGTATGGATTACGTGAGGATTGAGTTAGTGGAGATATGCTTAAAGCTGTTAGTCCGTGGTGAACTTAATCGAGTTTAGGGTCTCTTGATTAAAACACCAATAATGCGTCCGAACACCTTAGGGTGTGATAGTCTTATCCGGATTTGTCGGTAGAGGGTACTACGTGGGGCATTTATATATGATGGCATTCATATAGGATTTGGACCGATTTAATCTGAATTTCTCGGTATAATTCCGTAATCAAGGAATCTTATTAAATCATTAGATGATCATATATGGATCAACCTTAATCTGAGGTGATCACTGTGGTCTTTGCTTGTCCCGGGGTAGTGTTTGATGTGTTAGTTACGGTTCACTTAAATATGTGTTCCAAGCCACTTCTCATTGGCACTATCTCAGGATGAGTGAGTAGTTCGATTTTCATAGACATGGAATCCATTCCTTCCTGCGGGAAGGAAGAGAGACGATCCCCTTATTTGTTAGCCCTAAGAAAGTGATCGATCCGGGAGTTTCGCATTTGACTAATTAGCTACTAGTCGGATATGCATACTAATTGATCATCGGGGTTAATGGTAAATAAGGATAAGATATTCTCGAGTCGGGTTCACGGAGACTTCCCACTCGAGAATGGGCGATCTATGGAGTGTTAATCCGTATGTAGTGATTATATCAATGGACACTTATTCACTCTATGGGTTGAGTATAAGTATACATCTGTAATCGGTAGAGTTCGATTTCGGGTTTATGGTGGCGTAATCCCGGAATTAATAATTAATGTACTTATTACATTCGATGAATAATTAATTATTGGAGCTACTGGTTATAGGTCCATGGTCCCCGATGTGGCTTCTGTAATTCGGACTAATAATCTTGTTATTTGGGCCTCAGTGATAATTAATTGGCTGTGCTAATTAATTGATATGCATAAATATTATTTAGTTGGGCTAAATAATATAATACACATAAAAGACATTTTGTGTGGGCTAATAAACCCTAAAAGTGGCGCCTAAGGTCTTCTCTTTTAGCACAAGAATTAATTTTCTTGTGTTATGGAAAATAAAATATATTTTTGTTATATGATTGGTTGGATGACATGTTATTTGATTTCCTATTGGTCAATAATATGTCGCAATTATTCATTAAGGAAAATATCTTTTTATTTTGTTTAATTAATTATTTGTTTAATTAATTAAAACTTGGAGACCAAGGATTTACTCTCCTATAAAAGGAGAGTTATTCCAAGTGTAAAAGACACTTGAAAAATTCGACCACCACTTGTAAAAGGAGAGAAAAATTGGTTTATCTTGTCTAGGGTTTTAGAAGAAGAAAAACTCTAAGTTTTTCTTGGTGTTGCATATCAAGGAGGTTCGTGTATCAAGAAGGGTGTCCACCAACCACCGTTTGGAGAACACATTGGAAGATCAAGGCTTCTCATCCTAAGATCTTGGCTTCTCTTCTTTCTATTGGTATGATTTTCTTAACCCCCTTGTAGTAGTTTAAGTCCTTTAATTATGTATTATGATGTATACGTCGTGATCCATCCGCTGCGCGTAGATCTAACTCGTTTAGATCTAAGAACCTGCATCTTTCAGTATCCGTCTTAAACTGGGTTTTGATTACTGTGAATCTGTCTTGAGAGGTAAAATTTGGTTCTTATGGTCGGGGGTTGATTGTTCGCTGGATATGGATTGTGATCAGATGTGTATGGTTGGCATTACGGATCAAAATGGAGATAATTTCTATGTTTCGGGGATATAAGCTAAACACAGTAGGCTTGCTAGAGACTCGTTATGGCAAGCGATATAGGCTCGGTCCTAGAATAACAATAGCCCTTGGATACTGGGTGATGATTTCAACATTATCCGGCAGGCTGAAGAGAGGAAAGAGGGCGGCCCCCCTATGGTCAATGAAATACAAGACTTCAATGACTGTGTTCAGAGGGCTAGTCTCACTGAAGCTTCCTTCGAGGGATCTCAATTTACATGGTACAATCGCAAGATATGGCAACGATTGGATAGGGTTTTCTTTAATGATATATGGATGGAACAATTTGACGTCATGAAAGTTTCTCATCTGCCCAGGGTCTCAGATCATTGCCCTCTCCTAACTATGTGTGGTTCGAAGAGTCCGGGTAAGTCCTCTTTTCGCTTTGTCAATGTTTGGACTGAAGATGCTACGTTTCTTGACCTTGTGAAATCGGTTTGGGAGGAACCTGAAGAAGGTCAGAGTATGCGTCTTCTGGCTGGGAAGCTTAAGAAGCTGGCTTTTAAATTAACTGATTGGAATCGTGTGGTGTTCGGGAATATTTTTGAGAATAATAAGAAAGCGTTGAGAGCGGTTAATGAGAAGACCATTCGTCATGATCAAGATGGGTCGACAACAACTAAGGAAGAACTTGATCAATCCACCTTTGAGTATGAGAGGTGTAATAATGTTGAGACTCGGTTCCTCAAGCAGAGAGCGTCTGTGAAGTGGATTGAAGCTGGGGATGCCAACAGTAAATTTTTCCATGCTATTTGTAAACAGAGAAGGAATCAAAACTACATTCATAGGATTAAGGCGGAGGACATCAGTTTGATTGACAATCAGGAAGATATTCGTGCTTCATCTACGACTTTCTGTGAGAAACTTTTCTCTGCGGATAGGGAAGGGTTGGGCACTCCTCTTGTTAACTTCTCCCTCCCCCAAATATCTCATGCACAGAACGTGGTCCTCATGGGTAATCCTTCGTTGGAAGAGATTCATGATACGGTGTCATCTATGTGCTCTGATAGTGCGGCAGGTCCTGATGGTTACACGGCGCACTTCTTTAAAGTTTGCTGGCAGATTATTAAGTTGGATGTGCTTAACGCAGTTATTGACTTCTTCACGGGCGGACACCTTCCTCGCTACTTCTCCACCTCCACGATTATTTTGTTGCCCAAGAAGAAAGGGGCCGACAACCGGAAGGACTTCCGGCCTATTAGTATTTGCACGGTGTTCTCCAAAATTATCACCAAGATTATTACGCAGCGGTTGAATCCTTTTCTACCCATGCTCATGGCGGATCAGCAAACTGGATTCGTCCCTGGTAGATGCATCACTGACAATATCCTTCTTGCCCAGGAGTTATGCAAAGATGTTAATAAAAAACTCCGACACCCCAATATTTTGCTTAAATTAGATATGGAGAAAGCTTACGATTGCATGAATTGGGGTTTATTATGAAGATGTTGAGGATGTTCGGATTTCAAGAGCCTTTTGTGGATCTTATTTTTAGAACTCTGGCTGATAACTGGTTTTGCGTCCTGCTCAATGGTGTGCCTTCTACCCACTTTCATGCGACTCGCGGAGTTAATTAAGCAGGGAGACCCACTTTCTCTTGCTCTTTTCGTTTTGGCGGCTGAGTATTTCGGAAGGCTGATTAACGATTTTTTGTCTCAAAATCCTGGCATGCAGTTTCAGTTGAAAATAAAGGGTATCCATTATCTTGCCTTTGCGGATGACACGATCTTATTTACCAGTTGTAATAGGAAGGGGTTGCGGGCCCTTAAAGAGCTCTTCAAACATTACGAATTAGTTTCAGGGCAGCGTATCAACTCCTCTAAAAGTACGTTCATTGGGCATAATTTGACGTCTACCAAGTCGGGGTGGGTGCACAATATTCTGGGCTTTCTGTGTGAGAACATGCCTTTTCGTTACTTGGGAGCTCCACTTTTTCGAGGGCGCAATCGTATCCTCTACTACCAGGACATTATTGATAAGATTCAATGGAAGCTTCATCACTGGGGAAACATGCTTCTTTCTTTTGGCGGGAAAATCATTCTCCTCAGACATGTTTTGACGTCCATTCCTATATTTATCCTTCAAGTGCTGGTGCCCCCTCAAAGAAGTTATTCATCGAATCCATTGTATCTTTAATAAATTCTTGTGGGACAGTGGGCCGGATGGGAATCATATACATTGGAGATCGTGGGATAAACTGTGTACACCGACTGAGGAAGGTGGACTGGGCGTTCAGAATCTTTTCGATGTTTTTGACACTTTTGTGATCAAGCTGTGGGTTCGTTTGCGGCAGAAACAGGGTATATGGGCTAAGGCCTTCTTCAATACCTACATAGTTGATAAGTCTCCGCTGGATGTCCTTATGCCCAGAGTCACCACACCGATGTTACGCAGAGTGTGGAAGATGAGAGATAAAGCTGAACAATTCATATCTTGGAGGGTAAATGCGGGAAACATTGACTTCTGGAGAGACAAGTGGACGGAGGAAAATCTGGGAGATTCTCCGGACGGACTGTTTTGGAAGGTTAAGGATTTTTGGGTGAATGATCAGTGGAATACCCATCTTCTGCATTCTTATTTACCCAGTCACGTCGTGGAAGAGATCATTCTTATTCCCTTCTTACGTGAGAAGGAAGATGAGCTTCTTTGGACCCTTAGCCCTGATGGGAGGTTTAGCACATGGTCCACGTGGAACATGGTTCGCACTACTCACCCCTCCAACGCTTTATTTAAGATAATTTGGAACAGCCTCCTCCCCCTCAAGATTTCATTCTTCTGTTGGAGGTTACTTCATAATATTCTTCTCACTGACCCGAACATCCAGCGACGTGGTATAACTCTGGTGTCTGCGACACACGTTTATTGATTGTCACTTTTCCAGTTCTGTTTGGAATTACTTTATGAATCACTTCGGGCTACGGTTTATTCCTACGTTAGGGATAGTGCCTATGCTGCACTTCTGGAAGAATTCAGCTCCTAGTATATCCAGCCTTCACCTTATTGTGTCGGTTATCGTTTGTTGGGGTATTTGGGCTGAGAGGAATAGATGCAGGCATGACGAAATCCATCCTTCTACCCAGCGCACCATCATTCAAATTGAGCGGGCTATTAGACAACTTGCTTTTCGAAAGGAACTGGAAGCCAAACTCTTGGGATCCGACATAGGCACTCTTTTCTTCCAACCCTTCAAGTTCAAATCGACCCCTAAGCGGAAAGTGACTTACCTGAGATGGACACCCCCACGTTCTGGCAATGTCAAATTGAACGTGGACGGGAGTGTCAGGAATGGAATTGCCTATGGTGGAGGTATCCTTAGGGACTCTGACGGCGGGTTTATAATGGCTTTTCATTCGTGTTTTGGGCAGGGGACGGTGGTGGATGCTGAGGTTAAATCTTTGCTGTTTGGTCTTCGCATGCGCACTTATGCACATGCTATGGATATCGAGTCGGATTCTCTTTATGTGTATCGTATGGTGTCTGGAGCTAGTAGTGGGGGATGGCCCCTGTGCCTCTCCATCTCTCAGATTTGTGCTATCCTTAGACCGCTGCCATTTACTATTTCTCATGTCTATAGGGAGTGCAACAGGGTCACTGACGCCCTAGCAGCGTTGGAAGGGGATGATCACATTTTTATTCGCCAGAGGGATGTCCCACCCCACATATTGAATTTAATCCATGATGATCTACATGGCCCAGCTCATATCCGATACATCACTAATAATCCGGGAAGCACTCTTCACTTGTGAAGGGTGCAAACCAGGTCGTACTATTCATTTCACCTACTTTTCCGTTTTCACCAATTCGTACCCATATGCTGTGTATCACACTTTGTGCAGATCGATGAAGCTCACTAAAGATTATAGCCGTGCAGTTTGCCTGACGTTTACTCATGGACATGGCGTACATGATCGTGCCTACCTTTGGACGCACCCCTACCGCACTGCTAGGGGTGCAATCCAGGTCTTTGTTGCTTTTGCTGTCAAATGCTGTGCTCGTACTTTTTCTAGTATTTGATCTACCCCTTTATTTACTTGGTACAAATTCTGACATGGGTGTAGCTGCTCACTTTACGGACCGGTCATGTCGGAATTTCACCAGGAAGGACCACAATTCTCTGTTGCTCGTGCAAGTTTAGATGAGGGTGCGGAGCGATCTTCGACTTTATCTCCTTCGATCGTATACACGATGCAGATGACAAAGTTACAACACTTATTCCACTGATGTAATTATCTATGGGGCAGGGATTTTATTGGGAGTGCATAGAGCGAATACTCTTTCCTATGTGATGGATTTTCCTACTCTGGGTTTGCCACACATAGGGTTTAAGGAGGCCATGCTATGCACTCTATCACGTAAACTTGGGGCGGGCCAGGATATGGCAATGAATTTTTTAGCTCTTTATTTGGTTTATCAATAAAAATAAAGTTTCTTTAAAAAAAAAGATTTCTACTACATGGTAAAATTCCTCAACCATGTGGGGAGAATGAACCGACAAGAACAATGGGGTCTGTTAAAGAATCTCAAGTTTTGCCAACTCACACATTGCTGAAGCTAGGGATAGACTTGAGAAATACTTTGAAGAACCCAGGGCAAATGAGACAATGCCTGATTTTCACAGACTCTTTGGGAAGAGGATATTTCATGGAGTCTATGAGTACACTCCTATGGCTTACTGGAAGTGGAAGTTTCCAGAAATCGATTGGAAAGATATAGAGGAGATCCAAACTACAAAGTTCAAGAGGTACAAAGCAGAATTAAGTAAAATATAGTTGTAGCACTCTGAATCTGTTTTGAACGTACAACCTTATTGCCATTGAATGGATGAATAAAATTTCTGAGTTTTATTCTGTTGATTATTATGAAAAATTTGGTATACTTATGTTCAGGCTTAGGATGGTTTTGGCATCATAAAAAATGAGGAAATTGTTAGGAACATTTTATTATGTTTGGATGATGGCCATACTAGCTGATATAGCAAGCCTGAAATAAGTTAGAATTCTCGGTATAAGACTTTACTTAGAATCTGACATGTTGTATAAGTTGAGTCAGACAAGAATTGTACTAGTTGGGAGGATGGCAAAGTAAACCAGAAATCCGGCAGAGGGAAGCCAGCCAAGTACCAGCAAAGAAGTATGAACACTTTAAGGGTCTGACTTATAACCAAGGAAGTCTGTGATTACCTTGGATAAGTCTAAGTTATAATTCAAATGAATGATGTACACTGATCTCGCCTAAATTAAGGAGCAGTGCAGTACAAGAAGCACCTAAAAGATCAAAGAAGATAACAATACAGTAGACCGGCAGAGTGAACTGACTATCGGCTGAGTAATAACAAGGTAGTGAAGAAAGAACGAAACAACCAAGTCAGAAGGATTACTTAACCGTTCAGGGAACGGCCAAGTAAACTTTACTTGTTCAGATTTCATACTATGAAGATCAAGCATTAAATGCACAATCAACTGAGGATCAATCAAGGACGGATATTCTAATAGACGTTTGAAGAAATCTAATTAAGGGAGAATCACGAATTAAATCAAGGATTATTCTCCACATTAAATAGCCAACGGGCGGAAATTCAAATCAAGGATTATCAAGGATATAAATAAAAGGCATTGACAGATAAGAATAACAATGATTGAATCTGATAAGAAACAAGCTGAAACGTTGTCAATTTGAGAAGCCTTCTATCTGCACTTAAAGGAAATATCTAGAGATCAACTCAGCAAACAGAACTCAAATTTCACATCAAGCACTGAGATTCATCACAATTCTGTGAATCCAATTCACATCAACTAAAGCAATTGAATTAGGAATCTGAGAAGAAGTTGCAACCTTTGTGATAGCTGCTGAAAGATTTGTTCTCAAGGAGCAGTGATAGAGACTGAGTCACTGAAGCTTTTGAAGCCAATGAGTGATAGTCGTGTAGATTTTGAAGCTTGTGTAGCCAAGGACAATCGTGCTATTGTATCTGTGAAAACAATAGTGAATTCCTCCAATCATCACAAGAGAATAGTGGATTAAGGGATTACACCACCCTGAACCACTATAAACCTTTGTGTCTATTTACTTTCAGCAATTTACTTTACAACACTTTATTTCATTGCATACTCTATATCTGTGATTGCATAATCTACTTTGAACCAACACTTAAAGAAGGGACTTATCCGCTGCCCAAAAGCTTTTAAATATAAGAAATTTTTTGAAACTCCACTATAGTCATTCACCCCCCTCTGACTATTGTTTTACCCTTCTCTGGGACCAACAACTTCAATTATAAGAATCCTGGACACTTCAAAGCTGATTGTCCAGTCTTACAGAACAAATGATATTAGCAGAGGAGGCAAGCCAAAAAAGCGATGGTAGCTAGAGATGAAACTGATGATGAAGCTGAAATTGAGAAAGCTTTGTCAGCTGCTGAATCAGATGACACAGCACTAGTGGCTCACATGGAACTGTGGTATTTCATTCTAACTCTAAATATACCTATACACATATTGCTTGTTCTTCTACAGCTGGTTCAGATCCTAAAAGTTCTGAGAAGGAAGAAATTTTTGATATCCTGATGAAATAGATGACCATGATCCAATCAGGATATGAAGCTGTAAAAGCTGAAAATAGTCTCTTATCTTGGAAATTCAAAGATTGAATGCTGAATTGAACATTCTGAGAAACAAAGGAACTGATTATGCCAAGGCTCTATAGAAGACTACAGCTCCAGCAGTAGTTGCTGAGTCAACAACACAATCAAGTTCTGCAACAGGATTCAAATCAGGAAAACCTATGGTGATAGGACTGGTCTTGGATTTGATACGTAGCAGATTTCAAAAGAATGTACTAGCAAAGCTGCTGAATCTAATGTCAGAATTGGGATAAGATTTGTAGCTGAGCAAACATCTCAAAATGAGAAATCTACTAGACCAGTCAGACAAATTGAGAATGCATCAAATAGGCAATGTTAGTTTACTAAGAAGTCAGCAAGACCTAACAATAGAGGTAAATCCAAAGATAGGTCAGCTGCACCTCAAAGACAAACGAACGGCAGATTTACTGCAAAATATGCAGGACCACAAAAGGGTAACTTATAAACCAAGAACCAGAAAAATCCTAGAAAGTGAAATCTAAGAATGTTAATCATTCTAGAGATAACTATCTAAGGGGGAAAGGTAGATTATTTCCTTTTAATGAGTATTAGGATTTTCCAATTTTTGTAGTTGAATCGGCAAACAGAATGTAGTTTGCTAAGGCCAGACCTCAACAAAATACTCAGTAGAGACCTCATCCGAGATCTCAACAGAAAGATTAGTTCATAGGTCATCAAAAACCTCAGTTCAATGCTGAATTCCAAATTAACCATAGAAAGCACCATGCAAATTAGTTTATACAAAAAGGCTAGAGAACATATATGAATATCTCACAGACCAATGGAAGAACATACAGATCTGTGGTATACATATATGAAAAGAAGTGCCACTCTTTTAGGAGAAGACTGTATGAAAATGTCCTAGCAGTGACTGTTGGTCCCAGAGAAGGGTAAGTATATAGTCAGAGGGGGGTGAATGAATATATATGGAGTTTAAGAACTTTTATTGATGAAACGTTTTTATGCAGTGGATAAAAACCCTTCCAATAGTTGTTTCAAAGTAATTAAACAATCACACACAAATATGTAAATTGCAGAATGTAAATATTGATTGTAAAGTGTTGAACGTAAATGAACACAAAAAATTATAGTGGTTCAGGGTGGTGTAATCCATTAATCCACTCTACTCATGTCATGATTGGAGGAATTCACTTTTGTTTTTCACCAATACATTAGTTAGATTGTTCTTGGCTACACAAGCTTCACAATCTACAGACTATCACTTCCTGGCTACAAAAGCTTCAGTGAATCAGTCTTCAACACTGCTCCTCGAGATCAAATCCTTCAACAGCTCATCAGAATGATCACAACTCCTTCTTAGATTTCTCTGATTCAGTTGCTACAGGTAGATCCTTAACGTTGATGTGAATTTTAGAATTCACAAGGTTGATTAATCTCAGGCTTGATATCACTGTTATGCTCCATGTTTGTGAGATTAACCTTTTCTGGAAATTTCCTTAAAGATCAGAAAGAAGGCTTGTGAATTTGACAAAATTTTGGACTTTCTAAATTCATAGATGTTCATCCCTTCTATTTATAGCCGTAAATCCTTGAATTTGAATTTCCTGGCCGTCGGCTATTTAATGTTCTGAATAATCCTTGATTTTGTCTTGATTTGATCCTTCTTGATTTTAGTGATCCGGTATTTAATCAAACGTTCATCATAAAATCTGTCCTTGATTGATTCTGCATTAAATGCTTGATCTTTCATATTTTCCACGTTTCTGATTATGTATTAGCAGCTTACTTGACTAAGCTGCTTGTGTTTTACTTCACTGGCTAAGTAGCAACTTCACTTGACTGCTTCCTCAATTACTCCACTTGTCAAGTGACTACTTTACTTGGCTGCTTGATCTTTACTCTGTTGTTTCTTCTCGGCTGTTGTTTATCAGCCGATAGACATTTACTTCATTGATCCTTAGTTTTGTGTGAAATCAGCGTACACCATATTATAGAAAATTGAGTTTCATCACTTGTATTATATCTTAGACTTACCCAAAGTCATCACAGACTTTCTCGGTTGTAAGTAAGTCCATAGGTCTTCACTTCACTGTTCTAGAGCCTTGGCTATCTTCACTCTGCTGGTCTTCTCTCTATACTAAGCTGGCCTACCAGACTAGTACATTGCTTGTCTGACTAAACTTATACAACATGTCAGACTTCTAAGTAAAACCTATACAATCAATTCTAAGTTATTTCAAGATTGTTTTAACAGCTAGTATGGCCATCATCACGACTATAAAATGTTCCTAACAATTTCCCCCATTTTGATGTTGCCAAAACCCTCACAAGCCTGAATATAAGTAAAAACATTGATTATAGTAAACATGAGTAAAATCCAGAATTTTTATTCATCCTTAATGGGTAAAATATTTAAGATAACTAAAAATTATTACAACTACTAGTTCTTTAGATTTTCCTTGTATTTCTTGAACTTTGTAGTGTGAATGCCCATCATATCCTTCAAGTCCTCTTCCGGAAACTTCCACTTCGAGTAGGCTAAGGCAGTTCCTCGAGGCAGACTACCAAAGGATCTTTTGTTATACATCATGTTCAAATCTGGTAAAGTCTCATGTGCCTGTAGTTTGTCAAAGTAATATTATAGTCTTTTCTTGCCTTCAGCAATATCACCATCTGCAAGTTTCAGTTCATTGAAAATTTTCCATTTTTCTTGACATGATTTTCCAGAAATGGATCAGAACATCTTTTTCAGATCTTCAAATTCAACTTTCATTCCTCAGTAAGATCTTCAGGACATTTTAGTTCTTTGGGGGCCTCAACTGATGCTCTATTGGTTGATCCTCCTTTAGCTGTTCTTTCTTGTGCTATTCTAGCACTTCTCTGAGATACATAGAAGTCTTTCAATTCTATATATAGCTTTACTATATCCTTATGTAGACTTCTATCATTCAGCCCTGGCCACTTTATCCATGCCTCATATTGTGTGTCATCTGGATAAAGAGCATAAGAGTTTTATAGAAATTCTCTTATAACTCTTTGAACCTCTTTCTCATGGATCTCCTTGTATCCATGACTAGTAGAGCTTATTCTTTGTTGTCATCCACTAGCAGAGTACCTCATCTGGCTTGAGTCGGTAGTTTGGCTTATTCCTTTACTAATAGATCCACTCCTCTGTTGACTCATAGATCCAGGCCTTTACTATCACTATCATCATCAAATCTTTTGAATGGAAATGGTAATCCAATACAAGGTTCATTCCTTACCATTTCCCTTTTTCCTGAATCTTTATTTGCTGCTCCTTTGCCTATGGTCTTACTCTTATTTCTCTATCTCTATCTCTCCTCTGTTCTTTTGTGAATTGAGGTCTGATAGAGCTTTCAGGCTTATCTCTGCCTCTTTCGGTAGCATCAGAGGGAAGTTGCAGCAAGATATTTTTGGTAGTCTTTGCTGCAGATTGGGGACTGTCCAATGTTTGGAGATTTTTGCATCAATCATTCAAAACAAAAACAATTTATATAAAACCAATACTTATTATGCAAACTAACTCCTAACCGACCGAATATCGGGTAGTTGATAGTATAGTAGGATGAGTACAGGTATCGATCCACAGGGATATGCTTTTGATGATGTTTTATGGTTTAGATTCAATGGTAAACGAGCATAGACAGAGAATCGTAAATTGATTCAAAGCTATGAGAGGATCACTTGGATCGAAAGAAAGACGTTTAAATTAACTAAATTAAACGGCGGTGAAAAGTAAAAATACGATTTATGCAATCAAAACGAGTAATTCGGGAAAAGAGAGGCAAACATTGGTTCAGCAATTTAATCAACAATAAAGGTTCAATTACATTCAACCAAAAGTGTTTTTCAACAAAGGTGGGTTCACCTTATCAAAAGCAAAATGATTAATTTCTTAACGACGTTTGTATCAATTAACGATCTAGGTGTGCAATCCCTCGATTAACGACCCAAACAATTAATTTAGCAACTTTCGTTATGGGCTAAAAACTAATTGTTCAATCAATTTAGCAAGATGATCTAAATTCATAAACTTTCATTCATGAAGCATCATAAAATCGTTATCTTTCGATGTAAACGAATTGAAACAAATAAAGCAAGCTAAATGATCTAACCTTTGTTGAAGAACACAAGATTAATTATAAGAAAACCAGGATTGTTGATTACAATTGCATCCCCACGTTTGCCAAAAGCTGTTTAGCTATCCATGGAGTGATTGATTACAAAGCTTGAAGAGAAATCCATAAAATCTAGACTAAAAAGTGAATTGAATCTACTTTTGGGACTGTTTGAGCTCTGAGAAATCTCAGATTTTCGATCTGGGAAGAAGATCAAATCTAATAATGTATGTTTCTGAGATTACAAGTGACGACTATTTATAGAAAACCAAAGAACTCTACAGCTTGGAACGCGGTTTCATGCATGGAACGCCCGCTCGTTGATGGGACGCGGCGCTCCATCCGCTTTTCTTCATTTCGAGCTTCTGTTGGACTTGAACGCTGGTTTCCTTCATAGAACGCCCGTTCTATCTTCCTCCAACTGAATTCTGTTGAGATGTAACCGTTTTATCCACTTGTTGATGCACGTTTGATCTCTCCTCTAACAAACTTGAGCTTATCTACAATCCACCTCACCCCTTTGATATTATCTTTATCTATATCATAATTAAGAAAATGCAAAAACATAATATAGCCCAAAATGATATAAAATTTAAAGTAAAACCCAATTTAAAGCCCATTTTGCACTTGATTAATTCGATAGCAACTTTACTCATTAAATTAATTATAAAGCCCAAATCCAATGCAAAATATTAATAATGTGGGGAAATTTATAGGAAAATTATCATAAAAATTCATATAAAATAGCCCTTAACAACTCCCCCACACTTAGCTTTTTGTTCGTCCCGAACAAAACACTACATAATCAAGACTCGAGACATATAAATATCTTAGCAAATATAAAACATATTCAAGTAGCTTAGAGGTTCACCCAAGTGTGTGTGTGCATAGCCATAATAAATTTCCACTAAATCCACACTTGAAATTGATTCAAGCAAAACTAGCCAACATCCCTTTCCAATTAGAAATCAAAACGATTATCACGAACGCTTCACAGAACATACATATTTGAAAATAGTAGCAGGACGTATTTAAAGATATTTCCGACATACTTAGAGGATAATCCCTTCATCATATCTTTCAGTTTCTACTGGGGATCAAGTATATGGTAACTAAGTCCTTGACTTATTTATAATAACATTTTTTTGATTTTTATATCACTTTTCCATTTTTTTTTGTTTTGAAACACACATCGTAATAAGCTTTTGCCCGTCATAGTAGAATAGGACATTTCGAGATAATCCCTACCTTACTCCAATCATGAGGCGCTTTTCCGATCGTCGTAAGCTCTTGGTCGTCATGGTGGAATAGGACATACGTGGTATACCCGATCGCACTCAAATCATAAACCAGCTCCCGACACACACAACTAATTTTTCATTGTTCGAGATTTCTGGCTGGCAGTGGTTAACACGCTAGAAGCAATTCAAACCTACTGAGCATAACACCCCAATCAATGATTTATTTGTTAATTATTACGTAAGGACATTAGTTACCATTCACTTATCACATTCAAACTTACGGATATTCACAGCATGACGTACTCTTAATTTCAAATACAAACCATTAAAAATTCCAAAATTGTATGCTAGCAAAGAACATATGATAATCATCAAACATTTCTAATCAAATTGGGCATAGCTTAAAAGTATAGCTCATCATCTACTATGGCACGTGATAAAGAGGGTGAAACATCTAAATAAACTAAATATGTAAGATAATGCTTCAATGATATAAACTCGAGACAAGATATGCATTCGCCTACTCGAGACAAAACAAAAAGTTTCAAAATTAACTCATTTTGCATGGAATTAAGAATTTATGAGTAAAGGTAATATAGATTAAAATTGACTAGTCCCCTCCCCCACACTTAATTGACAACGTGTCCTCAAGTTGTCCAAAAGAAAATGTAGAAGAGTACTTAGCGTCCTTGGTTTAGCGAGAGTGGGAATCGGTAAGGTGCATCAAGATGAAAAGCATACCACCGATGTCCTTAAAGAGAGAGGACGTAAGGTACCAGAGCAAGTGAGAGACACCATACTAAAAACTAGGGGAAATCGGGGAAAAACACATCGAATTCAGATAGGTGCATAGGTGAAAGGACTGAACAAAGAATCATGAAGCATGCATATACAATTATCCAAGGCGAGTAATTGAAAAGAGAAGCGGAGAAGATGAATTGCAGTCTGTGCAGGGTGGAACGCCCGTTCTACGTGCAGAACGCGCGTTCAAATAACATAAATAAGAACAGAGACTCAAAGTAGGTAACAGAGCAGGCAGAACGCCCGTTCTAAGCATAGGACGTGCGTTCCAACTGGAAAATGACAGCATGATGAGAAAAATAACAACAGAGCATTCAGATTATCATCACAAACATCAAACATAATCCGTAACGAATTAAAAAGGCCATGCAGGAGCAGGTCAAAACAAGTTTTAACGGTCAAAGGAAGAGCAAGTATCAATAGAAAACAGAAAGAAAAAGTAGACAAGTCTATTACAACTTCAAAGTTGGAAACAGAGAAACAAAACAAAGACTAATCATCGACTCGCTCATCTCGCACTCAGAGTGTTAGCGGCATCACGGCCTCACCCTCATCATCTCTAGCTGCCTCTGGATGCCCTGGTATGATACGAGCAATAGTGCTTCCACCTCATCTTCAAACAGAACTCGGTTGTGTTTGGAGCAAACCTTGATTCCTGAGTAATTGGATTGCCCCGGTTCATTTCCAACTGATTTGCGAGAATGTCATTCTGCTTTGCAACAAAGCATATGCATCCATTTACGCAGATCATGCGCAATGCTTAGTGGAGCCTGTCGGAAGGAGAAAGAGAGTAGAGAGCAAAGCGGAAGACGACCTGGTGGAGTAGGAGTGGCAAGACGAGCGGAGGGTTTTGGGGTAGGCTTTTTGCTTCTCTCTCGAATGCCCCTTGGATTCTTAGGCCTGTGATCGGATTTGTATTCAGGCACCTTGGCCTAAGCATAGGCCATGGATAAGATGAGGGAAAATTATGCAACGGTTTGGATTCTTGGGATGCTTGAAGACTTCGGCATAAATGACCGCCCGACATTCACCTCTATACCCCACTCCATAGCATACAATGGACCGAGGTCTTCAAGACCAAAATGAGTGATATTGTATGCGTTGGACGGAGCCTGCTCGAATGAACTTACACTTTACCCGCCAATCCTCGTGCCGGTGTGTAGTGGTGATGTTTTACGCTCATCCCTCCTTCCGGACTTATAAGTCCACGGGATATCCTTGTCAATCAAAACCCGCAGATCCTCTAAGGGTCACGGTCACCATCTACTAACTCCTTGATGTCATCCCTATGATCGACACCTTCTAAATCAGCCTCAAACTTATACTTCTCATTAATGACCGCCGGAGTAAAAGGAACCTTGATTTTCCTAACCATCACGAACCCGGCCTCTAGATGTTTGGCATCAAGGTTGGCGTAGAACTCTCTGACCAAGGTATCATTTACTAGTGTTTCCGGAATAACCATTAAAGCTTCCCAATCCTTATCCTTGAGCGACTTGACAAACGTAGGGTCGACCTTGTCTTCTACCAATTCTCGCTCAATCAACATTTTACGGGCAACGATTCCTGGTATATAAGTTCATGGCTTTCGGGTGATGAAAACGCTGGGCAAACGGTATAGTGCACGGCCTCTCGAGTGGGGACCCTAGGGCTACCAATCCTAATTCCACCAAAGGTCGACGAGAGGGGCCGTAATCATCTTGTTTACGTTTTTTATGCGTCTGCGGGTTTCACCATTGGTTGCTTACCATCACGCCGAGACATTTTCGCTACAAACCAAAGGATAATGATTCAACCGAATCAACCCGCCACCAAACAAAAACACAACACCCCCATCCAACAACAACCACGCCAACCGAACCACCATCCAACAAACAAAAACAAAAACAGAAAAATAAAAACAAAATTAGGCAAGGGGACAAATGGGTTACGTGATTTGTGCCACAAATTGCGATGGAGTGAAAATAAAAACAATAAACGCTTACCAAATCGGTGTGGGGGTGATGAATGCAAGGTTGGAGACCCACGAAAGTGTTCAAAAACGCAGCTTTTGACCCCAAAAAGACGGAACTTGGTAGCCCCGATGTGTGAGAATTAGTTGAAGGAACGGAGAAAAGGCTCGTAGATTGGAAGAGAGGAGATTTAGGGCGTGCTTTTGAGCCAAAAATCGCTCAACTTTGTGAAGATTTGAGGAAATTAGGGTAAAAGAGGGAAGAGAAGCCGTTTATCAATGGAGGGGAGGTGAAGAAATGGCGATGAAAACCGCAAGTTTTTCTCTTTATAGCCAGCCCGAACGGGCGTTCTGGATAGAAAACGGATACAGAGAGTTGAGATCCAGATGGAACGGGCATTCTATATATAGAACGGGCGTTCTATATATAGCAGTGCAAAAACAACAGAAAAAAAACACAAATCCAACTAACGGTAATATAATTTAAACGTAAAATATTGTACTACATATAAGAAAAAAGAACAAAAATACATAGAAGCGGTGGGTTGCCTCCCACCAAGCGCTCTATGTTTAACGTCGATAGCTCGACGATTCAAAACGAAAGAAAAACAACAAACTCTAACTAGTCATAAAGCGCGGACCAATCGATCAGACGTATGAGACGGCGAAGCACGTCGATGGCAGGCCAAGAGGTCGTAATCATACCGAGGTTCCAATCTTCCCCAGGCTCGCTCTATCCCATTTAACGTGCTCGCCCTCAAGCACCAGGACGAGATCGAGAAAAAGGATCCATGAGGATCGTGAAAGGTCTCTCAAGGTCATCCTCGAAGCCTCGTGACGCCCACTCCTCATCTCCGTCGCAGGCGTAAAAGGAGAGGTGCATGATGATGACAAAGGTGAAGGTCCGGATTCGGTCGAATGTCAATATCTCGCATCCGAATTCTCAATCCACCAGACCCTCCTCGAGCGAAAAAGCATGGATCCCCGCCGACAAACTCGAACTCAGGCTCGGGTACTCCGTAAGGAAATCGATACTCGCCATCCGCCATCTCAAAAAGGTCAGCTGAAGCACAGGAAAAAGGCCATGCTTTGTAAAAGAAGCAGAAACAAGATCAAAACAAACAAACAATTAACGAAACTAAAAAGAAAGAAAGAAAATGGAAATCTAGGTTGCCTCCTAGAAGTGCTTATATTTAATGTCGGTAGCTCGACAACCATTTAAAACTCAACCCGGATCGGGCCACTTGATCTTTCGGCCAGTTGCTTTATCAACAGAGCTCTTGTCAGCACTGTGACCACAAAAACAACAAAGCATGCAGGGGATCCTGTATTTCAAACTCTCCCAGGCTCCTTTGACCTTATTAGCTGTTGACTGCCTCCTTCTTCCCCTCTTCTTCAGACGCATTTCCTTCCAATACTGCTCCATATCCCAACTTCCAAACAAGATTTCATTTGGTGATTCGCATCGGCCTCGTAAATAAATCAGTGCAAACTCCGTGAAGTCATCAACTTTAGGATTCACACACTCAAATATGTCGAGGAACCGAACAATCAAAGGTGCCTCCTTTGGTAGACCAATGTAATGTTTGCACTTTGACCGTTAACCTTAAACGGTTGATCACCAATTCCTTTTAGCCGCAACACTCCGCTTGGAAAGACTTGCAAAATCTCAAACGGGCTGGACCACCGTAACCGAGCTTGCCAGGGAACAGATGTAACTGGAATTGTATAGCAAGACTTGCTCTCCCGCATGAAATTCTCTTTCGTAATTTTCTTATCATGGAGCAGCTTCATCATTCGCCCTTACTCACTCAGGGGCGCCTCGTGAGGCCTGGAGTCTAAATTCATCTAGCTCATGCATCCGCCAAGTCAGTGCTCACCACAAGCTTTGGAATCAAAGTTCAAAACTTCGCCGCCCAATAAGCTTTATGCTCAAGTTCGACCGCAAATGACATGGCTTCCCATAAACCATTTGATATGGAGATGTACCCATAGGTGTGTCTTGTAAGTCGTCCCCGTAAGCCCACAAAGATATCATCCAATTTGCACTCCAAATCCTTCCGATGATCAATTAACTGCCTTTTCTAAGATCTTCTTGAGGCTCTCGTTACTACGCTCCACCGACCACCTGGTCATAGGATGGTATGGTGTACCGGTTTTATGCCGAACACCATATCTCTCTAATACTTTGTCCAAAGGGTCGATTACAAAAGTCGCGCCCCTCACATCGATTAAGGCTCTCGGGCAGCCAAACCGTGCGTAAAATATTTTTCTTTAAGAATTTCATGACCGCTTTATGGTCATTGTGAGGAGTGGCGATAGCCTCCACCCATTTAGACACATAGTCTACACAGACTAAGATGTATCTATTCCCGCATGAGGATGGGAAGGGACCCATAAAGTCAATCCCCGCACATCGAACACCTCACACTCTGAATGGGTTTTAATGGCATATCATATCTCCTTGTCACAGTACCGGTTCTTTGGCACCTATCACAGCCTTTACAAAAGGTTTCAGTATCCTTAAAAATTGAGGGCCAAAAGAAACCAGATTGGAATATCTTCGCAACGGTCTTCCAGGGACCGAAATGGCCACCAAGTGGGACCACTATGACATTGTTCCATTATGTCCCGTTGCTCAAGATTCAGGACACACCGGCGAAGCAACCCATCTTTACAGATTTTAAAAAGATATGGCTCTTCCCAGACATAATACTTGAGATCAGAGAGAAATTTCTTCTTCTCTTGATACGAAAACTCGGGATTCAGATACTGGGAATGGAGGTAATTAACGATTGAGGAATACCACGGAGGACCAGACGTGCAACTATTCACAGACATAACACTCTCAAAGGGGCAATATAAATCGATGTCTTGCGGATCTTCTTCTTCTACCGGTAGCACCCTTGATATATGGTCTGCTACTGTGTTTTCACTACCCTTGATATCTTTGATATGAACATCAAACTCCTGAAGGGTAAGAATCCAATGCAGTAGGCGCGGTTTCGTGTCCTTCTTATTCATCAAATAGCGCAGAGCCGCATGATCGGTCCAGACAATCACCTTGGCACCCAGCAAATAACTTCGGAACTTGTCCATAGAGAAAACAACGGCTAAAAGTTCTTTTTCAGTGGTAGTGTAGTTTGCTTGTGCCGGATTTAAGGTATGGCTGGCGTAGTAGATAGGTTGGAATTTACCATTAAGTCTTTGCCCCAAAACCGCACTCAACGGCGAGTTGGACGATCACACATTAATTGAATGGTAAATTCCAATCGGAGAGATAAGAATTGGAGCGGAGATTAGGCGATGTTTAAGCTCTTTGAAGGCACACTTGCAATCATTGTCGAAGTCGAAAATGACGTTGTCTTTAAGTAAAGTTGATAGGGGTTTTGAGATTTTAGAGAAATCTTGAATGAATCTCCTATAGAAACCGACGTGACCAAGAAAACTCCTCACGTCTTTCACGTTCTTAGGGTAGTTCATCTTTTCTATGGCCTCTATTTTGGCCCTATCAACTTCTATGCCCTTGGCTGAAATTTTATGGCCGAGAACAATCCCTTCATCCACCATAAGGTGGCATTTTTCCCAATTGAGGATTAAGTTCTTCTCCACACATCTGTTAAGCACCTTGTCCAGATTAGCAAGACAATCATCGAACGATTGACCAAACACCGAGAAGTCGTCCATAAAGATCTCCATGCACTTCTCAACTAGCCCATCAAAAATTGCTAACATGCATCTTTGAAAAGTGGCCGGGGCATTACAAAGGCCGAACGGCATTCGCCTATAAGCGAAAGTACCATACGGGCAGGTGAAGGTCGTCTTTTCCTGATCAACTGGATCTATAGGGATCTGGAAGTACCCGGAGTATCCGTCCAGGAAGCAGTAAAAGGAGTGTCCTGCCAAACGCTCGAGCATTTGGTCAATGAAAGGGAGAGGGAAGTGGTCCTTCATGGTTACTTCATTCAACTTTCTATAGTCGATACACACACGGTAACCGGTGACTAATCTCAAAGCGACTTCTTCTCCCTTGTCATTCTTTTCAACAGTGATACCACCTTTCTTAGGGACCACCTGCGTGGGGGACACCCAATCACTGTCAGCTATCGCATATATGATCCCCATATCTAGCAATTTGATGATTTCTTTCTTTACCACCTCCTGCATGTGAGGGTTTAACCGTCTTTGAGGTTGTCTAATTTGCTTGGCTCCTTCTTCGGTTTTTATCTTATGCATACAGACGCCGTGGGATATACCTCGATATCTCCTACCGCCAGCCAAAAGCTTTCTCATTTCTTCTCAAGACGGCTAACAACATTGCTTCTTCTTCGTTTGTCAGCTTAGCAGAAATAATTAAAGGAAGCCGATCACCCTCTCTCAGAAAACATACTTTAAATGTTTGGGTAATGGTTTCAAGACTAAATCTCCGTGAGGCTCCTCTAAATGGACTTTAAAACTTTACTTTGCAAAGTTTCGTAAGAGAGCAACATAGCTTCTAGCAAATCTACTTCTTCGGAAGGTGACAGTTCAGATTTCCCACAATCTCATCGCACCCCAACTCCAAGCTCGTTCAAGTCTATCCTACCATGTTGATTTAGCTTATCAATCAATTGCTCGTATTCATAATCTACCGCAAGGACTTGCTCTTCTAGAAAATCGGTGAAATCATCAATCGATTCTCTATAGAATAGCCGGTTGGATATTGAGAGAAGGTCTTTGATAGCTTTAGATACACTATAGCTCACTTCTTCATTTCCAACACGCAAAGTTACTTTAGCACCATCATCACAATCGATGAGGGCTCGAGCAAAGGGACGTAAAAGGTCGCCCAAGAATCAGGGTGTATTGGGTCGTTGGATGTCTAAGACATACCAATCCACGGAAAGGTAAATCGATCGACTTGAACCAACAAATCCTTTAAGATCCCTGTTGCTTTCTTGGATGATCTATCGCGAATTGAATATTCATAGTGGTAGGTTCTAGAAGATGGTCTAACCGGAGTTGTTGACAAACATATAACGGCATCGACTAATTGAAGCTCCTAAATCACATAGAGAATTGGGGAAAATAAGACCTCCGATTTGCAAAGTAAGGACGAATCGCCCAGATCATCTTTCTTAATTGGTAACTCGTCATAACTCATCATTGAACAATCCTGTTTGGTTACCTCCATACCTCTAGCTTCTTTTTAGATGAGACCACATCCTTTATGAATTTGGTGTATTTGGGCATCTCAACCAACACACATCGAGATAAAGGCAAATTAACTTGAGTGTTTTTCAGAGGTTAAGTACCTTTTCATACTTCTTATCCTCACATAAAGGAATGTTAGTCTTTTCGAGGAGGAACGGAAGCTTTTTAACTCTTCTTCGTAAAAGACTTTCTTACGCGAGGAACTCACGGCGTGGTCCTCGAGATCTTTCCATCTCACCGACTTTTCAATTCTCTTCCGAACAGGCTCATCTGCCTCAATAGGCTTCTCCCCATTATCAGATTCATCTTCTGAAGTTCCTTCCATCTCATCCTTCTTAAGATCAGTTTCTTGAGTGCTCTTTATAAAGTTGGGGGTATAGGTCTTATCTTCTACTCCCCCTCCTGCACTTCCACTTGCAGGAGGGGCTAGTGGTTTCCCTGGTTCTGTAGACCAGGGAGTTGAGTGCCAGATCTTAAACTGATTGCATTTGTATCTTCTTGACTATAAGAGGAGGATGGAACCAGAGCATTGCCTTGATTCAGATTGGCTTGATTTACCTGACCACTTCCACGAGGATTTTTCTCGGTGAAACTTGGCAACTGTCCAGGTGGTCTGGAAGCAAGCTATTCAGCCAATTGCCCCAATTGCCTCTCGAGGTTTTTAATCGTCTTATTTTGCTCTTCTAACCTCGTAACAATTTCATTTGGGAGAGAAAATCCAGGGGGATTTTGACTCAAAGATTGATTTGGCCTATTGTTGAAAGCAGAGGCAGAAACAGGATTGTTAGGCCAATTCTGGTTAAATCTTTGAGAAGAGACAGGGGAATTTGAAGATTGGCTCGATGATTACTCGGATTCGGTTGTATTTTGATAACCGTGGTTGTATCCTGGTTTCGAGATTATTTTGACCGAGTAATGGTTTGGAAACCTCGACTGATTGACCATAAAAAGCGTTTACCTCAGGGTTTTGTCCATTCATAGGGCACGCAGAGATGTGTGTCCTCAACACAGACAAGTCTGACAAACTACCGGAGTATACTGCCTCGTATGTTGGGCCGCATTGACTTGATAGTTAGGTGGAAACTGGCATTGACCAAACATATGGCCAACTTGGTTACAGTTATCACAAAACAGAACAGAACTCTGTTGAAGCTGATTGACTGACTGAAGATTTGAATTTGAATTTGAATTTTTGGAAATACTAGCTACCTGTTGTTGAAGCAACGAAATCAACTGATTCTGCATATTTACTTCTTCAATCTTCGGTCTTTGGTGCTTGGATGGCTTGGTAGGATGGAGCATAATTATACTTCGCTATATCCTCGAACAACGCCCATCCTTCTTGTGGGGTCTTCTTCAGAAATGTCCCACCACTTGAGCTGTTGACCATACCTTTGGTCATCTCGGTTAAACCACTGTAGAAAGTATTAGCTTGCCTTTGCAAGTCTAATCCGTGATGAGGGCATCTCCTAAGCAAAGATTTAAACCTCTTAAAAGCTTCAAAGAAAGATTCAGTTTGTTGTTGAGTGAAAGTATAAATATCACTAAGACATTGAGCAGTCTTAGATGGGGGGAAATATTGACTGAGAAATTCTCTTTCCAGTTCCTCCCATGTTGTGATCGATTCAACAGGCAAGGAATTATACCATTCCTTTGCTTCACCTTTTAAAGAGAAAGGAAACAGTTTGAGCTTAATGACATCCTCGCCAACACCTTGTAACTTTGTAGTGCTACAGATTTCAAGAAAAGCACGAACATGGGAGTGAGGATTTTCAGATTGATACCCATGAAAGATAGATGCATGTTGCATCATTTGAATCAGAGCAGGTTTAAGCTCAAAAGTTGGAGCTGCAATGGCTGGTATGATAACTCCGGGATTGACTCTAACCATGCCTGGTCTGGCATAATCAGCTAGGGTCCTTGTATCGTCAGCCATCTTGAAGACAAATTCTTCAATTTCTGTCCCGAATTTCTCTTCCGAATTTTCTTCAAAAATTTGGATGCGAACGGATTCTTCGGCGATTGGGGCGAACTATAGATCGCTCGAGCTCGGGATCAAAGATAAGAGTGCCTTGTTTGCTCCGAGTTAACATAAACTGGAGTCAAACGAGAGAGAACCTAGAACGCATGTAAAAATGAAGCGTAACTTAAAGCAGACAGGATGTAACGGGCTGCTCGAAGCGAATGCCGGTTCAAAACGAAACGGGCGGCCTACGTCCAGAACGGGCGTTTTGCCTGAACAGAGAGCAAAAATAGCAGAACAGAGCAGGAAAAAACAGATTTTTAAAGCACAGCACTTAGACTAAAGCTTTTATGATCATTTAAAACAACAAAAACACATCAAAACAAGAAATCCCGCAACGGGCGCCATCTTGTTTGGAGATTTTTGTATCAATCATTCAAAACAAAAACAATTTATATAAAACCAATACTTATTATGCAAACTAACTCCTAACCGACCGAATATCGGGTAGTTGATAGTATAGTAGGATGAGTATGTATCGATCCACAGGATATGCTTTTGATGATGTTTTATGGTTTAGATTCAATGGTAAAACGAGCATAGACAGAGAATCGTAAATTGATTCAAAGCTATGAGATGATCACTTGGATCGAAAGAAAGACGTTTAAATTAACTAAATTAAACGGCGGTGAAAAGTAAAACTACAGCTTTATGCAATCAAAAACGAGTAATTCGGGAAAAGAGAGGCAAACATTGGTTCAAAGAATTTAATCAACAATAAAGGTTCAATTACATTCAACCAAAAGTGTTTTTCAACAAAGGTGGGTTCACCTTATCAAAAGCAAAACGATTAATTTCTTAACGACGTTTGTATCAATTAACGATCTAGGTGTGCAATCCCTCGATTAACGACCCGAACAATTAATTTAGCAACTTTCGTTATGGGCTAAAAACTAATTGTTCAATCAATTTAGCAAGATGATCTAAATTCATAAACTTTCATTCATGAAGCATCATAAAATCGTTATCTTCGATGTAAACGAATTGAAACAAATAAAGCAAGCTAAATGATCTAACCTTTGTTGAAGAACACAAGATTAAATATAAGAAAACCAGGATTGTTGATTACAATTGCATCCCCACGTTTGCCAAAAGCTGTTTAGCTATCCATGGAGTGAGTGATTACAAAGCTTGAAGAGAAATCCATAAAATCTAGACTAAAAAGTGAATTGAATCTACTTTTGGGACTGTTTGAGCTCTGAGAAATCTCAGATTTTCGATCTGGGAAGAAGATCAAATCTAATAATGTATGTTTCTGAGATTACAAGTGACGACTATTTATAGAAAACCAAAGAACTCTACAGCTTGGAACGCCGGTTTCATGCATGGAACGCCTGCTCGTTGATGGGACGTCGCGCTCCATCCGCTTTTCTTCATTTTGAGCTTCTGTTGGACTTGAACGCTGGTTTCCTTCATAGAACGCCCGTTCTATCTTCCCGCAATCGAATTGCTGAGATGTAACCGCTTTATCCACTTGTTGATGCACGCTTGATCTCTCCTCTAACAAACTTGAGCCTATCTACAATCCACCTCACCCTTTGATATTATCTTTATCTATATCATAATTAAGAAAATGCAAAAACATAATATAGCCCAAAATGATATAAAATTTAAAGTAAAACCCAATTTAAAGCCCATTTTGCACTTGATTAATTCGATAGCAACTTTACTCATTAAATTAATTATAAAGCCCAAATCCAATGCAAAATATTAATAATGTGGGGAAATTTATAGGAAAATTATCATAAAAATTCATATAAAATAGCCCTTAACATCCAACTTCCCTTCTTCGGAGGTAAATCTGTCATCATGCTCCCTTCTTTTTTCTAGCATGGAATTGAGCTTGTTTCCAAGTGTTCTTTCCAAATCAACCAGCTCATCAGAGACGTGTTGCTTTAGTCCTCTGCTCCTGTTTGTGAGATTTGTGTTCATCTGAGTAATGAGATAAGTTTGATGTCGGATTATATTTTTTTGCATTTCAATGTATTTAGAGACAGCCTAAAATCTGTTTTGCAGGGTGATACTCTTATTCAACAATGCCCCTTGGACATTCCTCGGTGATAAATCTTGCTTCTCCAACTCATCTACCATTGCATCCATTGCTGACTGAAATGATTCATCATATACACCAATTGGAATTTGAGAAATTTCTTCTCTCATATCAACTGGTGGTGTCTGTGCTGGTGCAGGTTCAATCTGCTATACTGGTTGCTGATGTTGTAGGGGAGTGAAAGCCAGTGCAGATGTTGTCTCAGCTGGCAGAGTCTGGCTTGGTTGAGTGACATCCTTACTTGCTATTTCTTCAAGTACTTGAGTAGCATAGAGAGCTTGAGTAGGACACCATTCCCCCTTGCTCTGTGCTGGGGATGCTCTTAGATGGTGTATCTGCAGCTGATCTAGTGTCTTGTACTGGTGTGGGATCTACTGCTCGTTTAGATTTATTATAGGTTTGTTGAGTGTCCTCAGCTGGTGGTGGAACTGCCTCTGCTGCTTCTTTTTGCTGCTGTTGATGTGCTGATGTAGTTTGCTGCACAGACTCAAAACTAGTCAAGTTATCATCATCAATTGCATCAGCGACTCCACCATTTCCACAATCATTGCCACCATCCTGATCATCATCATCATCATCATCTCCATCATTATCATGATGATCATCTTCTTCTTCAGAATGAAGCATCCTTTCTTTTGATGCCTCAACCATTTCCCATATTTGCCTCAATTGGGAATAACCCTTTGCTACCAGTCTTGCCTTGTTTTTGACAATTGCTCCTTGTTCAACCATTTTGTTTATGAATACCTATTTGGTTCCAATGATATTTTCTAGGTCTGGTCTGTCCACCAGTTTCCAAACTTCATTTCTTTCAAACTCATTGAGTTCTTCTTGCATTGTTGTTATCCAATCAGCATCTTGAATTGCATAATCTATTGTTTAGGTTTTACCTGTGAAAGAAAACAAGCTAGCATTCTTTCCAATTGCCTCCTGGTTCTGACACTTGTATTGACATCTCCAATGACTTGTTCAGCTGGATGATCTCTGAGCCAGTTAACATGAAGGTGGAGTTGTGTATGTGCTACTGCCTCTGCTGGTGTATCAACTGGTACTTCTTCTTGTTCATAAGCTGCTTCACCCAGTAGTGCAGTTGGTGTCTCTGCTTCTATATAAGCTGCTCCAGATTCTTGTTTTCTTGTCTCTACTCCTTTTGGAGTGTGTAGATATTCACAACTAGTGTTTGGCTCATTAAACACAACATGAATAAATTTTTCAATCACCAAGGTTCTCTTGTTTAGTACTCTGAAAGCTTTTCTTGTATCTGAGTATCCCATGAAGATTGCTTCATCAACTTTCTCATCAAAAGTACTTACCTGATTCCTATTCAACATAAAACATTTACCTCCAAACATGTGTAGGTAAGATATGTTTGGTTTTCTACCATTCCATATTTCATAAGGTGTTTTGCCATGATGCTTGTTGATGATTGATCTCTTCTGTGTGTAGCATGTATTTGCTACTTATGCCCAAAATATTTTTGGTAAGTTGCTTCAACTATCATTGTTCTGACAGCTTCTTTTAAAGTTTTATTTCTTCTTTTAGGTACTCCATTTTGCTGTGGAGTTCCTGCTACAGATAGCTGATCCATCACCCATTTTCTTCACAGTAAGTTATGAATGCTTCATTCAGAAATTATGTTCCTCTGTCTGATCTAGTCTTGATGATCTCTAGTTCTTTCTCATTTTGCAATCTTCTGAGTAGGTCAGGTAGTCTTTTGAGTGTCTCTTTCTTCTTATTCATGTATATGGTCCATGTGTATTTGGAAAAGTCAACAACCACCACTAGAGTGTACTTCTTTCCACTTACACTAACTGTTGTAACTGGACCAAACAAATCATTGTGTAAAAGTTGCAAAATTCTTGATGTTGATTGGTGTGGCTTTGACTTGAATGATCTCTTGATTTGTTTTCCCTTCTGGCAAGCATCATATGGACTTTATTTCTTGAATGTGATTGCAGGTATGCCTTCCACATGTTTTCTTTTTGATAATTTGTTGATTGTCTTAAAATTCAGGTGGTTGAGTCTTTTGTGCCTAATTCAGCTAGGTGATTGCTTTTGTTTAACTAGCAGACATGTTTCTGCTTTTGCTGTCTTCCAATCCACCGCATACATGTGGTCTTCTCTGTTTCCTGCAAGTACAACTATATTTGTCTGTTTGTGAATCACCTTGAAACCTTCTTTGCTCAAGTGCAAATTGTAGCCTTTTTCATAGAATTGGCTAATGCTTAAGATATTGAAGCTCAATCCTTTGACCTATGCCACATTCAGAATCTTCAAGCTGTTTTTCAACATTATATCTTTCCCTTTAATCTTGCCTGGTTTTTTCCCCTCCAAATGTGACTTCAGGACCATCAAAAGCTTTGAAATCAGTCAACCGATCTTTGCTTCCATTCATATGTCTGGAACATCCACTGTCTATGTACCAGACATCCTACAGAACAATTTAAGCAGTTTTAGGTACCCAACACTGTTTGGGTCCATGCATGTCGTGGTCATGCCTCCTACCCCAAGTGTAAATCCAAAGGATGTTCTGCATGGAGGGTTGAAATCATCAACCTCATATGTATAAGGCATGGCAGAATAACTTCTAATTAAATTACTAAAAGCATTCTGATACACTTTCCTACCTTTTGACATTTGTGCATTTTGTTTCACTCACCAATAAGTAAGGGGTGACTTAATCTCATACTATCTCTTGTATCAGGCCGTGCCTTTGTTTGGTGTTTTCTAAATACATTTGACTGCCTATGAGCTGGTCTTCTCTTATATGTTGGAGGTGGGACATTCCAATCATCTTTTGAGGGGTAAAGTCTTCATTTACCTCTCAGTATGCCCTTCATTTTAGTAGGCTGGTGGTAAGATGATTTACTCTGTTGTTTCACTAAATTGTTCTTTGACTTCACTGGTGTAAGATGAGTAGTTAGCTCAATGGTCTGTTCTTTCCTAAATTTAGGTCCAGTTTTGGTCATTAATTCAAATTTGTGTTGACCATTTTGTCTCTTCTCATATTGACTGTTGTAGCCAAGACCAGATCTGGATCCAAACCTTTTTGGGGGTTTGTAAGCTAGTGCTTTAACAGCCTCTGCTGGTGCATATATCTTCTTTGCTGGTAAAGAGATTTCCTTGACTGGTCTGTCAGTATCAGATGACTAGTCATCTGATATTTGTTGAGTAGTCAAGTGGTTTTATTTACTAGCTAAGTCAGATTTTTGCTTATCTAGTTCCATTTTTAATCTTTTATTTTCCATTCATAGATTCTCACACTCTTGTTCCAGAATTTCATGATTAATTTGAATTTCTTCAAATTTACTCATGAGATTTTGAATTAGAGTTGTAGAATAAAGAGGGGAAATAGAAGATTCTGCAGTGTCAAAAGTAGATGCACAAAATGAGGATGCAATAGATAGTACCTTTGTTTCTTCAATTTCTTTTTCCATAAGACATTGACATGCTTTGTCATTTTTTGAGCTGGTGCTTTCACTAGTGACGGAGGTCGGATTAGCATCGGCCACGTGTCATCCTATAAAGAGCAATGTAATAAGTAAGGAGAGTAAAAAGGTTAACATTCAAGGGCTAGGAACCCCAGTGTATTCTCAACTCAAAGACGTTTATCCCCAGGAGGAAGGTCTACATAGTATGTTGAATACACCTCACAACCCGCCGCAGGTCGGTCAGGGCATAATAGAGCCACAGTAATGTAGCTCACGCCTTGGCATTGCTTGCAGCTCTCCACAGGATGGATAGAGTTGGTTACGGTCTTATCCCCGGGTGAGTATTATACGTGATAAATATGTAAAGAATCCTCAACCCTTACAACTCTGATCCTATTGTTTTTAAATAGCGTGACTATCTCCTAGAATCACGGGGATTAACACGTACATATCCGCAGTCTCTTACAAATTAGAGGCCTTGAAAGACACGGCATAATTACAACCAAGGGCACAAATGTTAACTATATAAACAATCTCAAGAACTACGGCAGACTTGATTTTTGAAAAATCCCAGGATACGTAGGAAACTTGAGAAGCATATTCTCAGGATCAGTCGAAATCCCAAACAACACCATCTCGATTTGGTACTAGAAGGAGTGCCTTTTATAGATGATTGTGTTTAAGACCTGTTTACATCATGCCACCAAAATCTCATGCGCAAACGACTATAGAAAACGCTCAAGACGGCCAAAATAACGTCCAAGGGGCCAGGATAACGCACAAGACATTCTGAATAATCCCCAAGGGAGACAAAACGATGATGTGAAGAGACCGCATATACCTACACTGAATACATGGCCAAGAAAGTGGAGAAGCCATTTTTAACACAGCCTAACAAGTAGTGGTGGATCAACTGATGGCCATGCATCCAGAGGCTCGACAAGCCATCCTCCAGGCGGTTGTGCAAGATTTAGAGGAGGAGGAAGCATTATACTGGACTCCTACCCCTCATAACACCCACAGTGTCAGGAAAAGTAAACGAGATGATCGCTCATCCGCTTTCAATACAGATAAAAACCGATCGATCCACGAGCCCAGGAAGCGGCTACGGCAGAATTTGTTGTTATCATGTGGAGAATGGCCAATGAATTCTCCCCCGTGTCATCTTTCACAATCCAGGTAGAAATGTTTCTCCAACCTGTGGGATTCAAGGTCCCTAAGATGGACACTTATGATGGGTTCAAGGACCATTCAGACCATCTATTTCAGTATATAACACATATGAGTTTATACAGTGCTCCTAAGGAGATGAAATGTAATGCTTTTCCAACACTACTTACAAGAAGTGCTCGGAATTGGTTCTGAATGCTTCCACCAAGGTTGATATCCAGTTTTGAGGCACTAGTTAAGGAGTTCATCAATGCCTTTATCGTGGCCAGGATTTTTCAAGGGAATTCCATTCACCTCCCCACAATTAAGAAGAGGAAAGAGGAGAAAGTCCTCCAGTATATTAAGAGATTCAATGAGGAAGCAGTACATGTAAAGGATGCTGAGGATCATCTCTTAATCGTCTCCTGTGTATCTGGTCTGTGAGAGAGGTGATTGCATGAAAAATTGAACAACAAACTGCCCAAAACTATGGGAGAGTGCATGGAGATGGCATACAAGCACTGTCAGGGTAAAGAGGCTAACCGACTGTAGAGAGTTGGAGAATGGTGTGTCAAAGAAGGACAAGATGGAGGATCAAGCTGCCAAAAGGAGGAAGACCGTCTGGGATCGCCCCGGTGACAACCCGACTAGGAAAAAAGGATGCTTTGAAGGAAAGGGATTACATTCCTTTAGACCGGTCTTGCGATAATGGAGCAAAAGGGTTCAGCCCGGATACCACCACCCATGAGGGGTCCCTCTAAAAGAAGGGACCAAAGTACAATTTGCGCTTAGCATAAGGTTGTGGGCCACGATTCGGAAGAATGCAGGGACATAAAGAAGGACATTGATTCAGCCATAATGGAAGGAAAACTTGATGAGGACGTGGACCGATCTCATGACTCCGAACCCCGAGGTCATAAAGATTTCAAGCGCAAAGCTTACAATCAGGACCGAGGAAGGAAAAACTAGCCGCAAAGAAGGAGAGATCGGTCCCCAAATGAAGATCGGCAAATAGATAACCACCCTATCAATACCATCAATATTATCGTTTGCGGTCCTAGTACCTTAGAAAAAATGAAGGGGCATATCTGGAGATCTGTGACTTATGGTCCCAGGGACCCCCTTCCTCAGATAACGAACAATGAGGGCCTAGTCATCGAGGCCGTAATACATAAGAACTTGGTAAAGAGAATCTATGTTGACACTGGGAGTGCCCTCAACGTTTTATACTACTCAGCTTTCCAATCAATGCAATTGAAAGATTTGGAGTTAACACTCGTTGTTGCCCCGCTGTTCGGCTTTGCCAGACCCCATGTTCATTGATGACAGTTAAAATATACCCATTTATGTCATCAATTATAACCTTAAATTGGAGTTAATTATATATATTTCATATTTAATCACGTGTTTATATTTATTATTTAATGATGAGTGATTATTAATATGATAATTGGTATTTAGCTATTTTTATTATAAAAGAGCAATTAATTGTGTGATAAATGTTGATTTTGCAGATCATGATAAATCGGGAAGATAATTATCACGCAATCGGGAGATCTCAAGATAAAAGAGAAGAAAATCGGAGCATTGAAGAAAAGATCAACTCAAAAGCATGGAGTGGGGAACAAGTCGGACGAAGCCAAAGTGAAAACGCGTAGAGAGGGAGGCTCGGTCGACCGAGCCATGCCATCCGGTCGACCGAAAGGTACGCTCGGGTCACCCGAGCCTAACTTGATAAATGCATGTCAATCTTCTGGATTCTCCCTATGTCGGCTACAACTCCTATATAAACAGCAGCTACGGAATTGAGAAAACACACCACTACAACACAAAACAATTCATACAATTTTAGCTTTTAAGTTTTATTTTCTTTATGTTCGTTCATTGTGGATTCGACGGATTCTCCGATTAGGGAGTCACTCTCGTCTTCGAGGGTATGACTATTCAATTATGCAATCTGTATTCATAGATCTGATGTATTTTATTATGGAGTAGTTTTATTTGTATTGATTGCGTGATGTAGATTAATTTACGAACCCATGTGTTTAGGTTAGAAACGTTAAGAAGTAATCATGATTTGTACCGACACAGAACTGTGTTCGGTCGACCTAGACGTGTCACTCGGTCGCCCGAGTGCTGTCGATCGGTCGACCGAGTGTGGTAATATGTAGGGCAATATTATGTTTCGGCTTCGACTACGTCAGATTCTCTGATTTGGAATTAAAACGAGTAATTAAACCTGATCAACTTAATTATTTGTCATCATAATTTAACATGAAACCCAAAAAGTGATTGTTACTTAGGATATAGATTGAATCGGCATCTAAGAAGTACGCCTTACCCTTGGAATGTTGCTTAGATGAGGTTACGGTTTATACCGGCATCCCTAGTCTCATAATTGTGTCAGAAGTTATATGAGATGGAGACATTAAAAGGCGAAGTCACGTAATGGAGGCACGATGATTTAGATAGCCTAACCGGAGCTAAATCTACCTTAGGGGATGACTCCCGTAGTCATAATAATCAATCTTTAACGTTTGTTTTATCTCGTAATCATCCTAATTCACATGGGGGAGTTATAATCTACTAGCGTAATCAATACTATTTGTTTAGGTAGTATCAACCGTATTATCCGTGTTTTAGTAGTCTTTAGTCTGTTTTTGTGTTTTTTTTTGTGTCTTGTGGTTGTCACTATTTTATTTACTGCAGTTAGTTGGTCGTAGACCGCCCTTTCAATTTAGTTCTAATAGGATAAAGTTGTGTTTTATTTGTGCCGAGTCTCTCGTGGGATCGACCTCGATTTATCTCGACTATACTACAATTGAACCTAGTTCTCTTGCTAGTGTGTTAGTAGGCATCGAGTTAATAATTTAACTTGACCTCCATCAAGTTTTTGGCGCCGTTGCCGGGACTCGAGTCATTAAATTAAGATATAGCTTATTTTGTTAGAACTGGATTCGTGAATATTCGTGAATAAGAGTCCAGATATTAAACAATTGTCGTAAAAAAAATAAAAAAAAAAAAAAACCGCTCGGTCGATCGAACACACTCTCGGTCGACCGAGAATTTATTTTCTTTTCGCTTTCGATTCGTCTTAGTTTTAAAACATTCTCGCTTCGTTTTTTATTTACGTTTTCTTTTCTCAAACTTATTTCGAGTCTGTTTTAGTTAGTTAGTTAAAGGCCTAGCCTTTACTAGTGATTAATTGTTTTATTGTTGTTTATTATTTTATAGTACGCTACTCGGAAATCGAAGGAACCGCTTGAACCTTATAATCCTGAAATAGAGAAATTTGCGAGAAGGAATAGGAAGTTAGCTAGGGAACTGGCTAAGCAAGGAGAAGAGGATCCAAATCTTGAGGAAAGCGAGCAAGGAGTGGAAGAAGGACACACAACCGATCATTCTGAATCTGAAGCAGAAATGGAAGGCATTCAGAACAATCCAAACCAGGTACCTAATCCTGTTATTAATCCTGTTATTAATAATGCCAATAATGTGAATGCAAATGCTAATAATGAGAACCAAGCCCTAGTTCAAGGAGCAAGGCGTACTTTGCAAAGTTATGCAACGCCCACTATTGAACAATTCATTCCCGCTATCGTAGCACCACAAGATGCTGCGGAAGTCTATCACCCTAGGCCTAATGTAATTCAAATGGTGACCAACTATTTCACTTTTCATGGAATCCAAAACGAGGATCCCGGTGTTCACGTGACTAATTTCTTGGAGATCGTTAGCACAGTGAAAACGTAATTAATTCGGGGGAACATTCGCCTTAAGCTTTTCCTTTCACTTTGAAAGATAAAGCTAAGCAATGGCTTCTCTCTTTAGAGGTTGGATCTATCACAACTTGGGAACAATTGTTGCAAAAATTCATGAATAAGTATTTCCCTTGGGAAAAACTTTTAAGTTACGCCAAGACATCCTAGGATTTAAGCAACAACTGGGGAGAGTTTTGATCAAGCTTGGGAGGCGTTTCAAGGAAGCTATGAGGAAGTGTCCTCATCATGACATCTCTCTTTGGTTGCTAATGCAAACTTTTACCATGGGTTGAGAGTGACTGAGAAAATTAGAGTAGACGCCCCAAAGAATGGAGCGTTTGTTCTTTATCTCCAGAGGAGGCACAAGAGGAAGATGGAGCAAATAGCGATGAATAGCCAATGGGGAGGCAATGACATAGCTCTTTGTGAAGATGGTCACGACATATTTGATGATAGTGCATCTACCAAAATCTTAGAACAACCTGGCTCTGTTATCAACAATAAGGTAGATGGGATGCAAGAGAGGATGACAAGAGTAGAGAAAGGGTGGAATCGAGGTGGCACCTCAAAGTGAGAATGTCGGGTAATCTTGAAGAAGCCAATTATATCGGGAGGTACATGCCTAATCATAACCATCCTGGATTCGATATAGTGACATAAATGCAGGAGAAAGGCCTAAACCGCCTACCCTTATGTACTACAAACAGACTAAAACTTTTGGTGGGAAGGCTGCGATAGAAAAATCGAGTAATGTCGTCGCGACAATATGGGACAATTTTCAAAATCTATGGCTGAATTAGCCACTAACTTTAGCCAATATTGTCAGAAGACCGATGCTAAGGTGACCAATCAGGAAGCTCTAGTCCAAAATCTCACGCACCAGGTAGGACAACTAGCTGAGCAAGTCTCAACTAGACCTCCTGGAGGGTTGCCAAGCAACACTGAGAAGAACCCTAAGGATTTGAATGCGATCATGACAAGAAGTGGAAAAGAAGTAACTCCACCATCCCTGCAAGAGAAGGCCACAAAGAATAAGGATGGTGAGCCAAGCAATGAGACTAATACTTCCGAGACTTTGCCTGAGCAAAGAACGTATAAAGAACCTGCTGGCCCTAGAGTTGAACTTTATAATAACAAGTATCCAATTTTCACTGATGTCGATCCTTCAACTCTACCTTATCCTCCACCAAAGCCGAAGCCTAAGTTTGATAATAAGAGGTATAAGAAGTTCGTAGATATGTTCAGTAAGTTGCAAATCAATATACCCCTAGTTGAAGCACTAAATGAAATGCCCGAGTACACCAAGTTTTAAAAGACGCCGCCTCAACTAAAAGGAAACTTCTAGATTTAGAGACCATATGCCTTAATGAGGAGTGCTCAGCCATTCTTCAACATAAGTTACCCCAAAATGCAAAGATCCGGGAAGCTTTTCATTCCCTCGCACCATAGGTAACGTCTGTTTAAACAAAGCTTTGTGTGATCTAGAGCAAGCGTGAACTCGATGCCACTATCTATTTTTCGGAAGCTAGGCATGAAAGATCTTAAGAAGACCTCAATCACATTGCAATTAGCTGACCGTTCGTCAAGGAACCGTGTAGAGTGGTTGAGGATGTGTGCTAGTAAGGGTTGAAAAGTTTGTATTTCTGTCGACTTTGTGGTATTAGATATGGAAGCTAACTACAGAAGTACCATTGATATTAGGAGACCTTTCATGGCCACTAGTAGAACGCTAATTGATGTTTACAAAGGCGAATTAGTATTAAGAGTGAACGAAGAGAGAGTTGCATTCAATGTCTTCGACACTATGAAACAACTTTGATGATGGAGAGGATGTATGTTTCATGTTGGATTCCATTGATAGGATCGTTCAAGAATTTCAACAACATGAAAGTATCAAGGATTTTTTGGATCTTTGTCTTAGAAGAAGAAGATGAAGTCAAGGCACGTGAGTAGTGAGGAGGAGAAGATGATATGGCCAGGATGTAGTAGAGGGACCCCAAGACCGTAGAGGAAGTAAGTGTTATGGAGATTGAAAGATTCTATCATAGACCAACGTGGCATAAGTACTTGAACTCAAACTCACGGGTCAAAAGTTGAAGACATCTTTGGAAGAACCTCCCACAAATTTGACTTTAAAACCTCTTCTGCAAATTTGAAGTAACGTATTTCTTCAAGATGAGACCTTGCGCGATCATATCTTCTTCCTTGACGGACTTACAAGAAGAGAAACTTATGAGAGTTACGAGAGAGTACATGGAGCATTTGGATGGACCATAGCCGACGTTAAGGGCATTAGTCCTAGCGTATGTATGCACAAGATCTCCGTGGACCCGAAAGCGAAAGCGGTTGCACAACCTCAAAGGCGTTTAACCCCACAATTAAAGGACGTGGTTAGGGATGAGGTTATAAAAATGCTAGAAATGGGAATTATATTTCCAATTGCTGATAGCAAATGGGTAAGCCCTATCCACGTAGTTCCCAAGAAGGGAGGATTGACGGTGCAAGCCAACGAGTTGAATGAGTTAATTCCTGTGAGGCTAATCACCGGTCATCGAGTATGCATAGACTTTAGGAAACTAAATGATGCAACTCGTAAGGACCATTTTCCTCTTCCCTTCATCGATCAAATGCTCGAGAGATCGGCGGGCATGCTTTCTATTGTTTTCTCGACGGATATTCGGGATACTATCAAATCCACATCTCACCTGAAGATCGTGAGAAAACAACGTTTACATGCCCATATGGGACATTTGCGTATAATCGAATGCCATTTGGATTGTGCAACGCCCCCGCAACATTTCAACGGTGTATGATGTCATTATTTGCGGATATGGTGGAAGACTTCTTGGAAATCTTTATGGATGATTTCTCCGTATTTGGAGACGATTTTGATTCATGTCTCACACATCTAGCATGAGTATTGAAGAGATGTGAAGAAACGAATCTTGTGCTTAATCGGAGAAGTGTCATTTGATGGTTCTTGAAGGTATAATCTTTGGGCCACCGCATATCAAAGAACGGTATAGAGGTGGATAGAGCCAAAGTTGAGGTGATCGAGAAATTACCTCCACCTACTAATCTTAAAACTTTGCGAGGTTTTTTAGGCCACGCCGGATTTTATCGTAGGTTTATCAATGACTTTTCCCTGGTCTCTAGACCTCTTACCGAATTATTGGCCAAGGATGTGCCATTCGTGTTTTCTAATGAGTGCATAAAAGCTTTCAACGAAATAAAAGTAGGCGATCGACATCGCACCTGCTCGTCGCACCGGATTGGGATCTTCCGTTTGAACTGATATGTGATGCAAGTGATACTGCTGTAGGCGCCGCTTTGGGTCAAAGAAAAGATAAGATTTTTAGACCTATTTATTATGCGAGCCGGACTTTGAATGCTGCCCAAAGAAATTACGCCACGACGGAGAAGGAACTTTTGGCCGTTATCTTTGCTTTTGACAAGTATAGATCTTACTTAGTAGGATCTAAAGTCACTGTGTGGAGTGACCATGCGGCTCTTAAGTATCTCCTAGCAAAGCAAGATTCAAAGCCGAGACTGTTGAGATGGATTCTCTGCTGCAAGAATTTGACATAGAAATCCGAGATAAGAAAGGAAGTGAGAACGTGGTGGCCGATCATCTATCGCGCTTACAATTAGAGGATGGTGAGGAATTACGAGATAGGAGAATCTTTTCCGATGAACAACTTTTCTCCATCACCACCATCGGGGGCATGATGATTGTCTTTGCGAGATCTTCGCGAATTGAGGTTGTGAAGGAGAAGAAGCAACCATGGTTTAGTTTGTTTGTCAATTATCTATCCGCAAAGTACCTACCACCAAATCTCCTTTGCCCAAGAAAGAAAAAATTCTTTAACGATCTTAGACACTACTATTGGGATGAGCCTTATTTGTTTAAGCTAGAGGATCGATAATATTTTTGAAGGTGTGTGCCGAAGAAGAGTATAATGATATCTCAAGCATTGTCATTCCTATAAAGTTGGAGGACACTACGGGGAGAAAAAACCACGGCTAAGGTCCTCCAATGCGGTTTTTATTGGCCGACATTGTTTAAGGATGCACACCAATATGCAAGGGCATGTCATGCTTGTCAAATGACAGGTAATATTTCAAGGAGGAATGAGATGCCACTCAAGAGCATCTTAGAAGTGGAGCTTTTTGACGTTTGGGGAATAGATTTCGTTGGACCTTTCACTTCATCACTATCTAACCGATATATCTTAGTTGCTGTTGATTATGTATCCAAATGGGTTGAGGCCATTGCTTCCCCTACTAACGATGCTAGGGTTGTGGTTCGATTCTTGAAACAGAACATTTTTACAAGGTTTGGGACGCCTGGGGCGATTATAAGCGACAATGGTAGTCATTTTTGTAATAAACCTTTTGAGCAAATTGATGATTAAATATGGGGTTCGACATAAGCTAGCAAATGAATATCACCCCTGGACTAGTGGGCGGTAGAAGTCACCAATCGAGAGATAAAGCGTATCTGGAAAAAGCGTTATTATCGACTAGGAAGGATTGGTCGTTACGTTTGGACGACGCTTTATGGGCTTATAGGATCGCATATAAAACCTCGATTGGAATGTCACCGTATAGGATTGTTTTGGAAAGGCATGTCATCTACTGTGGAACTGGAACACCGGGCCATGTGGGCAACAAGGATGCTAAATTTCGATGAGACGTTGGCTGGTGAGAAAAGGATGCTAGAATTAACTCGCCTGGAGGAGTTTCGTTTAGAGGCATACGAGAATGCCAAGATTTTCAAGGAGCGCACGAAGAAGTTTCATGACAAAAAGATTCTGGAGAGGACCTTTCAAGAGGGTGATCTGGTTCTCTTGTACAATTCGTGCTTAAGACTCTTCCCGGGTAAGTTGAAATCAAGATGGTGTGGCCCATTTCAAGTACAACAAGTCTTTCCTTATGGAGCGGTAGAGCTATTCAATTTCAAAGACGAGTCCAGATTTGTGGTCAATGGACATCGTATTAAGCATTATCACGGGCTTCCGCCACTTTCGAGGAGGTGGTTTTGTACCTCGTTGACCCTGTCTATGAATAAACCATCTTGAGCTGAGTCGAGCTAGCGACTATAAACTTAGAACTACTACCTATAACTATCTTTTTCGTTTTTTTTTAATAAAGTAGCATGCGCCTATCACGGTTTTTTTTTTCATCTCGCCATGTTCGAGTCTAAGTTCGGAATAAACGAGGTTTTTCCTTGATAGCCGTCATGTGAGTTTTTATTTAGGTTTAAATCCCTTTTGGTCTTGTCCATGGCAGTATAGAGTAAAGTGGCTTAAATTGTTTTTAGATATCTATATCTAATTACTGCCACATTATTTTTTAACTTCCATAGACATGGTATTTGACGATTTCGTGGAGCTTGTTTTCTTATACAGGATGTGTCTGTTTCTCCACGCTGTGCCGATGATTACTCCGATATTGTTCTTTTACTTGGGAGCCGTTTCCAGAGCTAAGTCTTTCATCTTGAACTCTCATTTATTTTTGTCATTGAGGACAATGCCATGTTTAAGTGGGGGGCAAGGGACTTAGCTATATGTTGAAAAAGTCAAGGGGAACGGAATACTGAGACAATATTGAGCCCAATTTAAAAATTTTCATGGATAAATGCCAAGTTGTTTAACTCGTACCCTTATACTTAGAATTAATAGAAAAAGAACCAAGATTGCGTGAGTACGTGGTCATATTATACTTTTGCGATAAATTGCTAGTAGACTTAAGGATATTCATGCCAACAATTGCAAGTAGTTAGGTATTGTTCAATTACTCAACATGTGAATCGCTGAGTACCGCATGAGTTATAATAATTGAAAGAAGTATGTGTACATTGCGTAGAGAATTGGTTATGAGGACCTAGTGTCGATATTTGTCGACTGATGTATTCTGATCTTCTAGCCAACAAAAGCGGAGTAATAAGCTTGGGACGTACCTGTGTTTTGACAATGCATTAAAACACTGGGCTTGTAGTAACATTACCAAAGTAGCCCCGCGCTTGTGGTAATATTCGATGCTATGCTTAATCTAAGATAGGGGGATACTCTATGAAAAGTCTTCTTCCTTGAGATTAGTAGTATTCGAAAAAATATGCAAAATTGAAAAAATTTCGAATTTTTAGAGGCTTTGAGTAGTACTCGGTCTCCAAGTCCAAAAACCCTATAGATACGCTCTTGCTTATTGTTCTAGTGCTTTAACCATTGCGAGGCATAAGAAGTATGAATGATGATGTTGGTAAATTTTGATATGAAGTCCGCATAAGCTCTAATCTTGCTACATTTATATAAAACCAATGCACATGCACACAATCACTTCGATTCATAGCGA
The DNA here is from genome assembly GCA_026214975.1 of Gentiana macrophylla. Lineage (NCBI taxonomy): Eukaryota > Viridiplantae > Streptophyta > Magnoliopsida > Gentianales > Gentianaceae > Gentiana > Gentiana macrophylla. The sequence goes on along the minus strand of CM047816.1, from coordinate 63,581,413 downwards.
GTAGTGAATAATGCTTATCTTATGAGCATGACTGGTATGAGTTGACTCGGGTTTCTTGTGTAAGTATGAGTTGACCACATAAAATGTTGTCTTGGGGAATGACTTATTGATGCTTTGTTCGGGACGAAGCAAAGTTTAAGTGGGGGGCATTTTGATGACAGTTAAAATATACCCATTTATGTCATCAATTATAACCTTAAATCGGAGTTAATTATATATATTTCATATTTAATCACGTGTTTATATTTATTATTTAATGATGAGTGATTATTAATATGATAATTGGTATTTAGCTATTTTTATTATAAAAGAGCAATTAATTGTGTGATAAATGTTGATTTTGCAGATCATGATAAATCGGGAAGATAATTATCACGCAATCGGGAGATCTCAAGATAAAAGAGAAGAAAATCGGAGCATTGAAGAAAAGATCAACTCAAAAGCATGGAGTGGGGAACAAGTCAGACGAAGCCAAAGTGAAAACGCGTAGAGAGGGAGGCTCGGTCGACCGAGCCATGCCATCCGGTCGACCGAGTGTGTACGTTCGGTCACCCGAGCCTAACTTGATAAATGCATGTCAATCTTCTGGATTCTCCCTATGTCGGCTACAACTCCTATATAAACAGCAGCTACGGAATTGAGAAAACACACCACTACAACACAAAACAATTCATACAATTTTAGCTTTTAAGTTTTATTTTCTTTATGTTCGTTCATTGTGGATTCGTCGGATTCTCCGATTAGGGAGTCACTCTCGTCTTCGAGGGTATGACTATTCAATTATGCAATCTTTATTCATAGATCTGATGTATTTTATTATGGAGTAGTTTTATTTGTATTGATTGCGTGATGTAGATTAATTTATGAACCCATGTGTTTAGGTTAGAAACGTTAAGAAGTAATCATGATTTGTACCGATTACGTAGGCGTGTTCGGTCGACCTAGACGTGTCACAAGGTCGCCCGAGTGCTGTCGTTCGGTCGACCGAGTGTGGTAATATGTAGGGCAATATTATGATTGGCTTCGACTATGTCAGATTCTCTGATTTGGAATTAAAACGAGTAATTAAACCTGATCAACTTAATTATTTGTCATCATAATTTAACATGAAACCCAAAAAGTGATTGTTACTTAGGATATAGATTGAATCGGCATCTTAGAAGTACGCCTTACCCTAGGAATGTTGCTTAGATGAGGTTACGGTTTATACCGGCATCCCTAGTCTCGTAATTGTGTCAGAAGTTATATGAGATGGAGGCATTAAAAGGCGAAGTCACGTAATGGAGGCACGATGATTTAGATAGCCTAACCGGAGCTAAATCTACCTTAGGGGATGACTCCTGTAGTCATAATAATCAATCTTTAACGTTTGTTTTATCTCGTAATCATCCTAATTCACATGGGGGAGCTATAATCTACTAGCGTAATCAATACTATTTGTTTAGATAGTATCAACCGTATTATCCGTGTTTTAGTAGTCTTTAGTCTGTTTTTGTGTTTTTTTTGTGTCTTGTGGTTGTCACTATTTTATTTATGCAGCTTAGTTGGTCGTAGACCGCCTTTCAATTTAGTTCTAATAGGATAAAGTTGTGTTTTATTTGTGCCGAGTCTCTGTGGGATCGAAGCCTCGACTCTATCGACTATACTACAATTGAACCTAGTTCTCTTGCTAGTGTGTTAGTAGGCATCGAGTTAATAATTTAACTTGACCTCCATCAAGTTTTTGGCGCCGTTGCCGGGACTCGAGTCATTAAATTAAGATATAGCTTATTTTTTTAGAACTGGATTCGTGAATATTCTCGTGAATAAGAGTCTCAGATATTAAACAAAGGTCGTAAAAATAAAAAATAAAAAACCGTTCGGTCGACCCGAACCACAGCTCTCGGTCGACCGAGAATTTATTTTCTTTTCAATTTTCGATTCTCGTCTTAGTTTTAAAACATTCTCGCTTCGCTTTATTTACGTTTTTTTCTCAAACTTATTTGAGTCTGTTTTAGTTACTTAGTTAAAGGCCTAGCCTTTACTAGTGATTAATTGTTTTATTGTTGTTTATTATTTTATAGTACGCTACTCGGAAATCGAAGGAACCGCTTGAACCTTATAATCCTGAAATAGAGAAATTTGCGAGAAGGAATAGGAAGTTAGCTAGGGAACTGGCTAAGCAAGGAGAAAAGGATCCAAATCTTGAGGAAAGCGAGCAAGGAGTGGAAGAAGGACACACAACCGATCATTCTGAACATTCTGAATCTGAAGCAGAAATGGAAGGCATTCAGAACAATCCAAACCAGGTACCTAATCCTGTTATTAATCCTGTTATTAATAATGCCAATAATGTGAATGCAAATGCTAATAATGAGAACCAAGCCCTAGTTCAAGGAGCAAGGCGTACTTTGCAAAGTTATGCAACGCCCACTATTGAACAATTCATTCCCGCTATCGTAGCACCACAAGATGCTGCGGAAGTCTATCATCCTAGGCCTAATGTAATTCAAATGGTGACCAACTATTCCACTTTTCATGGAATCCAAAACGAGGATCCTGGTGTTCACGTGACGAATTTCTTGGAGATCGTTAGCACAGTGAAACCAGAATTAATCCCGGAGGGGAACATTCGTCTTAAGCTTTTCCCTTTCACTTTGAAAGATAAAGCTAAGCAATGGCTTCTCTCTTTAGAGGCTGGATCTATCACAACTTGGGAACAATTGTTGCAAAAATTCATGAATAAGTATTTCCCCTTGGGAAAAACTTTTAAGTTACGCCAAGACATCCTAGGATTTAAGCAACAACCTGGGGAGAGTTTTGATCAAGCTTGGGAGCGTTTCAAAGAAGCTATGAGGAAGTGTCCTCATCATGACATCTCTCTTTGGTTGCTAATGCAAACTTTTTACCATGGGTTGAGAGAGACTGAGAAAATTAGAGTAGACGCCCCAAAGAATGAAAGCGTTTGTTCTTTTATCTCCGGAGGAGGCACAAGGAAGATGGAGCAAATAGCGATGAATAGCCAATGGGAGGCAATGACATAGCTACCTTGTGAAGATGGCACCGACATATTTGATGATAGTGGATCTACCAAAATCTTAGAACAACTGTCTCATTATCAACAATAAGGTAGATGGGATGCAAGAGAGGATGACAAGAGAGTAGAAAGGGTTTGGAATCGAGGTGGCACCTCAAAGTGAGAATCTTTGATGCATGAAGAAGCCAATTATATCGGGGGAGGGTACAGGCCTAATCATAACCATCCTGGATTCCGATATAGTGACATAAATGCAGGAGAAAGGCCTAAACCGCCTACCCCTTATGTACCACAGCAGACTAAAACTTTTGGTTGGGAAGCTGCGATAGAAAAACTGAGTAATGTCGTCACTGACAATATGGGACAACTTTCAAAATCTATGGCTGAATTAGCCACTAACTTTAGCCAATATTGTCAGAAGACCGATGCTAAGGTGACCAATCAGGAAGCTCTAGTCCAAAATCTCACGCACCAGGTAGGACAACTAGCTGAGCAAGTCTCAACTAGACCTCCTGGAGGGTTGCCAAGCAACACTGAGAAGAACCCTAAGGATTTGAATGCGATCATGACAAGAAGTGGAAAAGAAGTAACTCCACCATCCCTGCAAGAGAAGGCCACAAAGAATAAGGATGGTGAGCCAAGCAATGAGACTAATACTTCCGAGACTTTGCCTTAGCAAAGAACATTATAAAGAACCTCGCCGCCCTAGAGTTGAACTTTACAATAACAAGTATCCAATTTTCACTGATGTCGATCCTTCAACTCTACCTTATCCTCCACCAAAGCCGAAGCCTAAGTTTGATAATAAGAGGTATAAGAAGTTCGTAGATATGTTCAGTAAGTTGCAAATCAATATACCCCTAGTTGAAGCACTAGCTGAAATGCCTGAGTACACCAAGTTTTTAAAAGACGCCGTCTCAACTAAAAGGAAACTTCTAGATTTAGAGACCATATGCCTTAATGAGGAGTGCTCAGCCATTCTTCAACATAAGTTACCCCCAAAATGCAAAGATCCGGGAAGCTTTCTCATTCCCTGCACCATAGGTAACGTCTGTTTAAACAAAGCTTTGTGTGATCTAGGAGCAAGCGTGAACCTGATGCCACTATCTATTTTTCGGAAGCTAGGCATGAAAGATCTTAAGAAGACCTCAATCACATTGCAATTAGCTGACCGTTCTGTCAAGGAACCGTGTGGAGTGGTTGAGGATGTGCTAGTAAGGGTTGAAAAGTTTGTATTTCCTGTCGACTTTGTGGTATTAGATATGGAAGCTAACTACGAAGTACCATTGACATTAGGGAGACCTTTCATGGCCACTAGTAGAACGCTAATTGATGTTTACAAAGGCGAATTAGTATTAAGAGTGAACGAAGAGAGAGTTGCATTCAATGTCTTCGACACTATGAAAAACCTGATGATGGAGAGGATGCATGTTTCATGTTGGATTCCATTGATAGGATCGTTCAAGAATTTCAACAACATGAAAGTATCAAGGATTTTTTGGATGCTGTCTTAGAAGAAGAAGATGAAGTCAAGTACGTGAGTAGTGAGGAGGAGAAGATGATATGGCCAGGATGTAGTAGAGGGACCCCAAGACCTGTAGAGGAAGTAAGTGCTGCGGAGATTGAAAGATTCTATCATAGACCAACGTGGCATAAGTACTTTGAACTCAAACTCACAGGTCAAAAGTTGAAGACATCTTTGGAAGAACCTCCCACAAAGTTTAGACACGGGTGAATAAAGTTGAAGCTTCTCATTAAGAGCTTTATTCTCCCGAACTGCAGCCTGCAGTTGCTCATTGAGCTACCCACGCTCCGAAGATTCCTTTTCAAGTTCAGCGACCTTTTTCCTTAGCTTCTCCATGCAATAAGAAGCGGCACTTAGCCTCTTGAAGGTCTCTTGGCCAACACGAGACCCCCGTGAGAGTGAGAGAATAAATTGTTAAATGTGACAAAAGTCAGACGCAAAACAGGAAAAGTGCACTGGATTGACCTCTCCGCAGGAGAGGAGTCCCCTCATCATTATCCCCATAATCATCGGGGATCTCTATAGTAAGGGTTGTCAAGTCCACCCTTAGAGTAGAGGAGCGTGGTGTGGCAATCCCTTGTTGCTCCGGCTGTGGTAGGGCCATGCAAGCATTTGTTGGACATAAAATTTATGTTTGATATGATTCATCCTATTTTTTTTTTTGCTTACACCCCATTAATGAAGTGCTGAAACTAGATGTTATAGTGAAAGGCTAAAATATGTCTAGAACTGAATGTATTGGATTTATTAGAGTATGATAATTGTATAGGTTATATCAGACAAGCAGTGTAATAGTTAGTGTCGTAAAACTGAAAACTAGAAATCATCTAGAAAACTTGATATTCACTCAAAACTTAAGTATTGACTAAAACTGAAAGATTAACCAGAAGTCAGAGCTTAAAGTTTACTCAGAACGGAAGAAGCTAAGTTCGCTAAGAGACACAGACTCGGTTGACTTATCTAGATGATTTGAAAAACTGAGGGAACAAACTCAGTGAATGAAGAACTGAGGGTAACAGAATCAGTTATTGAAGAATGAAGAACTGAGGGCTCAAACACAGTTATGAAGATTAAAGTCAAGACTATAAAGTTAGAATTCAGGTAAGTCTGTGATGGCCTGAACTGAATTTATGGATCTTGTAATGAAGACTTAAGAATCATAAAGACAATGATATCTTAGATGATTTATTAAGGATATGGTGTACTCTGATTAAGTCATATAAGATCAGATGAATAGAGTACTAAGTTTTGAGGAAGAGTAAAAACTCAGCTAATGCTCTAAGTCAGTTTGCAAACTGATAATTGACATACTCAGTATAAAACTGATCAAGATACTCAGTTTTATAGTCAGTCATCCAAGAAATTGAACTAAATATGAACGTTACAAAACAAGGGATATTATTGGATGAAGAAATGACATGTCAGAATGGCCACTGACAGATAACAGGACCACTAACGGTTATACGGATTTAAATGTTGATAGAATTCAAATTAAAACAAGAGGAACGTTGGACCTCACTCTATAAATAGAGGACTTGGCATCAAGGACCATCACAACACAACACCGAACGATTTAGCAAGAATTCAAGAATTATTGTGCCAAAGTCTCGTTCATCCGAATTGCTATCAATCTTTTCGCTCAACAGGATCATATCCAAAATTCTTCAAGTGTTCAAGCTACAAAAGATTCAATCCAGAATCATACACTTAAAAGGACCATAAGAAAGAATCAATTTATTGATTCTCAGCCCAACTTTGATTTTTATCAAAGGTTCAGACTGTGAACCAATCCGTTCAAGGATTTGCCAAGGACAATTGTTGTTTAGCAGTTGGGTGGACTGTGTTTGTTGGGGAACTGGAGAAGAGGTAATACAACCATCTAAGGACTAGTGTTTCAAGCAGTTCAGAGCAGCAATCCAACCTATTCTACGGTTTTTTAGATAGTGAAGCTAGGGATTAGTCAAGGACTATCGTTTAGGACTTTGTGTGACCGGATACCTCAGAAAGTTCTAGTGAAATTTTCCTTCTACATCATAGGGGAAGAGTGGACTGATAGGATTACACCACCTAGAACCACTATAACTCTTGCCTTACTTACTTTACACATTTACTTACTTCTATCTAGTTTACTTAGTATTTGTAATTGTTTTTCATATAAGTTTTTTTATAAGTCATAACTGAACAAACTGATTGTTACATATATTCAAAGTTCACAAATTGACATTCACCAGAATTTAGTTCAGCATACTCAGCTTTTTCTTAGAATCAACAAGATCCGCATTAAGGCTAAAACTTATTCTGCTACCGGTTGACTCAGTTTTGCATAAGTCAGTTGGACTTATACTCAGCTTAGTCAGCTTAACTCCACACAAGTTTATAACTGAATCTAAGTTGTGTCAAAATATACTTTTTAGAGACAAGTTTATTCACCCGTGTCTAAACATGTGTCAGCCTTTCCAAGGGACCAACAATTGGTATCGGAGCAGTGTTCTCTAACAAGCCTTTGTTAAAAGCTCACTTGTTCTGATTATACTCTAGTTGTTCTCCTGAAAAAGCTCAGTTTTTTGTCTCCAGTTCTTGCATAAATTCACTTACACTATGGATAACAATCAGTATGCCAGACATATGCTTATGTGCAACATGGATCGGTTTGATGAATATAGACGTCATTTGCAGGCTTTTCTTGCTGCCACTCATGATGAGATGATGGATGTACTCACTGATGGACCCATTCAAATCATTCATATTCAAACTATCAATGGTGATCAAGTTAGAGTCCCCAATCCCAAAAAGTGAGTGGATTAATGATGATAGGAAAAAAAACAATCTGAACAATGTTGCCATGGATATCATCCTCAGAACTCTTGACAGAAACATGTATCTGAAAGTTGAGGAATGCACAAATGCAAAAGAAATGTGGGAGAAACTTCAGTTGGTTTGTGAAGGAACTGACTCCATCAAAGAAAACAAGATCTCAATTGCCAAACAGAAGTTTAAGAATTTCAAAAAGAAATCAGTTGAAAAACTTCGAGCAGATGGAAACAAGATTCAGCGCTATAGTGGACGAACTAGCTCTACTCAAGATTGAATACACCAAGAAAGAGATCAATACCAGAATCTTGAAAGCTTTACCTATGTGCTATAAAATGAAGGTCACAGCTATGGAAGAGTCAAGAAGACTTGATATATAAGATTCCTTCAAAATCTTCTCATATCTAAAGGCTTATGAATTCAGTGAAGATTTCACAATAACAGCAGCACTGATCAAAGCCATGGAGGAACCCAAAACAATAGCCCTTGCGGCAGCATCCAATGAAAATCAAGAAACTTCCTCTAGAAATCTTCAGAAGTTAGATGAAATGGAAGAACAGATGGCTCTCATGATGAACAGGATCAGAAGAATGAAAAGTGGACAACCAGTCACTCAGAAGTATATCAAGAAGACTCTTAATAAAAGAAAAGATGATGAATATCTATGATTTAACTGCAAAAAGCCTGGACACTACAAAGCTGAATGTCCAGAGCTGACTGGTAAGAAGACTCAGCAACGAAGAACCGGTAGAAGAGCTCACTTAGCTGGAGATGAGTCAGATTATGAAGCTGGCACGGAAAGACTATCCGATGACACAGCTCTAATGGCTCACATGGAAGATCCAAACAAATTATGTGAATCTAAATCTATGTATAGCTCAGCACAGATTTCCATGAAAAATGCTTGTTCTTCAACTGCTGACTCCAATCCAAGAAATCCAGAATTAGAAGAAACTCTTGACAAATTGATGAACCAGCTGGTGACTATACAAGCTGGTTATGAATCAATTAAAACTGAAAAAGAAGCTCTAATTCTAGAAGTTGAAAGATTGAAAGCTGAATTGAACACGTTGAAACTGACCATAACTGACAAAGGAAAGAATCAGTATCAACCTACTGCATCAATAGCAACAACTGAATCTTTTGCTCAATCTAGTTCAGCTACTGGATTCAAATCTGGAAAGCCATATGGAGACAGAACTGGCCTAGGATTTGTTACCCAGCAATCATCAAAGGAAGGAACGAGCAAAGCTGCTGAACCTAATGTCAAAACTGGCGTTAAGTTCATATTTGAGAAATTTCCTCAAACTGAGAAGCATGTTGAACCAGTAAAAATAGTTCCACGTGAATCAACTCAGTCTCAGCATCAGTTTTCCAAGAAGTCAGTTGTGTTCAAAAATAAAAGAAAATCCAAAGGTAAATCAGCTGCACATCAAGGAAACAGAAATGGTAGATCAACTGTCAGATCTACAAAAGCCGATCATATCAAGAACCAGAAAAACTTCAATCAGAGTAAATCTAAGAATGTTAATCATTCAAAGATTCACACAGTCATGAGGAAAGGCAGATTATTTCCCACTGATGATGATTGGAATTTTACTAAACCTATTATTAAAACTGATAAGAACAATCATTCAAGACAGAAAACTTATCACAAGTTTCAGTCCAAGACTCAGTAGAGGACTTATGTCAATCCTCAGTAGAAGCCTCAGTACCGAAGTCAGCACAGACCTCAGTACAAACTGAATGATGGTTATTATTCTATTTTCAATAATAGAAACCATCATGGAAACCAATTTTAGCCAGAAAAAAGATACTATGGGAGTGTGGCTTATATATATGAAAATATGTGCAACAATTCCAAAGAAGACCTTATGGAAATATTCCCAGAGTTGTACTTACAACTGACCCTATGGACCCAAGTAGAGTTGGGTACCTAAAGCTCTTTAATTTGTCTTGCAGGAAATATGGTATTTTGACAGTGGATGCTCAAGGCACATGACAAAGAGCAAAGACTGTCTAATTGATTTTCTTGTCAATGATGGACCAAAAGTAAAATTTTGAAGTAAGGATCAACCTGGATACACAAAAGGTTATGGTACCTTGATCAGAAATGGACTAACAATCAAGAATGTTTCATATGTGGAAGGACTGCATTACAATCTTCTCAGCACTAGTCAATTTTGTGACATGGGATACGGAGTCACATTTGATAAGGAATTCTACATTGTTTTTAGTGAAACAGCATATCAAGTAGTTCTTTCCAGAAGAAAAGAGAATATGTATGTTGTAGATTGGTCAACAGCCGTTTCAGAGACCTGCTTGCTTGTGCATACCAAATCAGAAATTAGCTAGTTATGGCACAAGAAACTGAGTCACCTCAACTTTGATGACATCAACATGCACCCTGGTCAAAAAGCAATTAGTAATTGGATTACCTGAGATTTCTTACAAAAAGGATAGCTTATGTGATGCTTGCCAAAAAGGAAAGCAAGTAAAAGAAAGTTTCAAGACAAAGTCTCAGCATTCAACTACAAGAGTCCTAGAACTCTTACTCATGGACTTATTTGGACCAATCATACCAATCAGTGTTAGTGGAAATAAGTACACATTGGTAGTGAGGGATGATTACTCAAGATATACATGGGTAATTTTCTTGTCAAAGAAAAGTGAAACCAAGCAACAGCTCATGCAACTTCTCAAAAGACTCCAAAACCATAAAGGTGTAACAGTTGTTAAGATAAGATCAGATAAAGGAACTGAATTTCTCAGCAATATATTCATTGAATATTGTGGGGAAAACGGTGTGCTACATCAGCTTGCAGCTACATCAACACCTCAACAGAATGGAGTAGTTGAAAGAAGGAACAGAACCCTCAAAGAAGCATGAATGACCATGACTTGTGAATCAAAATTACCAGAAAGGTATTTGGCAAAAGCTGTTAATACAGCTTTCTATACACAGAACAGAGCACTCATGAAAAAAAGACATGAAAAGACACCATATGAGATTTGGAATGGAAGAAAGCCAAATGTTTCATACCTTCATGCGTTTAGAAGCAAGTGCTTCATACACAATAATGGAAAGGATCAACTTAAGGTTTTTCAGCCTAAACCCGACGAATGAATATTTTTGGGATACTCAAGTGTCAGCAAAGCATTTAGAGTACTATACAAACGGAAACTCAAGCATGAAGAGTCTATACACGTAGTTTTTGATGAACTAAACTTCCCTGGTGAAACAACTGAAGACAAACTAGAACCAGTTTCTGAGTCTCAGTTACAAGTAACACCAGAATCAGTTTTGTCGACCTTGGAAGGTTAAGGATTTCAGAATCCTCAGATCCGGATCAGTCTCAGTTTTCAACAGCTGAACAACATGAAACTGACCTAGTTCAAGATAATCAAGATCAAGGAAATCAAGAAGAAATTCATGAAGAACTAGTTCAACAAAATGAAGACCCTCTTATGCAACCTCCTGTACATTAATGGATGAGAGATCACCCTAAAGATCAGGTGATTGGTGATTTCCAACAAGGAGTTCGAACAAGACATCAGCTAGATGCTATGATTGCATGCTTTTATCTCAAACTTAACCAAAAGAGATAGAAGAAGCTCTCAAAGATCCAGATTGGATATTAGCCATGCAAGAAGAACTTAATGAATTTGAAAGGAATCAAGTTTGGGAATTAGTGGATAAGCCAGATCATGTCAACGTAATCGGCACCAAATGGGTATTCAGAAACAAGCTTTATAAAGATGGAAATATTGTCAAAAATAAAGCAAGGCTTCTAGCTAAAGGCTACTCACAAGCAGAAGGGATAGACTTCGATGAAACCTATGCACCAGTTGTAAGGTTGGAGGCAATCAGTCTAGTTCTTGCGTTCACAGCTCATAAGAAGTTCAAAGTGTATCAAATGGACGTGAAAAGTGCATTTTTGAACGTGAGACTTGAAGAAGAAGTCTATGTACAGCAACCCCCAGGTTTTGAAAGTAAAGATCAAGCTGATAAAGTTTTCAAACTGAGAAAAGCTCTTTATGGACTTAAGTAAGCACCAAGAGCTTGGTATGAAACTCTATCTCAGTTTCTAGTAGACAATGGATTTACCAAAGGAACCATTGATAAAACTTTATTCAGGATGAAAGTTGAAGAAAGTACTCTCCTAGTTCAGATCTACATTGATCATATCATTTTTGGATGAGAAAATGAACAACTCTGTGAAAAATTTGCAAGTTTGATGAAGAAAATTTCAGATGAGTATGATGGGAGAACTGAACTACTTCCTCAGATTACAAGCAAAACAAATGAATGAAAGAATTTTTATTCATCGGACCAAGTATACAAGAGAATTGATCAAAAAGTTTGGAATGGAGAAATCAGTTGGCATTGCAACACCTACTGGAACCAACATCAGGTTAGATGAAGATAAAGATGGCAAGGATGTGGATCAAACTCTCTATAGAAGAATGATTGGGAGTCTACTTTACCTCACAGCAAGTAGACCAGACATATCCTTCGCAGTTGGTGTTTGTGCCAGATTTCAAACTAGAACTAAAGAAAGTCATCTCACAGTTGTCGAACCTTGAAGTATTTAAAAGACATTGAAGGAGTAGGGATATGGTACTCAAGAGAAGGAGAATTCAAGCTGATCTCCTACTCAGACTCAGATTATGCTGGATGCAAAGTGGATAGAAAAAGTACTTCAGGCACATATCAGTTACTAGGACATAGACATGTGTCATGGTTCAGTAAGAAAAAAACTCAATTTCAACATCAACAGTGAAGCTGAGTATATAGCAGCTAGAAGCTGTTGTGCTCAAGTTTTATGGATAAGACAACAATTGAGAGATTATGGCATAGGAAAAGGATTGATTCCTATAGTGTGTGACAATACAAGTGCAATGGCCATAACTGATAATCCAGTTTTTCACTCAAAAACAAAGCACATTGATGTGAGACATCACTTTATAAGGGATAATGTAGAGAAAAAGGACGTTACAGTTCTCTATGTCACAACTAAAGATCAGTTGGTGACATTTTTACCAAACCACTGGACAAAGAAATGTTTGCAAAACTGCGAACTGAATTGGGAATTATCAAAGTCAGTTTAAGCTCAAAGATTCGTCAAGGGGATTGATCTTTGTCATGCTGGGTGCGCTCACTTGACAGATCATTCATTGACATCAACAATCTCAAACTGACTACTAAAACTGAAAAGAAAGACGAAACTGAACTCAACACGAAACTAATCTCAGCCTCGGTTTTTATTCAATCAAAGAAAGTCAAAAGTTAAAAGGATAAAACCGACAGAAGTTACATCGCATTTAATTACCGCCGTTTCTGTCAGAATTTATTGCGTGTACACCGCCTTTACTGTCAAATAGTATATTCATCGGATACACAAATACTAATAGAATTTGAAATGTTTGTACAAAAATCCTCAAAAGATCGTAGGTTCAAATCAGAACCGTCATCCCCATCTATACAACCTTTATATAATTACCCACTATCTCATCTCCTCAAAGACACCAAAGATTCAAAATCTTCTTTTTCTCTCAAAAGCCCAGAAAATATCTTACAATGGCAGCCTCTAAACACTCTCAAGAAGCTAGATTAATCGTTGTTGTACAAAGTCTCTCTTTTGAAGATTATGAAAAATTATGCAACAACTCTCTTCTTTCTAGTTACATACATGTAAAGATAAAAAATTTACAAGGTTTGCAAAACCTTTTGGAGATAAAATTGCAAAAAGATCGTGACTTGGAAGGTATTTTTCAATTTTGGGAGAATATGAAGATGGTAAGGAACTCACTAGTGACAAGAGTTCATAGAGAAAAGGTCTTTCTCAATGAAGAAATAATCAGGCAGCTATTCGATTTCAAGAAGCCACTTGTGAAATCAATAGACCTAGCCTGTTTACCGCTCAAATGAGAAGCCTTCCTCAGACAGATTTCAGCAACAGATCAACCTGCCAACCTCAATACAAAGCTCAACGGTCTCAAAACTTAGTTTGCTCTACTCAGCAGATGGATTGGTCAACATATCATAAGAAATCTCAAAGGGTTGGATAATCTATCTGAAGATGGGATTTATTTGATGAACATCATATGGGATGAACTTAAGTTCAACTGGGCAGGATATGTTTTCAACCAGATCAAGAAACAACACATAGCTGAGTTAGCATGTGTTACCAAAACCAAAGCTGAAGGAAGACAGTTTTGGCAGATTTTGGTTGAAGGAATCACCCAGTTTGGTGATTCAGCATTATTTGGAAAGACTCAGTCTTGGGATGGAAAAAGAACAAACCGCTATTGCACCTACACAAACTGTAGCAGAAGTCAGTTCTAGGAAAGAAACCTCAAAGACTTCCCAACCTGAAGCCAATAAGAAAACTGTGTCTTAGCAGATTGCTCAATAAAAAGGAGTTAAGAGGGAAGCTGATTCACACAAAGAAAAATCAGTTGAAAAGTGTTTGTTCCTACGTACTTCAAACGAAATAGCACCAACTAAAGGGGAACAACAATTGACAGCTAAGGCTAACCTGATTTCTGAAATTGCTTCTCACATAAAGCAGAATATGTCAGAGAAACAGGGTTCCGTTATAAATGCTAATCAAGAATAACAACAATTTCAGCAGCAGCCAGTTCATTTACAACAATCAGATCATACTTTTGAAGCTGAAAGAATCAACAAAATTGATGAAAATAAAGCTCAAAACTGAAGATGCCAAAGAATCTATCAATGATGTTTTGTAGAATGAAGAGAAGCTATTGTTGGAGATACTCAATATAAAAGACTTATATGCACTATTTCCGATGGATGAGTTTCTCACCAATTTCTATAAGAGATTCAAAGAAGTAGCTCAGAGAAAAGAATCAACTACATCATCTACACCCAAGGATGTTTTAAAGAAGATAGATGATGACAAAGATGATGATTCAAGAAAAGAAGCTGAACAGAGTACAATCTTGCAACCAGACAAACAACCTGAAGGTCAAGTTAGGCAAACTGATACTCAGCCAGAAGAATTGCCAGTTGGAAATCAGACAACTGACAATAAGGAAGAAGAAGTAAAAGAAGCTGAAAATCAGCAACTGATGGTGATAGAAGATTACACTCAGTCTGTAATCAAGGAAGATGCATATCCAACTAAAAGATTGACATCTGACGAACTAAACAAGCTTCAATCAACCTTGGATAGTATGTTGAATCAGAAAGAGGACTACAATGCGTTACTATCAAGGATTTCTGGATATTCGGACTACAGGAAACAGACTGATGTATCAGTTCATACGAAGCTTGACACAATCAAAAAGACAACTTCTAACTCAGTTTCCAAAATCCTTAAACTGAAAGAAAAGTTTGAGATTACAACCGAAGAAGATCGTGAAACTCAAGCTAAAGTAGAATGGCACCTGAACCAGAGGATTTATGGATTAGAAACTCAGCTAACGAAGTTCTAACTTCTCAAAAAGGCAGAGCAGAAGATCAGAAAGCAACTCATGGTTTGATCAATTAGATGTATGATGCAAAAAAGAGGGAAGTAGAACAAGAAAAGCTAAAGTTACAAGAAGAAAAGCTGAAGCTTGACTGAATTGAATGAACTGAAGAAAGAAAAATCAGCAACAGATCCATACGTCAGTAATGTGAAAGAACTCAGTGATGAACAACTGATACTCAAATACAGTCAGCCTGGAGAGAAAAGAGCAGTTCTTACACGAGATCTGTGGATCAAGTTTTACAAGGATTACAATCATGTCAAGGCCAAGTACAGAGATAAGACTTATGAAGAATCGCTTTTTACTTCTTATTTGATGTTTACTGCAGTCAGAAGATGGTAAATCACAAGAAAAAATGAGAAGAATGGAAGAAAAGTTTGCCAACAAAAATAAGAAGGAATAGATGGAAATTGATGTTAATGAATATGAAGAATGCTACAAATGTGAAAAAGATCTTCCTAAATTAGTATTATGGAGAAAATGGAAGATATCAAGTCAAGTTGATTACAACAAGACTTTTTCCAAGGAAGATTCAAACTTGAAGAAGAATATCAATCACATGACAAGAAAAGAAAATTCATTTTAGTTACACAGAAAGCTGTTTAGCTTATATTCCAGTTTATAATCAAATATGTAACTTGTTCCAGTTTTTGCAAATTTGAATGATATATCCAGTTTTACCTTGTTTTGCATTGTTTTTATCTTTAAGATTTTCTTTTAAGGAGGGTTTTAGCATCATCAAAAGGGGGAAATTGTTGGAAATAAAATTTATGCTTTGATGATGATTCATCCTATTATTTATTTGTTTACAACCCATTGATGAAGTGCTGAAACTAGCTGTTATAGTGAAAGGCTAAAAGATGTCTAGAACTGGATGTATAGGATTTATTAGAGTCTGATAATAGTATAGGTTATATTAGACAAGCACTGTAATAGTTAGTGTCGTAAAACTAAAAACTGGAAATCATCTAGAAACCTGGATATTCACTCAAAACTAAAGTATTGACTAAAACTGAAAGAGTCACCAGTAGTCAGAACTGAAAGTTTACTCAGAACCGAAGAAGGTAAATTCACTGAGGGACATAGACTCGGTTGACTTATCTAGAAAATTGAGGAACTGAGGGAACAAACTTAGTGAATGAAGAACTGAGGGACACAGACTGAAGAATGAAGAACTGAGGGTCCAAAATCAGTTATGAAGATGAAAGTCAAGAATATAAATTTAGAATTCAGGTAAGTCTGTGATGACCTGAACTGCTTTATGGATCTTGTAATAAAGACCTAAGTATCGTAAGGACAATCATATCTTAGATGATTTATTAAGGATATGGTGTACTCTGATTAAGTCATATAAGATCAGATGAATAGAGTACTAAGTTTTGAAGAAGAGTAAAAACTCAGTTAATGCTTTAAGTCAGTTTACAAACTGATGATCGACATACTCAGTATAATCTCTTGGCTGGATGAGCCAGCTGGTTTACTTTGTTGTGGTGCAATCAGTGCATTGGTCTTTTGTAACTCTACTGGTGCACCATCTTCACTGTTTAACTCAAATTCATAAGCCTTTAATTGTGTCATCAGTGTCAAGGTGTATGTTTTTGCAAGATCCAATGTGCCTTTGAGCACTGAGGTGATGATTCTCCTTCTTTCTGGCAAACTTCTCAAGATCTTCAGACACACTTCCTTCTGTAGATATGGGTGTCCAAGTTGTTGTAGTACACTGATTATGCTTGAGAATCTGTTGTCCATTTGATCAATGGATTCGCCAGTCTTCATCTTGAAATTTTCAAATTTTTGTTGTACCACAGATAATTTGTTTCCATAGATAGCCTCAGAGCTTTCATTGATGAGGGCCAGTTTGTCCCACATTTCTTTTGCAGTCTTGAAATCTTTGATTCCAATGAACATGTTACTGTCCAGAGTCTTCATTATTATATCCTTAGCAACATATTCCATATTTGCTCTTCTTCTATCATCCTTTGTCCAATCCATCTTTGGCTTCTCTATTTGATTTCCTTGATTTAGACCTGATGTTTCTGTTGTCATAATTTTGATAGGACCATCATCTATGACATCCATCATCTTATCATAAGTTGCTACAAGATGAGACATCATTCTTATTTTGTATTCTTCAAATTATTCACATTGAATACATGAAGTTTATAAATAAAATTTGAAGATTCAATTGTGACAGATAAGTGTGTATATCACAGATTTGAAAAACTACTTTGCAAATATGTGATCTCATTGTTACCAGAAATCAGATCTAAACAGGTTCTGATACTAGGAACATTGCTCTGATACCAATTGTTGGTCCAAGAGAAGAGTGAGTATCAGAGGGGGATGAATGACTATATATGAAATGTTTTTGTGCTGCGGATAAAAACCCTTCCAATTAGTTGTTTCAAAGTAATTAAACAATCACACACAAATATGTAAATTGTAGAATGTAAAGTGCTGAACGTAAATGAACACAAAAATTCATAGTGGTTCAGGGTGGTGTAACCAATTAATCCACTCATCTCCTATCATGATTGGAAGAATTCACTATTGTTTTTCACCAATACAATAGTTAGATTGTCTTTGGCTACACAAGCTTCACAATCCACAGACTATCACTCCCTAGCTACAAAAGCTTCAGTGACTCAGCCTTCAACACTGCTCATTGAGATCAAATCCTTCAGCGGCTTATCACAATGATCACAACTCCTTCTCAGATTCCTTTTATTCAGTTGCTAGAGGTAGATCCTTAGCATTGATGTGAATTTGAGAATTCACAAGGTTGATTAATCCCAAGCTTGATATCACTGTTATGCTCTATTTTTCTGAGATTAACCTTTTCTGGATATTTCCTTGAAGATCAGAAAGAAGACTTGTGAATTTGACAGAGTTTTGGCACTTGTAAAATTCATAGGTGTTCTTGTTATTTCTTCTCTATCAATCCCTTCTATTTATAGCTGTAAATCCTTGATTTTGAATTTCTCATCCGTTGGCTATTTAATGTTCAGAATAATACTTGATTTTGTCTTGATTTGATCCTTCTTGATTTTAGTGATCCTTTTTATTCAAACATTCATCATAAAATCCGTCTTTGATTGTTTCTGCATTAAATGCTCTTCTACATTTTCTATGTTTCTAATTAAGTATTAGTAGCTTACTTGACTTAGCTGCTTTTGTTTTACTTCACTGGCTAAGAATCAACTTCACTTGACTGCTTCCTCAGTTACTCCACTGGTCAAGTGACTGCTTTACTTGGTTGCTTCATCTTTACTTAGTTGTTGCTTCTCTGCTATTGTTTATCAGCCGATAGACATTTGCTTCACTGATCCTTAGTTTTGTGTGAGATCAGTGTACACCATATTTTAGAAAATTGAGTTTCATCACTTGTATTATATCTTAGACTTACCCAAGGTCATCACAGACGTCCTTAGCTATAAGTCAGTCCATAGGTCTTCACTTCACTATGCTGGTGGCTTGGCTATCTTCACTCTACTGCTCTTCCGTCATTACTGAGCTGGCCTACCTGACTAGTACATTGCTTGTCTAACTGAACTTATAAAACATGTCAGACTTCTAAGTAAAACCTATACAATCAATTCTAACTTATTTCAGGCTTGTTTTAACAGCTAGTATGGTCATCATCAAAACTATAAAATGTTCCTAACACTGACCATCATGGACCCAATTAAAATTGGGTACCCAAAAACCATTAATTTGTTTTGTGGGTGTTTGGAACATAGACAGTGGCTGCTCAAGACACATGACCAAGAGCAAACAATGTCTAGTGGACTATATCACAAAAGATGGACCCAAAGTAAATTTTCGTAGAAAATATAGACCTGGTTACACAAGTGGATATGGTACCCTAGTGAAAAATGGACTTCAAATCAAGAATGTAGCTTATGTTGAATGATTGCAGTACAACTTACTCAGTACAAGTCAGTTCTGTGATATGGGTTACAGAGTAACTTTTGACAAGGAATACTTCATTGTATCAAGTGAAATATGACATCAAGTTGTGTTGGGTGTACGAAGAAGAGATAACATGTAAGTTGTTGATTGGTCAACTGTAGTCTTTGAAACTTGCTTACTTGTGCATACCAAATCAGAATGCAGTTGGTCATGGCACAAGAAGATGAGTCACTTAAACTTTGATGACATCAACCTGCTAGTGAAAAAGATGTTAGTGGTTGGACAACCTGAGATTACTTACAAGAAAGACAAAATTTGTGATGCATGTTAGAAAGGAAAGCAAATCAAATCAAGCTTCAAGACTAAATCTCAACAATCAACAAGCAGACTGCTAGTACTTTTACATATGGATCTTTTTGGACCAGTCACCCCACTTAGTGTAAGTGGAAAGAAGTACACACTAGTTGTAGTGGATGACTACTCAAGATACACATGAGTGAACTTTTTTGCGAAGAAGTGTGAAACTCTCAAGAGTTTACCAAAACTACTAAAGAGACTTCACAATGAGAAGAGTTTCTTAGTTTTGAAGATAAGATCAGACAAAGAAACTGAGTTCTTCGACAAGGTAATCACGGAATACTGTGAACTAAATGGTGTTCTACATGAATTGGCAACTACAACAGCACCTCAACAAAATAGAGTAAGTGAAAGAAGAAATAGGACACTCAAAGTGGCAGCCAGAACCATGATAAATGAAGCAAAGTTACCCAAAAGATACTGCTTCAATACAGCTTGCTATTCACAGAATAGAGCATTAATGAATATGAAACATGAAATGACTCCTTAACAGATATGGAATGGAAGAAAGCCAAAATTTTCATATTTTCATGCTTTTGGAAGCCAATGTTTCATTAATAATAATAGGAAGGATCAGCTGAAGACTTTTCAACCAAAAGCTGATGAAGGAATTTTTCTAGGATATTCTAGTGTCAGTAAAGCGCTCAGAGTTTGAATAAGAGGAAACTCAAGCATGAAGAATCAATTAACGTTGTTTTTTATGAACCTAAGTTCACTGGAGAAACAATTTAAGATGTTCCAGAACCAGTTTCTCAACCAACGGAAACTACCCCAGTTTATATGGAAATAAAGAAGAATCTTGGTCAGATAAGACTGAATGAAAGCTCATCAAAAACTGGACCGTTTGATATCAACTTAGACCATTTGAATTAGCCAGTAGTTGAACCTACAAATGAGCAACATGGTGAAGCCGAAGTTGATAATCCAGCAAATCAAGATGATCAAACAGAACCAGTTCAAGCAAATCAAGAAGTACAACCTAATGAACTGAGATGGATGAAGGATCATCCTGCTGAACAAGTAACTGGAGATATTCAGCAATGCGTTCAAACAAGAAGTCAGCTGGAAGCTATGTTTACTTGTTTCCTAACTCAACTAGAACCAAAAGTACTTGAATAAGCAATCAAGCATCCAGATTGGATAATCGCTATGCAAGAAGAACTCAATGAGTTTGAAAGGAATCGGGTTTGGGAATTGGTTGATTGACCTTAACATGCAAACATCATTGGAACCAAGTGTGTATACATAAACAAACTTGATGAATCAGGCATCATTGTTAAAGCAAGACTAGCTGCAAAAGGATACTCATAAGCAGAAGGAATGGATTTTGATGAAACTTATACACCTATAGCAAGACTGGAGACAATCAGAATCTTTCTTGCCTATGCAGCTTACAAGATGTTCAAAGTTAATTAGAAGGATATAAAGAGTGCATTTCTAAATGGACTACTGGAAGAAGAAGTTTATGTACAGGAGCCCCCAGGATTTGAAGTCAAAAATCAAGAAGACAAAGTTTATAGACTGAAGAAAGCCTTGTATGGACTAAAGAAAGCACCTAGAGCTTGCTATGAGACTTTGTCTCAGTTTTTGGTGAAAAATGGTTTTACAAAAGGAACCATTGATGTCACGGATTTTATTAACACAAAATAAACAAGTAATAATCCGGTTTACCTCAAGTATAAGGATCGCAATATAGAGGCTATGCCGGGTCGATCTTACGGGGAACTGGACTGTTGTTAATCCTAGCTTTTGTTTTAACTAACTATGTCATGAAAACTAAACAGGGAATTATACTAAACAAATATGCAGAAAACTAAACTAGACAGAGGCTGAACACCAATGCTAGGAAAGATACATGTAACAAACTTATTAACTAAACTAAACTACGTGCAAAAAGTAAACTAAATTAAAGCTAAACAAAACTCAAGTTGCAAGGATTTAAAATCAAATTATAAAAGGCAAACGAGGATTGATCCACCTATCAACATGTATTGATCTCCTATCTCGATTATATGTGGTATTTATCTAGGTTGTGATTCACCTTACCTAAACATGAACCCTAATTCCTTAGGTAATTCATCTTTTAACCTAGTATCTTCCAATGCTAGATTAATGCGTTTTAAGATCGAAGGTGTCAACTTTTACGTTTAAATCTAGTGATTAGACTTATTAACTTCCGTTATTATAAATCTAAGGACTATTCTTATCTATGGTGATCTAAAGGTTAATCATGACTTCCATCAATCATAAACATAATCATACATGCAAATCTTCCGATATAAACGCAATTAAACATGGATAAACATAAATAAGAAACAACCTTAATAAATCACTCACAGTATAATCGAAACACAGAAATCAATCCAAGTTGATGGCTTCACAATTCTCGTTTGAAAGAAGCTTTAGCTCTCGAGCATCCTCAAGAACTTCAGTTTTTGAGAAAAAGAACATAAAAACTGCTCTAAACTAATCTAATTTAAAGTTGCAGAAAAGTGAAAGGAAAAGAAGTAAAACCGCAGCCTTAGCCGCCCCTAGGGTTTTTTTGGGTTTGTATAATGTCGAATTGTCGTTTTATGTGCGAAAATAGGCGAGTATTTATAGAGGTTAAAGTCGGTTCTGGTGAGTCGGCGGACGGACGAGCGTTGATGCAGTGGATGCTCGTTCACTTCCTTGAACTCTCTTGACGCTCGTCCGTCCTCGATTCAAACTCTACGATCTCTTTTGGCACCTTGGACGCTCGTTCGACATTTTAGACGCCCGCTTGATCTGGACGGAGTATGGGTCGAGTATGACGCTCGTTCAGGGTGACTTGAAGGTGATTTCTTCATATTTATCTCTTTTCTTCACTCCACTTGATCATTATCTCTTTCTTCAATCACTTAGCTCGAATTTTAATTTCTTTAAATCATCATTTGAGCCTTATAATTGCACCTATAACACATGGAAAATGTCGCAAACTGTAATAAAGTCCACATAATCATAATTTCACCATAAAACCACATGATTATATCAATATTGCGATTAAGTCTTTAAAAACATCGTTTGCTCAATATTTCAATATAAGACCTATTTATTATGCAAATTATACAATTAAGAGGGAAAATATCATAAAATATACTCTTAAAAACCATAGAATTTCACCCTTAACAACTCCCCCACACTTAGCTTTTGCTCGTCGAGAGCAAAACAAAAGCAAACCAAGGTTCGAGAAAATATAGACATCTCAACAAATATAACATACATTCAATAACTTAGAGGTTCAACCCGGGTGTGTGTGTGCAAAGCCATAATAAATTTCCACTAAATCCACGCTTGAAATTTATCAAGCAAACTAGCTAATACCCCCTCTAGACTAGCGAGAAATGACACTCATAAGATGCACCCTACAAAGCGTGACATATCCCTAAAAGAACGATCGAATATATCTAGAGCCTTTTCAAACACTCAGAGGATAATCCCTACAAAGATATCTATCGGTTTATCTTTGGGGATAAGACATCTGGAAACTAAGTCTTATATTCAATTCATACCAATTCTTAAGTGGATTTAACTTATTCACTTTTAAACACACATTAGAATAAGCTATTGCCCTCATAGCAGAATAGGACATTTCGAGATAATCCCCTACCTTACTCCAATCATAAGGCAACATCTTCTAACTGTCGTGAGCTTTTAGTCATCATAGTGGAATAGGGCATACGTGGCATACCCTACTGCACTCAAATCATCGACTAGCTTTCGACACACACAATTAATTCAATTATTAACTCAACTTGCATTTGACAATAGTCACGTTTTACTTATCACATTCAAACTTCTAGATATTCACAGTATAACATACTCGGAACTGAATACAAACTATCATAATTCTCGAGATATAAACGTGGCACTAAGCACATGACTTATAAGAAAATTAAAAATCACTAATCCAAAACGGGGTATAACTTTATAAGTTAGCTCGTCATTCACTATGGCTCGTGAAAAATAGCGTTGGGTGAAACATCTAACTTATCAAACATATGGTATAAAGCATAGATAACTATCAAAAATAACGAACACCGAATTGAATTGCCTACTCGGGACAAAACGAAAACAAAAGTGTCGAAAAATTTAAAAATTTAGCTCATTTTCATAGAAACAATACGTATTAAACAAATGATTATAGATACATAGTCGACCATTCCCCTCCCCCACACTTAAAAATCAACATGTCCTCATGTTGTGCAGAAAGTAAAGAAAGAAGGAACTTAGCTGTTTTTATGGCGTAGAAAATCGAGATGTTGGTCAGGGCGAGCATGAAAAGAAACAACGCCCGCAAAGCGTTGGAAACAACGTCCAAACCGAACTCAACCGAGAGCTCGACAAAACTAGATCCGCACTACTCGAGAAACCGAAATACCTCGGGGAACAATGGGGTATAATATCGCAACAATGAAAAAGGTAATAAATCAAATCGAATAGACAAAAGAACCATCGGTAAGCATACAAAACAGTTGATCATAAAGTTGATACAAATCAAAAGCGAATGTCGGGATGCCTTATGGTCGACATGATCCGTAAACGAGAAAATGAAAAGTACAGGTATCATGAAAGTGCAACATGAAATCAGAAAAATAAGAGATAAAGCTCAAGAAAGGCCCGGAGTAGGCTCAGCCGGAGGAGGAATAGCAGAATCAGCAGCAGTAGTAGGGTCAGTGGAGGGTACAGCAGCCGTAGACGTCGTCGATGAAGGTGCAGGATGTGTAACCGGGGCAGTAGCAGTCCCAGTAGGTCTCTCCTCCGCAACCTCCTCATCATCAGGCTCTTTCTCCGCCTCAAGCACATCGGCAATAACCTGCTCGATCGCATCGGAAAAGACGAACTCCGTATCACTCTCCTTGAAAATCTGCATATCCCTCGGTTTCTTGCCCTCCACAATGCACTTCAAAGACGTACATCATGTTCTTCTGCGTCTCTCGGATATCGTCATCCAATCTCGTAGATCGTTGGCCATGTTGACCGAGCCCTCTCCGCAGGAGATAAACTAGACAAGGAGGGAACCGGAGGTGGTGCCGAAGAAGAACCAGGCTCACGGGTCGCCTCGCCTCTCACCCGTGGCGGAACTTTCTCTCTTTGAATACCTCTCGGGTTCTTAGGCTTGTGATCCTGCCTATACTCCGGCACTCCGGCATCGATGCATATCTGATGAATCAAGTGGGGGACAATCAAGCTCCGCTTGTAATTTTTCTGACTAGACACCAACTCATCATATATCGCTTGTCCAACATCGACATTTAACTTGAAAACCAAAGCATACATCATCCCAAGATCGCCTATGTGAAAGTGCGTCAAATTGTTCTTCGGCAATAAACGACTCTGGATGAAGCGGCAATAGACTCTCCAATATTCAGACCATGCCGTAGTAACAATCTCCTTACGGTCTCCACCCGGTCTGAGCGTCCAAGCAACATCGGGGCAAACTTGTAATCGGAGCTCCTCCAAGGGATCCTGTCCCAAATCCTGTCTCCGCTTGATTTCCTCCTTATAGTCCATGCCCTCAAATGCCTCCAACCCATACTGCGCATTAATCACTTGCAGTGTAAATGGAACCTTAACGCCTCGAACCATCACCACCCCCGTGTCTAAGTCGGTTTCGGAAAAATTAGCATAAAACTCCCTAACCAACGAATCATTAACCGGGGTAGTCGGTATCTTCATCAATTCCTCCCATTTCCTATCCTTCAACAACTTCACAAAAGCGGGATCCACCTTTGTTTCTATCACCGCTCGCTCAACCAACATATTCCTAGCAAAATAGTGTTTGGTGTAGACCTCGTGTGCTTTAGGATTTACGAACCGACGAGGCATAGGGATAGGCATAGCTGGTCTCATTTTCTTTCGAGGTCTCTCAGTCCTAGGTTCAGCGTCAACTTCCCTAGCAACATTTTCAGCAGTTTCACCCCTAGATGGCTCACTACCTCGGGCATTCTTAGCAAACCGTGCCAAGGGCACATCATAATCAGTTTCAGACCCGGAGGTGGACTCGTTTCTTAAATCAGCTCTAGCTTGTTGTGAAGCCCTAGAGGGTTGCTCCCGGATTACTACACCTCGATTCGGATCAACTATGGGAGGGCCCAACTCTTTACGCTTCTTACCACTCTCCCTAGCCACACCCTTACCAAATTGTTTCTGAACTTCCTTCACCCGCACCATGATTTAAACCTTAAGGACCAAAAACACTAAATCGTCCCAATTCACAACAAAGGGTACCCGTTTAACATCCAAATCGGGATTTCAAGGCAACAAATCAACACCAACCACCACAACCATCACCACCACATCAGCACAACACCATACAGGAAGAAAGAAAGAGCAACCCAAAAGAAAAACACAAAATGAGACAAATTACTAGAAAATGAGCCGACCCAAAGATCGAACTCACAAAAACGTGAAAGAAACTGAGAAAAGTTGCTACAAACTTACCAAAGATGGTGAGTAGATGAAGATAATGCTTGCTAGATGTCCAAAACAACCCAATTTGTTCCCAAAAATCCGATTTTTTTGTTGAACAAGGTCGGACTAGACAGGCGGCCGATTCTTCAAAAATATGGAATGTTGGGGAATTTGGCTTTGAAAATTGATGAGAGGGTGTCAAGGGCGGCCTATAGCACTTGAAATCGCCCAATTTGGTGTAGAATCGAGGGATTTAGGTTGAGAGGAGGGCAAGAGTCGGTTTCTCCTTTTGAAAAATCAGAAAAGTGAAGGTTCAAGGGGGTGCAGGTATATATATAGACAGGGGTTGGACGCTCGTCCAACTCAGTGGACGGGCGTCTACTGGAAATCCGTATGAACTAGACGGGCGTCCATTGAAGTGGATGCTCGTCCAAGATCCAAAATCAAATACAAGATTGGAGGGAATTTGCCAGATGGGCGTCCAGACCGTGTGGACGAACGTCTGGTTAAAAAGATGAATACAGGATTTAAAGCTTTGTTTCCAGACGGGCGTCCAAAAACTTGGACGGGCGTCCATGAAAACAGAGGGTCGGACGGGCGTCCAGAAGTACCAGACGGTCGTCCAAGAAAAATGCAAAATTTTATAAAATTTTCATATAAAACAACTAAATGAGAAATTTTTATTAATGATAATTTAAAATTCAAAAGTACAAACGGAAATGCTACGAACATAAAAGAACTCGAAAATAAAACAAACACGAATAAAACAGTGGGTTGCCTCCCACCAAGCGCTTCCGTTTTACGTCGGGGCTCGACGAAACAAACCTAACTGACGCTAGTCTGCATAAATCTCGTCCCAATCCACCAAACGGATGAGACGACGAAGCATATCAATAGCGGGAGGGAAACCATAGTCGCCTTGTACGCCCGGGTCATCTCCAGCTACCTCTAAACCTCTAAAATGTGAAGCTGTAGTACCGGCGCTAGATCTCATCAAAGATAGGGTCATTTAGGACCGTATATGGACGTCCTATAGCTTCTGTAGCTCCTCAAGAGTGAAGTCACTACCTTCCGAACAATGGGAACAATGAGAACATAGGTGATGGTCTTCGACGGGTACTAAGCTCAAAATCTACGTGCAAGACTATAGTGCCTCTCTGGTCCATCACTCATCATGAATCAGTGGGATCCGACTAATGATGGGGAACTCCTCGGGAAGAACTCCGTAATCCATATCTAAAAAGCAAACTAAGCGATGGATGTAAGCAGTAAAAACTTAGTCAACTAAAACTTAATTAAACTAAAACTTAAATAAATATAACACTAACAGCATAAACAGAATTTAACTAATATAATAAGGGATATCTAGGATGCCTCCTAGTAGCGCTTTTGGTTAATGTCGTTAGCTCGACACCGTTGAAGCTCAGCCTAGATCAGGCCATTTCACCTTTCTACCAGCCATTACTTCGTGTAAGCTCTCATCAGTAGTGTGGCGGCAGAAACAACATCTTGCGCATGGGATTAATCCTCTGACAGTTTTCCATACACGTTTAACCTTTCCCATGGTTAACTTCTTCCTTTGTAAATTCCTCTGATGACGTTTAAGCTTTTGCTCCCTTTCATATTCCTCCATATCCCAACTACCGGCTAGAACTTCTTCTGATGGACCAGTGCCGTCATCCTCAGAAAACAAGTCAGGCGAAAACTCGTCAAACTCATCGACTTTAGGGGTGCTACACCCGAGGATATCGAGAAATTTAACAATCAAAGGCTTTTCTTGAGGTGCACCTATATAGTGCTTGCATCTTTGACCATTAACTCGAAATGGTTTACTATAACCACGTAGTTCTAGAACGCCTCCAGGAATGATTTGGAGAATCTCAAAGGGACCGGACCAACGTGTCCTTAACTTCCCAGGGAACAAATGTAACCTGGAATTGTAAAGTAACACTTGCTCTCCATCTTGAAATTTCTCTTCTTGATCTTTGCGTCGTGAAGGAGTTTCATTTTGTCTCATCGATCCTGGCACTTTCGTAAGCCTGAAGCCTAAACTCGTCCAACTCATGCAATCGCCTGCAGTCGGTGTTTGCCACAGATTGGGAATCGAAGTTAAGAAACTTTGTAGCCCAATAAGCTCGTGCTCAACTCAACTCGGCAAGTGGCACGATTTACCATAAACCATCTGGTAGGGTGATGTACCCATGGGGTCTTATAGGCGATTCGATATGCCCATAGTACACCATCCAACTTTAGACTCAGTCTTTTCTATGATCGTTTCAATGTTTTCTCCAGGATCTTCTTCAAGCTCGTTGCTTCGCTCAACCTGACCACTAGTCATCGGATGATATGGTGTGCCAGTTTTGTGACGAACACCATACTTCTCGAGGACTTTTTCCAAAGGTCGGTTACAAAAGTGCGTCCCTTCATCGCTAATCAGGGCACGTGGACATCCAAACCTCACAAAGATATTCTTCTTTAGAAAATTCATGACCGTTTTATGATCATTGTGAGGAGTGGCTATTGCCTCCACCCATTTCGATACATAGTCTACGCAGACTAAGATGTATTTATTCCCACACGAAGATGGGAATGGACCCATAAAGTCAATCCCCCATACATCAAAGACTTCGCATTCAAGAATGGGTTTCAATGGCATGTCAAACCGCCTTGTTAGAGTACCGGTTCTTTGGCACCTATCACAAGCTTTACAGAAAGCTTCCGTGTCCTAAAAGATCGTTGGCCAGTAGAAACCGGACTGGAAGATCTTCGCAACCGTTTTCCAAGGACCAAAGTGACCACCTGTGGGTCCACTATGGCATTGCTCGATTATATCGCGGTGCTCAGATTCAGGAACACACCTTCTTAGCAAACCATCTTTACAGATTTTGAAGAGGTAAGGTTCATCCCAAACGAAAGATTTCATATCGGAGAGGAACTTCTTCTTCTCTTGATAAGACATTTCAGGGTCAAGATATTGGGAATGAAGGTAGTTGACGATGGAGGAATACCATGGGACGTCTGGAGCACAACCATCAATAAGCATGATGTTTTCTAGAGGAAAGTAAAGATCTATATCATCAGGATCACCCTTTTCCTCAGTTAACATCCTAGAAACATGATCCGCCACTACGTTTTCACTGCCCTTTTTGTCTTTAATGTGGACATCGAACTCTTGTAGGATCAATATCCAACGTAGTAGGCGCGGTTTAGCTTCTTTCTTGGTCATGAGATAGCACAAATGCAGCAGCGTGGTGACCCATACAAAGTGACTACGGCACCTAACAAGTAACTACGGAATTTGTCCATGGCGAATACCACAGCCAACAATTCCTTTTCAGTTGTCGTGTAGTTAACTTGTGCGGGGCTCAGTGTGTGACTGGCATAATAGATAGGCTGGAATTTTCCTTCGATCCTTTGGCCTAAAACTGCACCAACTGCATAGTTGGATGCATCGCACATAAGCTCGAAGGGTAGGTTCCGGCCAAAGGATATAAGAACCGAGCGGAGATTAATCGACTCTTAAGCTCCTCAAACGCTTGCTTGCGGCTATCATCAAAAGCGAATGTAACGCCTTCCTTAAGTAAGGTAGACATGGGCTTGGCGATCTTTGAAAAGTCTGAATGAATCTCCTATGGTTTCGACATGTCCGAGAAAACCTCGACTTCGCGAACGTTCTTAGGATAACTCATCTTTTCGATAGCTTCCACCTTAGCCCTATCTACCTCGATACCTTTGGACGACACTTTGTGGCCAAGAACTATTCCTTCATCTACCATGAAATGGCATTTCTCCCAATTGAGTACTAAGTTCTTTTCCACACATCTAGATAACACCTGATCAAGATTAGCGAGGCAATCATCGAAGGATTGACCGAAGACCGAAAAATCATCCATGAAAATCTCCATACACTTTTCGACTAGCCCGTCAAAGATAGCCATCATACACCTTTGAAAGGTGGCTGGGGCATTACAGAGACCAAATGGCATTCGCATGTAAGCGAATGTACCATAAGGGCAGGTGAAAGTGGTCTTCTCTTGGTCAATAGGATCGATGGGTATCTGGAAGTATCCTGAATATCCATCCAGGAAACAGTAGAATGCATGCCCCGCCAGACGCTCAAGCATCTGGTCAATGAAAGGAAGGGGGAAATGATCTTTCATTGTGACCTCATTGAGTTTTCTATAGTCAATACAGACTCTATAGCCTGTAACGAGCCTCAATGCTATCTCTTCTCCTTTCTCGTTCTTCTCAATAGTAATCCCTCCTTTTTTGGGGACTACTTGAGTAGGGGATACCCATTCACTGTCAGCGATGGCGTATATGATACCCATATCTAGAAGTTTGATGATCTCCTTCTTGACTACTTCTTGCATGTGAGGGTTAAGCCTCCTTTGGGGCTGTCTTACACATTTAGCACCCTCACTAGTCTTGATCTTGTGCATGCAGATGTCAGGAGATATTCCTCGGATATCTCCCACCTGCCATCCAAAGGCTCTTTCGTTTTTTCGCAAGACGGTTAATAGTTTCAGCTCTTCTATTCGAGATAGCTTGGCAGATATGATCAAGGTAAGCTTGTCACCCTCACGTAGGAACACATACTTAAGATGTTTAGGCAACGGCTTCAGAACTAGATCTGCGGGGGGGTCCTCTAAACTCGATTTAAGCCCTCCACTTTTCAACTCAGCATTGCTGAGCTTACTTAGTGGCTCCACTGCCAAAGCTTCTTCTCTTAATAACTCATCCTCAAAGTCAGCTGCTAACTGATCTAGATTAACCACACCATGACTATTCAGATTATCGATCAATCGCTCATATTCCGCCTCCACAGCCTTGACTTGCTCGTCTGCATAGTCATTGAAGTCGATGAATTGACTCTCAATGGAAAAGCCGGTTGGAGAACCAGAGGGTACTTGAATAGATTTAGAGACACTATAGCTCACCTCCTGGTCACCAACTCGAATAGTTACTTGCCCACCATCACAATCGATGAGGGCTCTAGCTGTAGAAAGGAAGGGTCTTCCAAGAATCAGGGGAACATCCTCACCTTTCTCCATATCTAAGACGTACTACCAATCGGGAAGGTAAACCTATCAATTTGAACTAATACGTCTTTCGGGATCCTCAAGCTTTCTTGGAAGATCTATCGGCGAACTGAAGGTTCATGGTGGTGGGTTCTAGAAGATCTTGTAAACCAAGCTGATTGCAAACAGACAACGGCATCAAGCTGATGGATGCCCCCAGGTCACATAAAGAATTTGGGAAGACTAGGCCTCCCATCTGCAATGTGAGCACAAACTTGCCTGGGTCACCCCTCTTGATTGGTAAGTCTTGATAATTGACCATTGAGCAGTCCTCACCAATTGCTCAATCCATGTCTGCTAACTTCTTTCTAGAAGAAACAACATCTTTGATAAACTTGGTATACTTTGGCATTTCAACCAAAACTTCTGAGAGTGGAAGATTAACCTGAGTATTTTTCAGCAAGTTAAGCACCTTTTCGTACTTCTTATCTTCATGCAAGGGAATGTTGCTTTTTCTAGGTGGAAATGGAAGCTTTTTAAGGTCACTCTCAGAAAAGACTTTCTTTGAGGATGCACTTACGGCCTTGTTGAATCTTTCCGGGGAATCGGTGTTTTGTTGAATCTAATTGAGTTAATTTCTCTATTTTGTTACGAATTTTTCGTAGATAGGTTTTTGTTTCTATCCTTTCTAGTTTCTACATTGATTCGGGGACATCTGAGGTTGAATTATCTGACTCCACGTTTTTAACGATCAAATCTTTGGATAAAAGGGATCGTTTTAGCACCTGTTAGTATTTTGGCCGTAACTTTCGGCTCGAGTGTCCGTTTGGAACGCTGGACCCCAATTCGGAAAGCTCGTTCCGACGCCGACGACATGATGAACGGCCATAGGCCGTTCAGTGCCGTTTTCGAGGTCAAAATCCACTGTTTTCCTTTCCATTTTGGGCTCAGAAGATTTCAACACGTTTTTTTTCCTTTTCTTTTAGGGTTTTCTGTTTTTTCTGTTTTAAATTTTTCGTAGTTTAGGGTTAGGTTTCTGTTTCCATATCTTTTTAGGTAGTTTTCAATAAAATTAGCGTCACACGAGTTGAGAGTTTTTATTTTTGCTGTGTTTCGATGACCGTTGGGTTAAGAATGTGCAAAAAGTTTTTTACTCGATTTGTGAAACGTGAAGTGTAACCTAATCTGTAACCTAGTGCCCTCTGTGCTTAAATTTATCCGTGGCTGCTGTATGCGTTCTGGTTTGTTTTGAAATTGATAATCTATTTAGGATTTGCTGTTTTTCCTGCTTTTCTGTGCAAATTCGATGTTTGGACGAGCGTTCAAGGTAAGCGAACGCCCGTTCAGTCCATAACATGCAGGTGAACGGGCGTCCTGACTAGTAGACGTCCGTCCGTCCAGTTTGGCTCAACTCTGTTCCAGTTTTTCTGAGTCAGACGAGCGTTCGGCTCATTGAACGCCCGTCCAGTATAGATTTTCCAGGCAAACGCCCGTTTAGTATGTTGAACGCACGTCCAGGTTCCAATTTTTCCTCTTGACTTGATTTTTAATGCTTTATTTGACGTGGATACTTCCATATGAGTTTCTGTGGCTAATTATTGTTACGTAGATGTTCTGAACTTGCATGTTTACATCTTTCCATCTACTGATCCATGTTAAATAATTGATTAATTTTTATATAGATGCTACATTAATTGACATGGATGCTTTATTGTGAGCCTCTGTGGCCGTTTTGTATATGCGTAGATGTCCTGTTCTTTCACCGTTGTGGTTTTCTTTCCATCTATTGCAATCCATGTTGAGTAATTCAGCTGGCTAGACGTGATTCTAATATGACTTATGATGTTCCTGTTGTCGTCTATCTAGGGTATCATGATTCATCCATGCATGTTATAGTTAATGTCGGTTTCCGTATGCTACATATCGTTGTGATGAATCCTGTGAGCTTTGAGACTTATGTGTTTTCTTGTTATTTTTGTAACTCATATGGGTAGCTACTGTCGGTTTTCCGTAATGCTACCATGGCATCTGATGAGTTATATCTGTTTAGTATAGCTAACTGTTGGTTTTCCATAATGCTATCACTTTGATGAGTCTTAAGGCGTGTCTACACTGCATGTAATGAATAGTACTGTCGTTTATCGTAAACTATCATTATTTGGTAGACGTTTATGATATACATGTCGTGTTGCAAATGAGTGGGCTAGTTTTCTTTCTTTTATTTTCTTTTATTTTTGCATATCATATAGATGCATATCATTTAGTTGCATGTCATCTAGGTGTATTGTTTTTCTATTTGTCTTTTATTTTCCTTGAGGGTAGTTACTGTCGGCTTGCCGTACGCTACCACTTTTATTTTATGTCCTTCATTTTCTGATTCCCTAGATTGCATTGTAATATCTTTTTCATGTAGTTGCACCTAGCCTTACTGTTTTGTAATGTTCCATGTATAATTTCCATCTTTATATGGGCTTAATTTGAAAAATCTCTATGACTTCTTTTCCATGTATAATCCTCTATCATTATTAGTTGGAGTTTGATGTTTCTGTTTGCACATATGGTCTATATTATTCTACAAGCTTCTGTGGCTTTATTTCTTTTTGTGCTTATATCAAACTTCCGTTCAGTTGTGTTTAGACGCTTAGGTGTCCTGTGTTTTCCCTGTGTGGTGATTTTTCCATCTGAGCCATTATATCATGTGCTTATTTCTTGTCTATAATTATTGTTGCTTGTTATATTTCCCCCGTGTTCCCGAGATATACTGCCATGTTTTTCAAGTGGTGCAGGCACATTTTTAGCTGTTCTTGTTAAGCTGGCCTTGGAAGTGAATCTGGAGAGGAATACCTATGACGTCTCGTGCCTCGGAAACGCGGATCGATTATCTATCCTTCTTCAGCCAATCTTCATATCATTACCAAATCAGCTAAGTTCTTTTATCTTTTTCTTTAATTCTGCACAACATGAGGACATGTTGTAATTTAAGTGTGGGGGAGGGAAATGGTTTTATGTATCTACATATCATTTCTATGAAAAGGTGCTAAATTTTAAAATTTTTGTTTGTTTTGTCCCAAGTAAGCAAATGCATATCTTTATTTGAGTTCTTATAACAATGGTGCATTATTTTGCATATTTAGTAAATTTAGATGTTTCACACAACACTATTTTTCACGTGCCATAGTAAATGATGAGCTATAATTTAAAGCTACGCCCATTTGATTAGAGATTTTGTAAATATTATCGCATGATTCTTTGCGTACATACGAATTTTGAAAATTTTAATAGTTTGTGTTTAATATTAAAGTATGACATACTGTGAATATCTGAAGGTTTGAATGTGATAGGAAGGATATAATTTAAGGTTTGAATACCACTCTGAGATGAATAATATGAATAATATATGTGTATGTCGGAAGTAGCTGCCAATGATTTGAGTGCGGTAGGGCATTATCACAAAACGTCCTATACCACTATGAGGTTCAATAGCTCCCGACTGCCTGATGATCGTAGTCCAGCTAGGGTGTTATCACGAAACATCCTATTGCTGGGAATGAGGGCATATATGCTATATATGTGGAATTAAGTTAATCTTAAAGAAAAATTTAGTGAATGGCAATGTGAAAAGATGGTTGGAAACCGTAGTTATCTTCTGACTATCCCCAGTATAAACT
This sequence comes from Gentiana macrophylla, assembly GCA_026214975.1. NCBI lineage: Eukaryota > Viridiplantae > Streptophyta > Magnoliopsida > Gentianales > Gentianaceae > Gentiana > Gentiana macrophylla. Next base: position 63,547,171 of record CM047816.1, on the reverse strand, counting down.
GAATGATATGTTGTAGGGATTATCCTCTAAGTATGTTGGAAATATTTTAAATACCCTCTATCATCCTTTTCGGAATATGTATGTTTTGTGAGGTGCACGTTATAATCGTTTTTATATTTCTGATCTAAATGGGATGTTGGCTAGTTTTGCTTGAATCAATTTCAAGTGTGGATTTAGTGGAAATTTATTATGGCTATGCACACACACTTGGGTGAACCTCTAAACTATTGAATATGCTTTATGGTTGCATAAATGTTTATATGTCTCGAGTCTTGATTATGTTTTGTCTTGCTCGGGACGAACAAGGTTTAAGTGTGGGGGAGTTGTTGAGGGTGATTTTATACGTTTTATAAGGATATATTTTATATCAATTTTCCCCATATTCGTATGTTTCTCATAGAAATCGAGCTTTATATTGAAATATTGAGCAAATGGTGTTTTTAATAGTTAAATTGCAAAACGTAACGAATTATGTGCTTAAATTGTGATTTTATATTATTTTGAAGTTATGTTACGCTTTGGTATGTTTTACTATCTTTTAGATACATGTTTTCGAGCTAAAAGAGGATTAGAAGAGGTTGCATTCGGATCTTTTGATGAAGATAAGAGATAGGGATGAGAAGAAAAGGATAAAGATGAAGAAATCAAACTTTCTAGGCATCTTTGGATCAAGCGCCCAAGTCCCTCCACTATGGACGGGCGCCCATTGCTTTGCATCAGTGGCCAAGAGGGGCTTTTACATCTGAGAGAGTTTGGACGTGGTATGAACGAGCGTCTGCTCTAGCGTTCAGAATGTTGGACGAGCGTCCAGAGAAGAGGACGGGCGTCCGCGGCCGAATTAGGCAAAACCGACTTACTTTTCTATATATAGCAGCTGCGCCCCAACCCTAATTCATACATAATTTCTCATACACTAAAACCTAGAGGAGCAGCCGCACTTTGGGAGTCTCAAGGCCGGTCACCCGAGCCTTGTGCTCGGGTGATCCGAGGTTAGATTAGGATCGTTTTTTCGTTTTCAATTCATGGATCATCCATTGTATAAACTATGTGAGTTCATCTTTTTGATTTATTCAAGATTTGTTTCTCTTCATGATTTTTGATTTATTTTGTATCGTTCTATGATTATGATGCTATCGCGTGAACTCATATCGAGAGATTTGTTTACTAATTGATATGTTTACAACATACGGAAGTTGCGTAAACTAGATCACCATAGAAAGATAGGATCTTTAATCGTTAATTCATGACAAATTAATGGATTAATTATCTAGGTTGTTAGATTCTAAAATACGAGAGTTAACCTGAATCTACACCCTCATTTTGTATGGAAATTGGTCTCAACATTCGGAAGAGGAGAGATCGGTAATTGAATTCACTAAGGAATTAGGAATTCATAGCTTGAGAAACGGATTCACTAAGGAATTAGGAGTTTGTATCTCGTGTAAAGGTGAAACCACAATTTGAATTAAAATCATGAGATGAACAAGGATTGAAATCACTTGGTTTATATTTTGTTTGATCCCATGTATCTTTAGTTTATGTTCTTTTCGTCCCGGCAACGGCGCCACTTTTGTTCGGACTTCTTATTAGTCAGGGGATCAGCCACCTGACTCTCAACCGAATCTTTTTTTCAGGGGTACAGCCACCTGAGGTGTTTCAACTCTTTCATTTCTCGGGGAATCAGCCACCCGAGTATGCTCTTGCAGGACAGGGGATAATGGGTGCTCAACTTCCCCTCCTGCACCATCATTGGCAGGAGGGGCTAGTGGTTTCCCTGGAAGCCAGGGGGACCACTCAGCTGAGTGCCACTTCTTAAATTCATCGCACTGGCCTCCTCTTTACCGTATTGCATTGTTGGCACGAGGTCAGTACATTGGCTGTTGCTTATATCGGCCTGAGCAACCTGACCGCCTTTTGGATTCTTTTCCGTAAAGCTGGGCAGCTGTCCTGACGGTCTGGAAGCTAACTGCTCAGCCAGCTGCCCGATTTGCCTCTCAAGACTTTTCATCGTCCTGCTTTGCTCCTCCAAAAATGAATTCCATTCGGCTTTTATATCATTTGAGTGGGAGGGGCCTTGAGAGTTTTGGAAGTTCTGGGGAGATGGCTGGCTAGGCCGAGTTTGAAACTGAGAATTAGAATTGGCAGGCCAATTCTCATTGAACCTTTGCTGTGGATTCAAAAAATTGGAGTTCTGGTTCTGATTGAACCCAGGGTTTCGATTAAAGCTCTGATTTTGAAAATTCAAATTGGGGTTGAAATTTGGATTCTGATGAAAACCCTGGTTTTGAAAATTACTCTGGCCAGAGTATTGATTATTAAATCTCTGATTGGACTGGCCAGAGAAAGCATTAATTTCAGCATTCTGCCCAATCATGGGACAGAAGCGAGCAGTGTGCCCCAAATCATCACATACTTGGCATGTGATTGGATTATACTGTCCATTATTATGAACAGCATTGACTTGATGAGCAGAGGGGGACTAAAATTGACACCGGCGGACATGTGACCGGTCGGCGACAATTTTCACGATGTGAGAACTTGAGAGTTCTGTAAAAGTGAAAGAGCCTGATAACTCGGATTGGGACAATTACGAGACGTCATCATTTGAGAATTTGCCACTGCTTTTGCAAAGATGGCAATGAGATTTTGAACATTCACCTCTTCAACCTTGGGAGGAGGAGGAGGTGCTGTATTGCTTGATAGGAGGGGCATAATTGTATTTGGCAATGTCCAAGAACAATGCCCACCCCTCATCAGGCGTCTTTTTCAGAAACGCCCCACGGATGAAGCTGTTGACCATGCCTTTAGCAAGCCGGTCAAACCATCGAAGAAAGTATTGACTTGCCTCTCCAAAGGCAAGCCATGGTGGGGACATTTACTTGAAGAGACTTAAACCTTTTCCATGCCTCGAAGAAAGATTCATTTTCCTTACGATAGAACGTGAAAATTTCATTCGACATTAAATTTGTCTTTGAAGGGGGAAAATATTGACTTAGAAATTCTTTTTCAAGTCGGCCCAGGTAGTGATGGATTCGGAAGGAGAGAGTGATACCACTCCCTAGCCTCTCCTCCCAGAGAGAAAGGAAACAGATTTAAGCTTGATCGCATCCTCACTTACTCCTTGGATGCGGGTGGTACCGCATATCTCTAAAACGCATGTAAGTGGGTATGCGGATTTTGGATTAGTAGCCATGAAAAATTGATGCATGCCGCATCATCCGGATGAGTCCTGGCTTGAGTTCGAATGTGTGAGCTGTAATGGCGGGCAAGACTATAGCCGGGTTGACAGTGACTGCACCAGGCATGGCGTAGTCTACCAACGTACGTCGATCTTCTGCCGCCATTATTACTATTTCTTCGATCTTTTTTTATCAAATTCCGTTCAATATCTTGATCGGCTGAACTTCCTTCGTCCGAAGGATCGGTAAAACGAAGTTTCCGCCTATTTGGTCGGACTATGGTCCGCTCGAGGTCAGGTGAAAAGAGTAATGGACCTTTCTGACTTCGAGTTTGCATAAACCGAAACCCAACTCAAGGTATTGAACCTAAAAACTAAAGAAATTAAAACCTTAACTAAAAGATTAAAAGCCTGAGAGAAGAAAAGAAAATAGAGGAAGAAAGGAAATAAAAAAAATTTTAAGAAAGGAAGGGTCAGACGGACGTCCAGATATTTGGACGGGCGTCTGCCCAAAATTTGGACTGGACGGCCGTTTGGATGTCCAAATTATTTTTTTTTGCCCAGACGAGCGTTCAAAATCTTTGGACGCTTCGTCTAAGTTGAAAAATTGATCTGAGAGATGATATTTTTCGGTGGGCGGGGCGTTTGATGAACCAGGCGCCCGTTCGTAGAGGAAAAAAAGAACATAAGCGTAAAATTGCGAGAGACAGATATAGAGAAGAAAAACTAATCACAAAACCTTAAACCCTAAATTTAAAACCCTAATATCCTAATAACCTAGACAATTATTAACTAAAAACAGGGAAAACTAAAAACAAAAACTAGGCAACCGTCCGGTTCCCCGGCAACGGCGCCAAAAACTTGTCACGGATTTTATTAACACAAAATAAACAAGTAATAATCCGGTTTACCTCAAGTATAAGGATCGCAGTATAGAGGCTATGCCGGGTCGATCTTACGGGGAACTGGACTGTTGTTAATCCTAGCTTTTGTTTTAACTAACTATGTCACGAAAACTAAACAGGGAATTATACTAAACAAATATGCAGAAAACTAAACTAGACAGAGGCTGAACACCAATGCTAGGAAAGATACGGGTAATGAACTTATTAATTAAACTAAACTACGTGCAAAAAGTAAACTAAATTAAAGCTAAACAAAACTCAAGTTGCAAGGATTTAAAATCAAATTATAAAAGGCAAACAAGGATTGATCCACCTATCAACATGTATTGATCTCCTATCTCGATTATATGTGGTATTTATCTAGGTTGTGATTCACCTTACCTAAACATGAACCCTAATTCCTTAGGTAATTCATCTTTTAACCTAGTATCTTCCAATGCTAGATTAACGCGTTTTAAGATCGAAGGTGTCAACTTTTACGTTTAAATCTAGTGATTAGACTTATTAACTTCCGTTATTATAAATCTAAGGACTATTCTTATCTATGGTGATCTAAAGGTTAATCATGACTTCCATCAATCATAAACATAATCATACATGCAAATCTTCCGATATAAAGCGCAATTAAACATGGATAAACATAAATAAGAAACAACCTTAATAAATCACTCACAGATAATCGAAACACGTAAATCAATCCAAGTTGATGGCTTCACAATTCTCGTTTGAAAGAAGCTTTAGCTCACGAGCATCCTCAAAGAACTCGGTTTTTTGAGAAAAAGAACATAAAAACTGCTCTAAACTAATCTAATTTAAAGTTGCAGAAAAGTGAAAGGAAAAGAAGTAAAACCGCAGCCTTAGCCGCCCCTAGGGTTTTTGGGTTTGTATAATGTCAAATTGTCGTTTTTATGTGCGAAAATAGGCAGGTATTTATAGAGGTTAAAGTCGGTTCTGGCTGAGTCGGCGGACGGACGAGCGTTCAGTCTGGTGGATGCTCGTTCACTTCCTTGAACTCTCTTCAGACGCTCGTCCGTCCTCAGTTCAAACTCTCTGATCTCTTTTTGGCACCTTGGACGCTCGTTCGACATTTCAGACGCCCGTTTGATCTGGACGGAGTATGGACTGAGTATAGACGCTCGTTCAGGGTGACCTGAAGGTGATTTCTTCATATTTATCTCTTTTTCTTCACTCCACTTGATCATTATCTCTTTCTTCAATCACTGAGCTCGAATTTTAATTTCTTTAAATCATCATTTGAGCCTTATAATTGCACCTATAACACATGGAAAATGTCGCAAACTATAATAAAGTCCACATAATCATAATTTCACCATAAAACCACATGATTATATCAATATTGCGATTAAGTCTTTAAAAACATCGTTTGCTCAATATTTCAATATAAGACCTATTTATTATGCAAATTATACAATTAAGAGGGAAAATATCATAAAATATACTCTTAAAAACCATAGAATTTCACCCTTAACAATTGACAATACCCTCTTCAGATTCAAAGATGGAGACAAGACCATACTTGTGCAAATATTTGTTGATGACAATATCTTCGGATCAGAAAATTTGGTGATGTGTTAAAATTTTGCCAATCTAATGAAGAGAAAATTTCAAATGAGTATGATGGGAAAGCTGAATTATTTTCATGGTTTACAAGTTAAGCAAATGGAAGATGGAATTTTCATACACCAAACCAAGTATACCAGAGAATTGTTAAAGAATTTTGGTATGAAAAACCACTCAAGTCTTGATACACCTACGTGCGCTAGAGTAAGACTACATGAAGACAAATAAGGCAAAGATGTTGAACAAACTTTATACCCCTAACTGTAAGCAGGCCTGACATATCCTTTAGAGTAGGAGTTTGTGCTAGATATCAGACTAGAACCAAAGAAATCCTCCTACCAGCTGTTAAAAGAATTCTAAAATATCTAAGAGAAACCATTGGAGTTGGAATATGGTATTCAAAGGATGGAGATTTCAAAATGATTTCATATTTAGATTCTGACTATACAGAATGCAAAATAGATAGAAAAAGCACCTCAGGAACTTGTCAGTTACTTGGAAATAGTCTAGTGTCATTGTTTAGCAAGAAGCAGAACTATATCTCAACCTCAACAGCTGAAGCTGAATACATAGCAGCCGGAAGTTGTTGTGTTCAAGTTTTATGGCTTAAACAACAACATAGAGACTATGGGATTGAAGAGTGTGAAATTCCCATAATGTGTGACAATACAAGTGCAATAGCTATAATTGAAAATCCATTATTGCATTCAATAACAAAACACATTGATGTTACACATCATTTTATAAGAGATCATGTGGAAAAGAAGGATTTTACGGTTCTTTATATACCAACTGAAGATCAAATTATAGATATCTTTACTAAACCACTTGATAGAGAAAGGTTTTCCAAACTGAGGACGGAGTTGGGAATAATCAAGGTCGGTTAAAGCAACTGCGATCCACCAAGGGGATTGGTCTTTGTCACGATGAGTGAGCTTACTTGACAGATCAGTCATCGGTATCAACGATCTCATCAAACTGATATCTTTGAAAAACTGAAATATCTAAAGAACTGATAGTTTATAACCGTTGGTCCCTTGGAAAGGCTAACACAAGTTTAGAGGGGGGTGAATAAACTTGTCACCAAAAACTTTTACCGAATGGAAAAGCCCGGAGGCGAGTTTTGCCAAACTCAAAGCGATACTCACTTTCGCTTTTGTTCCTATCCTTTAACTTGTGCGGAGTTAAGCTAACTCAACTGAGTATAAGTCAATACTGACTTATATTTTGCCTTGTTAACTGGCAGCGGATATAAATTAGCCTTTAACAACTAGTTAACTTAGTTTCAGAGTGAAAACCAGATACGTGTAACTACAATAAAGTAAATGAATGCGTAAAGTAAATAAACAATAATTATAGAGGTTCCAGGTGGTGTAATCCTGTACGTCCTCTCTTCCTCTATGATGCAGAGGAAAATTCCACTAGAACTTCTTTGAGATGGCCCGGTTACAAAGAGTCCTAAACTGATAGTCCTTGACTAATCCCTAGCGTCACTATCTAAACACTTGTAGAACATGTAGGATTGCTTCTCTTCAACTGTCTGAAACACTGGTCCTTGGAGGGTAGGATTGCCTCTTCACCAGCTCATCACAATCACAGTCTTCCTGGCTGCACTCAACTGTCCTTCACACCTTCTTGGTGTTTCACAGTCTAAACCTTTGATAAAATCAAAGTTTAGACTTGAATCAATAACTATGATTCAATTGTGATTAGAGCTTTTCTTCTAGATGAGTAGGTTATGCTCGGCTCTGTATTTCTTCAAATGATGGATCTTGATTTTGTTTGAATACGCTTGAAGAAATTTTCTTGATCTTGCAATAAATTACTTAGCAAGAATTCTTTCTGAAAATGGTTTTCCCCCTTAATTAGATCTTTCTTGACTAGATAGATTTTTTTAATTCCTCTTGCTCTTTTTCCACACCTTCTTGATGTTGTAGAGGTAGTCTATTTATAGGGGTGATGTAACGGTCATCCTGCTTGAATCTTGTAACGGCTATATTTTATGATCGTTCTGATTTGTCAGTAGATCATCCAATAAAATTGCTTCCTTTATAACGTTCGACTGTATGATTAGTTTGTTGGATGGATGACTTATAAAATTGAGTTTCCTTATCAGTTTTATACTGAGTTTATTGTTTGTCAGTTTCCTAACTGACTTGGAGCATTAACTGAGATTTTACTCTTCTTCAAATATCAGTACTCCAGTTTTCATCTGATTATAATTGACTTAATCAGAGTTCACCATGACTTATTATCATCTAAGAATTCATTGTCCTTATGATTCTTAGGTCTTCATACAAGATCCATAAAGTCAGTTCAGGTCACCACAATCTTGCCTGAAGTCTAACTTTACAGTCTCGACTTAGTCTTCACAACTGAGTTTGAACCCTCAGTTCTTCAATCTTCAATAACTGAGTCTGTGACCCTCAGTTCTTCAGTCTTCTTAGATAAGCCAACCGAGTCTGTAAATCTCAGCGAACTTATCTTCTTCAGTTTTCTGTTGGTGTGCTCTATTGTTCAGTTTCTCATAGAATCTCAGTTTAACTAAATCTCAGTTTCTTACTTTCTCAGTTCCAGCCTAGAACTATTACAGTGCTTGTCTGATTAAACTTATACAAATATCAGACTCTAATAAATCCTATACATTGATATCTAGACATCTTTTTGCTTTGCACTATAACAGCTAGTTATGACACTTCATCAATGGGGTTTAGAATAATAACTGATTAAGCGATGAATCATCATCAAAACATAAATTTTATTTCCAACAATTTCCCCCTTTTTGATGATGTCAATACCCTCCTTAAAAGCAATGCAGAAAGATAAAACAGAATACAGTAAATAACGCAATGAACTGAGAAACTGAGAATTTATTTGATAACTGAGTTACAAGGTAGAGTAATAAAATACAACATAGTAAAAAGAACTAGTAGATAGTTTCTTTTTACTTGGCAGATAGAGAAAGTTGATTATCATAATTTTCTGCGATAGATCTCATAGCATCATTTGTAGCTGAGCTTTCAATTCCATGGATGCTTGCCCAAATGTTCCATGATTCAGATAGATTGTGCTTCTTGAAAATTTTGTTTTTGAAAAGAACTGCAAAAGTGAAGACAGTTGCCCTCAATCTTTCATTGGTAGCTGTTCTTAGTAGATTTTTAACAAATTCAGGTTCAGCCTTTTCAATTTTCTCTGATTCTCTATCTATAGTACCATCTGCTTCCCACTTCTTCAGTTTATTCCAATAGTGCATGAGCACCTTCTGCATGTGTAGGAACGATTCTAGAGATTCTTCTTTTGATACTCCTTCCTTTCGGTATGTTTTGAATAAATGTATAGGCGAGAATCCAAACCAACTCTTTTGGCGATGAGGCTCACGAGTATTTAACAACTGTTTCATTTCTTCATCAGTGAAATCTCCTCTTGCTTTCTTCAGTTCATTCAATTTATTATCAACATTTGTAAGGACTTGTGGCATCTCAGCTGCATGGACTTTTAAGATATCCAAACTTTCCCCTTTATTGACATCATCTTTATGAATCAGGCTCTTGATGTAAGCGTTCAAGGTTTGTTGAGTTGATGCCAAAATGGTTTGAGCCACAACAGAGTCCTTCATGCCATGTTCCATTAAGATCATTCAATCTACCAGATTGTTAAGAATAACTTCCCATCTATCTTAATTTTCATCTCTTCTTGTATCATGCTCGATGGTTGTTTTTAAGAAGCTCAAGCAGGTGTTTTGTGATTATCATTGACGATATCCATTTTCTTTTCAAGATTGCTTCTTTCATCTTTGCTAGCTTCTAAGGCATGCAGAACCTTTTCAAATAAGCTGTTATCGTCTTTCTGAATTCTGATTATCTCATTATGATAAAACTTAATGAGATCAACCTAAGTGGGTAAATCTATTGAACTTCCTGCTTGTTGTTCTTTTCCTTTGTTTGTCTCAGCCTCAGTTGGTTTGGCTTGCTTTAGAGGTGAGAGAACAACTTGCTTCAGTTTTTCTCTATACTCAGTCGATTGTCTTCTTTCTTCAGATTGTTTCTTCTCTTCTTCAAAGCTTGATGGATCAATAACTTTTGCTGGTGATAGATGTACGTTGAGTTCATCATCTGACTCTTCAGTAGGCATGTTTGCCACAGTTCTTTCTATTTCAAGTGTAGACTTGTCAGTGGGAGATTGGTAACCTCCTTCTTGTTCTTTATCTTGCTGTGTTTCAAATACACTTTCATAACTTGAACTTCCACTGCTTTCACCAGAACTACTAGAATCATCATCAGTGTTATGTTCTGTTGCAGTTTCCTTTTCTTGTAGAGAGGCAAGAATGCCTTTTTGTAAGTTGGGATCTTCCTGAAAATCATCATCATCATCATTTTTCTTGAACTTTCCACCAGTTTGGGCTTCAACCCAATAACTGTTTCCGATCAGCGTATATCCTTGATTTATGAACTCATCGGTATTGATTATTTCCGATAGACTTGTAATGTTGTATAAATCAAATACCCATTTCTCAATAGCTTCCATTTCGCTGTCGACTTCTTTGATTGGCAATGGAACTGAGTTTCCAAGTTCGATATCTGTGCAATCGCTCATAATCAGTTGTCATTAGTTCTCCATAATCAGTTGTGGATTTAAATGGTGTGAGATTATCTTCTGATTCTCTTGTGATAGAATCTTCAACTTGCATGGGTCAGTTCTTGCAACATCATCAGTTTCTATAAGATCGGTCCTACTGATTCCTCCCTCAGCAGTGTCTGGGATGACTGATGTCTCTTTTTCAATGACTGAAACTGAGATTGTCGGCTCAGTTTCCATAACTTTCTCACTTACAAGTTCTTCAGCAACTTGTTTTTCAGTAGGTTCAAGTTCCAAATCAGCAACATGAACTTCATCCATTGTATGCTCAGTGGGTTCATCTTCATTGACTTGCTCCTCCAAGTGATAACCTTGGTTGATTCCTTTTCTGCTTCCGCCTCCTTTTCCTCAGAGTGAGGAATTGAAAATTCTTTAACTGTTTCCTCGTGTTCTAATCTGGGGGCAGATTCTTGAGAGGTGGACTTGGATCTTGAAAGCAGCATGAGCATATTTAGTGTTGTTTCGTCAGATTCTTCATCAACATGCTCAGTTCTCAGGGTCTGTTCCCCCTGAGTTTCAGCTTCCGTCTGTATGACAGTTGCAACAACTTGTTCTTTGTTGACAACTTCAGTTTCTATTGTCACTTCTTTTTCTTGTGACTGTGTAGCTGGTTCTTGAATTGGTAAAACTTCAGTTACCAAAATTGGAATAGGCTCGGTGAGAATAGTTTCAGTTCTCATAACTGGTGCTGATCCGTCGGCAACTTCAGTTCTTGCTTCTTGTGCTGGTGACACTTCTATTGATTTCTCAGTAACTTGACCATTTATGCATTTTTCTGTATCTTCCAACTGTTTTCTTTTTTTGCTTAGATCTTCAATCTGTTCCAAAACTTCATCTCCAGTAGCAGGTTTCTTCGATTTCCTGCTTTTCTTCCTTTTAGGTTCATTCATAGATTTCTCAGCTTTCCTTTTTCCAGCTTTTTCTTCCTTAACGACAATTTTCCCATCAGCAGCTGGTGTTTCTTTTCTCTTTGCGACTCCAAAATGGTATAGTATTCTTTGGACTACTAACGCAAGAGTCTTTTTGTGATAAAATCGACCTTTCTTTTCATCGGTCTTCTTCTTGGGTACGTCAATTGATTGTGCTACTAATTGATCAAACCGATAGCATGCCCAATTGAAACTTTCTTCAAACCAATTCACATATAGCAAATCTAATTTTGCTCCAGATAGATTGCTAAAGTTTCCTGCATTTCCAATTATGCAATTTGCTAACATTTTTGAGAGAAAATTAAACTCTGGCTTGAGTAAGCTTGTGCTTCCGGTCTGTGATACTGTGGATTCTCCAATAATCGCTATATCTTTCCATTTTCTCCTTTTGTTCCTTAGTCAGCTTGATGGTTGCTGATCCTCCGGATTTGTCAAACTCAAAGATTTCTGCAATTAGATCTTCGGTGACCTTGATCTCCTTATCATTGACAGTAGTGATATAGGTTTGTGTGTCTTCTCCTTCTACAGTTGTTCTACCAAATTGATAAAAGTCTCCAATGCTTTCTAAACATACATTTTTCAGATCGATGTTGAAAACATCATCCAAACCTTTAATTTTCCGGATTTTTGTTGCAATTGAATTGACTAGAGTTTGATCAATATATTTTGCAATATACTGTTCAAGAGATACGATCATTCCGGGTTCAACAAGGGTGAAAGTCATTTTTGTGGATTTGATTGAGAATTTGAGAATTTGAAATTCAGAGAGTGGATTCAAAATTTAAGCGTAAGAAATTACAAAAGAAAATTCTGGGTATTTATAATTTGTAGTAGGGGTAGTTAAGAATCGAGTGGGACATTAAAACGTCTTGTCATAAATATTTTGAGATTGTGAAAAGGTGGATGAGTGGAGGATATGGACGGTTTAGATTGAGAAGGACCATGTCTTTTCTTGACATCTGTAGCTAGAGAATAGTGAATAGAGTAGGTACGGTGTATCAACAGCTGTATACGTTCAGTTTTGTCCTTGTGCTGAATTCAAAAACTCAGTTGTAAATACAACTTAGTTTTGTGAACTGCATTTTTCAGTTCTCAGCTGGCGGTTTTTCTCTTGCAAAACAAAATCAGAAATTTTTGGTACCCTTATATGTTTGTGTCCTAACTGATTAGCTTTTGATGGTACAACTTTATTTTTAACTTTATACCTCTCTTGATATTTTGACTGAGTAAAGTCAGATTTCACAAATTTTTCATGTTTTGTCTTAACAACTTTAGGTTTGTTCAGTTTGTGAAACTGATGTGATGGTTTATTCCAATCTTCATCAGTGGGAAATAATCTTCCTTTCCCTCTGAGTCTATTATTCCATGAATGATCTACATTCTTAGATGGATATGACTTGAAGATTTTTCTTACTAATCTCGGATTAGTTTTACTGTTTTCAGCCTTCTGAGTCTTCCTGTAAAATCTGTTGGCTTGGTGAATTTTACCAACTGATTTTTCAGTTTTATCAGTTTGTGCGTTTGGTTGTGCTGAGTTTTTGTCAGTTCTAATAATTTTATCAGTTTTCTGAGTTTCTGACTTTTGAGTAGTCACAAATTTTATTGCAACTGATCTTGGTCTGAACTTAGAATTATACTGATTATCAAACCCTAAACCAGATCTATCTCCAAATGGTTTTTCTGGTTTGAATTGAACTCTGGAAATTGGATCAACTGATGATTCTTTGATGTTTATAACTTTTGTTAGTTTATCAGTTGGTCGAATTACCTTGGTTCCATTATTAGTTTTGATTAGATTGATTTCAGCATTCAATCTCGAAATTTCAGTTTTCAATAACTTTTTCTCCTTTTTGACATTCTCATAATTCTTTTGAGTTACCTCTAATTCCTTTATGAGTATGTCCAAGGTTTTATTAAAATCATCAATTCTTTGATTTTTCATGATAGTGTGAGTGCTGGATGTAGATGCGATTACCTCCTGCTTTTTGATAGGTAGATCTTCTATCGAGGAATCATCATCAATTAGAACTTGTTTTCCTTTATCAATAGCATTTGCCTGTGTAGCTCCTAGTAGTATGATTTCTTCATCACTATCACCTCCATAACTTGTAGGTAGAGTCTCATCAATATATTTGGCTTTTGCACTGGATGAATCTTTGGTCAGTTCTTCTTCTATATAATTAGCTACTCGTAGCAACTCTCTTTCTTCTTCTTCTGAAAGATCGCTTAGGGATGGAAATCCTCTGGATTCGTCATCATCATTTGCATTGAACTCAATGTCTTCATCATGACTGAAATGAGGTTCCGGATTTGTGTGAGAGCTTGTAGTACTGAATCTTTCAAATACTTGATCCTAAAAATCATAGACAACATTCTGCAAGTAGTCAGTCAGGGGGTTATTTAGCCAATTTCTGATTCTAGATGTATCCATTGAAATAAAGTACAGTAAGGATTGTCAACAACTGGTTTATAACTTAAGCAGTAACAACTCGGATCTCTTCCAGAAGGAAGAACTTGCTCCGATACCAATTGTTGGTCCCTTGGAAAGGCTAACACAAGTTTAGAGGGGGGTGAATAAAATTGTCACCAAAAACTTTTACCGAACTGGAAAAGCCCCAGGAACTAAGTTTTTGCCAAACTCAAACTGATACTCAGCTCAGTTTTGTTCCTATCCTTTAACTTGTGCAGAGTTCAGCTAACTCAACTGAGTATAAGTCAATACTGACTTATATTTAGTCTTGTTAACTGGCAGCGGATATAAATTAGCCTTTAACAACTAGTTAACTTAGTTTCAGAGTAAAAACAAGATACTTGTAACTACAATAAAGTAAATGAATGCGTAAAGTAAATAAACAATAATTATAGAGGTTCCAGGTGGTGTAATCATATACGTCCTCTCTTCCCCTATGATGCGGAGGAAAATTCCACTAGAACTTCTTTGAGATGGCCCGGTTACAAAGAGTCCTAAACTGATAGTCCTTGACTAATCCCTACCGTCACTATCTAAACACTTGTAGAACATGTAGGATTCTTTGCTCTTCAACCTGCCTCAAACACTTTGGTCCTTGGAGGGTAGGATTGCCTCTTCACCAGCTCATCACAATCACAGTCTTCCTGACTGCACTCAACTGTCCTTCACACCTTCTTGGTGTTTCACAGTCTAAACCTTTGATAAAATCAAAGTTTAGACTTGAATCAATAACTATGATTCAACTGTGATTAGAGCTTTTCTTCTAGATGAGTAAGTTATGCTCGGCTCTGTATTTCTTCAAATGATGGATCTTGATTTTGCTTGAATACGCTTGAAGAAATTTTCTTGATTTTGCAATAAATTACTTAGCAGGAATTCTTTCTGAAAATGGTTTTCCCCATTAATTAGATCTTTCTTGACTAGATAGATTTTTTTAATTCCTCTTGCTCTTTTTCCACACCTTCTTGATGTTGTAGAGGTAGTCTATTTATAGGGGTGATGTAACGGTCATCCTGCTTGAATCTTGTAACGGCTATATTTTATGATCGTTCTGATTTGTCAGTAGATCATCCAATAAAATTGCTTCCTTTACAACGTTATTATGCACGATCGATTTGTTGGATGGTGACTTATAAAAGCGAGTTTCCTTATCGGTTTTATATCGAGTTTATTGTTTTTCGTTTCTAATCGACTTGGAGCATTGGCGAGATTTTACTCTTCTTCAAATATCATTACTCCAGTTTTCATCTGATTATAATTGACTTAATCAGAGTACACCATGACTCATTATCCTCTAAGAATTTATTATCCTTATGATTCTTAGGTCTTCATACAAGATCCATAAAGTCAGTTCAGGTCACCACAATCTTGCCTGAAGTCTAACTTTACAGTCTCGACTTAGTCTTCATAACTGAGTTTGAACCTCGTTCTTCAATCTTCAATAAAAGAGTCTGTGACCCTCTGTTCTTCTTGATCTTCTTAGATAAGCCAACCGAGTCTGTAACTCTCAGCGAACTTATCTTCTTCAATTTTCTGTTGGTGTGCTCTATTGTTCAGTTTCTCATAGAATCACAGTTTAACTAAATCTCAGTTTCTTACTTTCTCAGTTCCAGCCTAGAACTATTACAATGCTTGTCTGATTAAACTTATACAAATATCAGACTCTAATAAATCATATACATTGATATCTAGACATTCTTTTACTTTGCATTATAATAGCTAGTTATGACACTTCATCAATGGGGTTTAGAATAATAAATGATTAAGCGATGAATCATCATCAAAACATAAATTTTATTTCCAACAATAACTGACATTTATCCAAAGATGAAAATCTGACTACGAACTAAATCAGTTTTTGCAGTCAAATGTGGTCAATTGGAAAAATGTATGTTTACAACTAACGTTACATCACATTAACTACCACCGTCAGAAAAGATGTTACGTATGTACTCGGATAAGGACAAAGAGTACAGGCATTGGATACACAAATTTTCAGAATGGAAGTTCAAAAGGTATCATGATCAAATCTTTATAAAGATCGTGATCAGTCTAGAGAACAAAACCGTTTCTCTACACTATCTTTTCCAATTCCTGTCCTCAACCTATTTTGAAATCATTATCTTAGGAAAATGGCTTCACGGAAAATTTCTTAAAAATTTACAAAACTAATAGACGAAGGGAAGAAATTTTCACTGGAAAACTTTTAGAAAGAATGTGAAGGAACTATTCTAGCAAGGCAAATGTGTGAAAAGATTCAAAATATACAAGGACTAGAAGGTTTACTTGACATCAAATTAGAGAAAGACCTAGATTTTGAAGCAATCATTCAATTCTAGGAAAATATGAAGATGGACATATACTTTCTTTCAATAACCATTTATGGTGAAAAAGTCAGTATCAATTCAGAAGTCATTCGAAGAATGTTCACTTTTAAGAACCAACTGAGAAATCAATAGACTTGCCTAGTCTACCTATGAATCAGGAAGCTTTTCTTTTGAAAATTTCCTCAACCAAAACACATGCTTATATTTACTCAAATGTGAAGAATCTCATACTAGAGTTTGCCCTTTTGAACAAGTGGGTAATAAAAAGCATCATTGGACAGTTTTAAGGGTTAGAAATCCTGTCAAACGATAAATCTCACTTGAATAACATTACTTGGGATGAAATTTATTTCAATTGGGTCGGTTGTGTTTTCAATCAGATGAAGAAGCAGCAAAATGAAGAGATCAGTAGGATAAACCAGGCAAAGGCAGATGGTGAGAGGAAAAGAGACAGACTACACCTGAAGAAATCATTCAACATCCTCATTCAACATTTTTTGCAGGTACTCAAACGAGGAAATAAGGCTGAAGATGCTAAGAAAACCGAGAAAATTGCACCTGACATGTTTTCCAAAACAACCTGAAGTACTGTCAAAGAAAGATGAAAAGCTGACAGTTTCTGAACAAATTGATCAGAAAAGGATAAAGAGGAAGGTTGTTTCAGAAGCTAAAAGACAACTGGAAAGGAGGTTGTTCTCAGATTCCCCTGAAAAAAAAGCGATAAACCATCATGAATCGCCAAATAAAAAAGTGATAAGCGAGAAGACAATGAAGAAAGCGATGTTGCTATGGAAACTGATGAGAAAACCCAACATCCATTAGAAGAGTTTCTCTTTGCACGTAAAAGAATTGTACACTTGATGAAGATGAAGCTCAACACAATAAGCAACCAATAACCACTCATGGAAGAATTAAAAATAGAAGAACAGTGGCTTCTTGATCGGTTTGAAGTTCAGAGATTGTATGAGTTATTTCCCATGGATCAGTTTTTGACCATGTGTTTTAAACAATTACAAGACAAGGCAAACAATAAGAAAAAGTCAGCTACAACATCAGAACTTGAAGAACAACCTAAAAATAAAGATGATGAAGACAATGATGAGGATGAAGCCTAGAAACTGACAAAGAAAGTTCAGTCACCTACTCTTACTAAAAATGCTGTGATCAAAACCACATCAGAAAGGAAAACTGAAGGAAGACCTGACAAAGGAGAAATGTCAGTAAAGAAAGCAGATGAATTGCAAGCTGGGTCACAGACAACTAACATTCACATGAAGACTGATGTTAGCAGTAGAGCTTTGGTGATATTGGATCCTCAAACTCAGACTACATTCAGGGAAGCTAATTATTCAATTGAGTTCATGACTAGTGGTGATTTGAACAAGATTCAACAGTCAATGGAAATCCAACTGAGTCACAAGAATGATTTTGGTGAAATCTACAACACCATGTCAACTTATTTGGACTATAGGAAGAAAACTGATGAAGCAGTGAATGACCATCTGGTTAAAATCTCTCAAGTTTCAAGAGACTCTCCTTAAAAAATACTTGATGTAAAGCAGAAGTTGGAGATTTCCACAACTGAAGTTAGAGAGATTCATACTCAAGTTGAGTGCCATCTCAATCAAAGACTCTTTGGTCTTGAAACACAGCTGAAGGAGATATATACCTCACAAAATGGCATCGCAGAGCTACAAAAACTCACTCATGAGTTAATGTTACAGTTTAATGATGCCAAAAAGGGTGAAGAGAAGAAAGTTGAGAAGAAAAAACTGGAGCTTGAACTAGAGATCAGCAAACTTAATGATGAAATAGCAAGACTCAAGCCAAGTGAAGTTTTATTTGCACCAAGACCAGAACTGAGTTTAGTTGAAATCTTTGATAAGTTCATAAAACATGCTGAAGGAGGACTAACTTTCACAGATGAGTTATGGGAGGAATTCAAAACTGACTATAATCCCATCAAAGGAAGATAAAAGGATAAGAGCCAGGAAGAGTCAGTTAACTATTTTCACTCAAACAAGTTTTATGACCACAGGATGAAGGAGTACAAGAAAGCCAAAAGAATTCAGGAAAAATTAGCCATCAAAGACTTAAAGAAGCAGATCGAAACTGACATTGATGAATTCGAGATGTACTACAGAGACAACTGTGAACTACCCAAGCTAGTTCAATGGAGAAGATAGATGGGAACAAGTCAAGTTGATTACAACATACTTTTTGCAGCAGAAGATAAAAAGAAAGAGAAGGAATACAATCCCTATAATGAAAAACACAAGCTGAAATGGGGTATTCACTTAGCTCAACAAAACGTTTAGCAACTAGTCATTTTGTTCTTTTATTGAAAGCTTGTAATCACTTCTTGTAACAGTTTTGGAAGCTCTAATGAAAAATCAAGTTTTTGTGTTTTTAGTTTTTGATTGTATTTATCTTTAAGCTTTTCTTTTTGGGAGAGTTTTGGCATCATCAAATAGGGGGAAATTTTCAGAAATAAATTGATTTTTTTATGATGGTTCATCCTTAATTATTTGTTTGTTTGTTTTAACCCCATTGATGAAGTGCATGAATTAGGTGTTATAGTGAAAAGCTAAAAGATGTCTAGAACTGGATGAATAGGATTTACTAGAAGTTTGGTTATTGTATAGGTTATATCTGACAAGCACTATAATTGAGTAGTTTAGTATAGTAAAGGAACTGAAACTGATATCCTAAAATGATTTGCTAAGGGATCAAACTCAATTGATCAATTACAAGACTGAAGACTCAAGGCTGGGGGAACAAACTCAGTAATGAAGGCTGCTAGAACAAACTTAGTAATGAAGGCTGAGGGATCATACTCCATTTGAAGACTGAAGAACTGAGAGTTCATACTCAGTTTATGAAGACTAAAAGCCGAGACTATAAAGTTAGAATTCAGGTATGTTTGTGATGGCATGAACTGACTTTATAGACCTTGTATTGATATCTAAGTTACATAAGGAGAATGTAAACTTAATTAATGAGATGAATATGGTGTACTCTGATCTCACAATAAAGGATTAGATAAGAAAATAAGAGTACTCGGTTTCAAAGAAGAGTAGAAACTGAGTTAATGCTCTTTGACAGTCAGAAATTGAAAACTCAAAACACTCAGTTTCGACTAAAGCAAGTCAGCTAATCAGTTTTAATAAGGAAATCAGAATGTTGAAGATCAAGCTAACTGATTGGTTGTGATCATCATGTCGAAAGGACAACGACATATCGGACAAAGATGATAGCATAGTTGTTGACGGTTAAAATATTATATCCTACGACATCAACATTCTACCCAATATGAGCTAAAAATAGTTTTTTTGGCCTTTAGATGTGAACCATTTGTGTTGAATGCGATATGTCGGGTTCACGGGATGAGTATTTGGTATTTTTCTTTATTATTTCTGGAATTGGTATTATTTCATAATTTATTGGATTATTTTCAGATTACGAAAGTTGGGCCACTAGTTAAGGATGGATTATGAAGTGGGCTAATGAAAGGAACGGACCTAGGGTATTCCAGAACCTTCCAAGTTAAGATGGCAGAAGAAAAAGTATGAAAATGACATTGATATACCGAGAGCCGCCACCGATATATCGAGCACCTAGATCCTTTCAAAACGCGTTTTCTTGGACAAGGGGTAGTTTTTAGAGCTAACTAAGTCAGTTTTTTGACTATAAATAAGAGGCATCGGCCTCAGTTTTCAGAGTACCAAAATATTACAAGTTCTATGCAATAAAAGTTCCTTATTTATTTTCTTTATGAGTTCTAGTCACGGATCCGACGGATTTTCCTCTTAGGGAGAGATCTGAGGAAAATCTACGCTCATCTTCGAGGGTATGATTTTTTGGCTTTCTTTAGATGTAGATCTTTCATTGTTCTTGTGTGGTTAGTATGTTTTGATTGTCATTATTAGTTCTAATTATGTCATAGTTAGTTTATTTTACCCCATTTATGTATAGATCTGAATCGTTGGTGAAGAAATCATGAATTAGTGATTGCGTTCTTCAGATCTGCGATGGTCTTTATCGCTAGATCTGAATACCCAGTATATAATTTTCATGATAATCGGCACCATCTACGTCTCATCGATAGATTTAATTTACATGTTTAAAGCCTGATCAACTGTTTGCATGTCGTCGTAAATTAACATGAAGGCGATAAAGTGAAGTGTTAGTTCGGACATAGTCTTGATCAATCCTTAACAATGTGCCAGTCAATCCACGATAGCTGCTTAGGGAGGTCTTCGGTATTCAGCCGGCTAGTCATAATCCATGTTGCATACGAATTAATACAACCAACGAAGGAGGTTAATTGCACATAGGTGATAACGCCCTAAATGGTACAATTAATTATACCCTTATTCACCCCAAATTCTACTCAAGAGAGGATAGATATGCTCGCTATAATGCGGAATATGTGTTAAATGCTATGTGTATGTTTCCAGGATCGTAATTCTACATGTATGTTATTTCCCCGAAAATTTGATACTATTTTGTCTCGTTTTGCGTGTTTTATAGGATGTACCGAATCTGAAGCATTGGAGAACGGATCTAGACCAAAAGGAGTATATTGGGCTGAGTGATTAACGTCCAAGAAGGAATCTACTGAAGGAAAAGAAGAAAAGTCAGCCCGGTTTACCGAGGGCTAGGGCTGGTAAACCGAGGACTTGTTGGACACAAAATTGATTCTCCGGCCTCTACTAGGTCGGTTAGGGTTTTATAGAGTCCTAAGTCGGTCATTGTATCTATATAAGGCCGCATAATTGAATAAGTTACATATCTCATTAATAAATCTTCAATTTACATTATATATTTGATGAAATAAAGTTATTCCAAGCTTTTGAGGAGTTCTTTATGGTTTTCTCCATTTCTCTATCATCTCTAGCTTGAGTAGATCGAGCTAGATCTCCATTGTTGAAGGTATGAAGCTTTGAAAGTTCCTTTTTGTCTTCGATATGGTAGATCTGTTTGTATTTATGTGTTTTAGTTAATCTGCATGTTTAAAGACCCCATGATTTACTTAGATTAATCGTAATTGAGCAATGTAGATCCAGGGATAGGAAATGGTGACCCTGGTAAACCGGCGGTCTATACCGGTTTACCGAGGCAATAATCAGAAAACCTAAAACTGGGATTCACTACAGCTACGTTAATCGACAGGTTTAATTAACAGTAGGTTAGATCTGGCCAATCTGCTTATTGTAATTGTAAACTAGCATGAAATACGAATAGTGAAGTGCTAAGTTTGGACATATTCTTGAATGGACCCTTGGAATGTGCTGATCAATGTTGACAGCTGTCTAGGCGGGTTAACGGTATGAGTTAGCACTCGATATCGGCAATTCTAGTTCTTTATGCGTATGGGCTATTACGGACCAATTTAGGAGGGTAGCTTGCGTATAGATTGTCTACTACCATTGTCAAAGTAGATAGGACTAGGAGTTGCACCCGTAGCTGATAATGATAATTAAAACAAAAGCTCGCTCGATTAATTTAAGGAAATTATGTGGGGAAGTACACATAACGATTAACTAATCCAAGTTAGTAGATCGGTGAGAAGAGGGGGAGAAATACGAAGTTTGTTTTATGTTCATTGTTGGTCCATGACCACCTCTATGTTGCTTCTTAATTAGGTAAGAATCTATATACTTAGAGCTGCATTGTCTCTGTGGGATCGACCTTGACTCGCATTTATTAACTACGATATACCTAGTATTCTTGCTAGTAATATCGACGTTAGTGACTTACACTCGATCAAAAATTTTAGCGCCATTGCCGGGGACAATGGACAATTTTAAAGATAAATGTTTTAATTCTGATTAAGAAGTCGTTTTTATTTTTATTTTATTTTTATTTTGAGTCTTGAGTCGTTCTGGATCAAACATGTACCTGTTATTCTTCTAGAATAAGAAATCTCAGGGCTGGTTACCCAGGGTAACCCCCAATTTACCGAGGCCTGGGAAATCATATTCTGAACAGCCTTAGTTTTCTGTGTTATTCCCTGTTGATTTTAGTTAGTAGGTCCGCAACAGTTGGGATCATACCCAATTGAAGCGGAAGTTGCTAACCTTTTCTTTGTTTTATTTTTTCTTTTTCGTAGGATGATCAGAACACTTCAGAGATTCAAAAATCGGAGTTGCAAAAGAGCAAACAAGTCAAGTAATATGCCTCGGACAATATTGAACGTCACACCAATTTCCATGTATCCTGGATCCGCAGTCAGGGAGCAATACGGAGCGGATGGAAAAAGAGAAAAAAGCAATCAAGCAAGATCCTGAAGAGAACTTAAAGGAGTATAGAATTTATCGTCTAGGGGAGTTCCCGTTCAAGCTAATTGAAATATCGTCTTCAGATTATGATTCAGATGATCCTGAAGAGGATCCCGACACGATGTTCTTTGAGCCTGAGGATTACCCGGACTCAGACACCGTGGTAAAGTTAGAAGACCCTGGCACGTTCCGACTCCCGATTTCTATTAATGGTATATCAGTGGGATTAGGTCTCTGCGACTCTGGTCGAATTGCAACATTCTACCTTTCTCCCGCTGCCAAAAGATTAAGCTTCCGAGAGTTGTGAATCAAACCAGAACCATGACTTTTGTCGATAAGACGAGAGATATACCTGCCGGTCTTCTTAGGAAGTTCACGATTAAGGCAGGAGGGTTCACTTTTCCAATTGATTTCACGGTCATAGACGTAACAGAGGACCCAAGTGCCCCAGTTCTGTTAGGAAGACCTTTCTTAGCAACAAGCAAGGCAGTCATGGATTTTGATAATGGGGAGATCACTTTGAGGTTGAATAATGATGAAGTATCTTTCAAAATCTTAGAGCCCTTAGATAATAGGCCAGAAAGTTTCAAAATGATGTACGATTCAGGAAAGGTGGAAATTATGGAGATAGAAAAGGAAGGGCATAAGCATAGAGAGGTTGTAGTAGAAACCGTTGAACAGGAATTCATGAGATTAATGCTTAGAGAGAGAGAAGATAAGGACCACAACAAGATGCTCACTGAAGCTAGTCCTTCCGTGTTGCGTAGTGAACGATTTGAGCCTAAAGTAGGAAATATGGAATCCTTGGGCATCACGGTCAAATCTCGACGCAGAGGCAGACCTAGTACGCAAGCTAAGAGAGAGATGCGTGCTAGGAAAAGATCTCAAAAAGGTTCTATGAAGATACAAACCTCTGGAGCAAAAGTTTGGCGAGTTAAAGCTCCAACCCCTGAATGATCAGAAATCTAAAGAAAGTCGAGCTGGCGACTATAAACTCAGAACTATTCCCTTAAACCCTTAGGTAGATTAGGAATGAATAAAAGTAGCTAGATGAAGGGAGGAGATTTTTTTCATCCTACCACACCCTTAGGCTTGAAACCGATGGTTGTTGGGAAGGTTTTTTTTACTCGTTGTGGATTCTAGTGAAGTAGGTTAGGATTTAGTCGGAAATAGCTACAAAAAAAGTAAGAGACTAGTCAATTTGAGGTCAGAATTGAGCAGAGAGGTTGAGTAAATTGTGCAGAGAAGGAATACAGAGAAATCTGGGGAAAAGAAGCCCCGGTAAACCGAGGGTTACCTCCGGATTAACGAGCCAGGATTTTCAGTTTTCTGAACGTCACATAGAAAAGCTGAATTTTTAGAGACACGTGGAGGTCACACGTTACATTAGACACCACCAGTCAGCAGAAACCGTCCCATTTTCCCCTCTTTTCAAATTTTTCATCCTTTCCCACACTCCACCATAACTCCACCTCAATCCCATCAATCACCTCATCAAATCCCTCACCCTAATTACTCCTCTACCCACTATCCCACTAAATCCTTCCACCTTCAACCATTTTTCCTATTTAAACAAACCTTTCACCGCCATTATCATCAATCTCATCTACTATCTACTCCTTAATTCACCAAACATTCTTCCATTTCTCATTCTTCCGAAATCCGACCACCATCACCACGACATCTCCCAAAAATAAAACCTTTCCTCCATTTGTACAAACCAAAACACCAACCATACCATTTTCTCCACCCTATTGCTGATTAGTGCTATTGTGCTACTGAAGTGTTGCAATTCTTCATCTTTCATTGCCAGAAACACTGTCCCAGACAGAATTTAGAAAAATCCAGGCCGGTAAACCGAGCCCTACCTCCGGTTTACCGAGGGTCAATTTTTCAGAAACAGCTTAACTATCAGGTCCTTTTATCATCCAGGATGGGTCCCAACCGTAGCCGATCAGCTGTTCATCCCAGTGGTTGTCAGCGTATATACGGAGATGCTAACCCCTTGATAGACGGGGTTGAGTAATTCCATTCTTTAGCAATCTACGAGTCGTTCCGAGGGCATTGGAACGGAAGACAATTGACTGAGAACGGGGCGTAGAGCTGGACGATTGATAGCGTGCAAAGAACTTACTAGCAATAGGACTAGGTCAATCGTAGTAGAGTACTGGCAAATCAAGGTCGATCCCATAGAGACTCGTAAGAACGTCTAATTATCAAGATTGAGCTTGTCACGATTATGGTCTACGACCAACTATAATATAGATAATAGTAAAATTGGTACCAGTCAACTAGCAAGATTATGCAAGTTCAACGAAGCAAACCTGAGTTTCTAAGGTATTAGTTCAATTATGAGAAATTAGTTATTCCCCCACACATGCAACAGTCCTCCCTATTGGTGAATTTATTCATTGTTCAGCTACGGGTACAACTCCTAACCTTATCTACTCCAACAATGGCAGTAGACAATCTATACGCAAGCTACCCTCCTTAATTGGTCCGTAATAGCCCATACAAACTCACCTAGACAGCTGTCGACATTGACCAGCACGTTCCTAGGGTCCATCCTAGATAATGTCCTAATTAACACTTAACTAACAGTCCTTCCTGTTAATTTACGATAACATGTAAATAGTTGATCAGACTAATAACATGTAAATTAAATCTATCGATCAACGTAGATGGCGCCGATTATCATGAATTAGTAATTTACTAGGTATTCAGATCCAGCGATATAGATCGTCGCAGATCTGA
The DNA here is from genome assembly GCA_026214975.1 of Gentiana macrophylla. Lineage (NCBI taxonomy): Eukaryota > Viridiplantae > Streptophyta > Magnoliopsida > Gentianales > Gentianaceae > Gentiana > Gentiana macrophylla. The sequence goes on along the minus strand of CM047816.1, from coordinate 63,522,108 downwards.
AGAACGCAACTACTATTTCATGATTTCTTCACCAACGAATCAGATCTATAACATATGGGGTAAAATAAACTAACTACTACATAATTAAACTAAATAAGCAATTAAAGCATACTAGTCGAATAGAACAACGATAGATCTACATCTTGAAAAAGATAGAACTCCTACCCTCAAAGATGAGCGTAGATCTCCCTCGGATCTCTCCCTAGGCTGTGACTCCGTCGTCTCTCCGACCAGAACTCATAAAATAAATAAAACAAATAACAAAGAACCTTTAATTGCATAATGCTTGTAAATTGTATGGTTCTACTGTTACATTGAGTTCTGAGGCGAAGCCTCTTATTTATAGCTATCTAAACCGACTTAGGAACATCTAATTCGACCCCTCATCCAAGAAAACGTGTTTCGGAAGGATCTGGACCCTCGGTAAGTCGGCACCGCCTCCCGGGTTACCGGGGGTACTTTTGTCTTTTTTTTTCCACCGACTTAACTTGGATGCTTCTAGAATACCCTAGACCCATTCTTTTCTTCCAGTCCACTCCAGATTCGTCCATCGTGCTTAGCCCAATATTTTGTATCCTGAAAATCATCAAATAATACACGAAATAATATCAAAATAGGGAAAATAAACGCTAAGTGCAGATTTCTCGACTCACGAACCCGACATATTCTATTCTACTCAAATGGTTCATATTTATAGGTCGAAAGAACTATTTTTAGCTCATAATGGATAGAATATTGATGCCGTAGGATAGACCATTTTAATCGTCATAAACTACCCCCCACTAGCCTTCTGCGCGTCCGCAAACAGAGTATCAAGGCGGAATGTACCTCCAAGAGCCAATGCCCATCAACTACCACATATTCAATAAAGATTTCCGGCAAAAACATACATCAAGCCACAATCCATAAGCTCCCCATTAATCACTACTTATCACGCATCAATGTGTCGTGTGATGAATCGGTCGTGATAATGCGTTCGTGGGAAGAATCAAGTTGTACTAACCACACAATCTTAACTTGCTTGCACATACACTCGCTCATCTTGCTTTCAGACTTGGTTACACAATGGTACTGAAATTGGTTCGGGCGGACTCGGGGACTGAGCATCGCTCTTAAGTCCTCGTTTGTTTCTTTTGATGCGAGGGTTGTGCCCTTGTTACACGAGTTCACTTCCCTCACTGCCTTTATTGCATATCACTTTTCTTTTTTTTCTTTTTTTTTTCATATTCTTTTTTTCATTTTTCTGGCAGATTTCCTCACTTTTTTTCTCTTTCTCTCACAAGTCCGTTGTCCCGGTCACCTTTCGTCAACAAAGTTGCTTCCCTTGTCTTACAACAATTTGTTAAAGTATATAGACAGACAAATAATGATTCCCAGATAAAACAATTCGTCATCTAATCTTAAACACTTCTCACTCACATTATGTGCTCAAATATTGAATGCAATTATAGAATAATAATTAATAAGTTACTACTTCACGCAACCTAACATATGCTCATTCTTTCATACTAAATTGAATATGCTATAGCTTACTTCAAATTGAATTTGGGCTCTTTTTCTACCGATTCCTTACTCAAAAACGTGCAATAAGCAAGCTAAAAACAGTGTGAAAATTTCAAAATCATTCCCTTTTTCGACTACCCAGCTAAGACGCCTACCCCCCATTTATTATAGACATTGTCCCCAATGATTAATAATAAAGAAAAGAAAAGGTACTTAGCTCTGGAAATTGCGGCCGAGTCAAAACGAATCCTGGAGCAGAATCATTAGCTCCTAGGTTATTCCTCTTCCAAGTTATCACCTGCTTTACAAATGCTTCCAAAAACTGTGAGTAACATGCGAAGGTCAATAATAAAAATAAGGTGGCGGTAATTGTGCAAACCGGAGGAATACGCAAAAAACAGTCTAAGCCACTTTATTCTATTATCGGCCTAAGCAAGACGCGAAAACTTTTATGAGGGTATCATATGAGAATCGTGAAGGAAAAAACCACATATATCTCTAGCCAGGAGACTGAAGATATATGTGATGAAAAAAACCTTGCAATTGCCATGCTACTTTATTGACTCAAAATAAAATAAACAAAAGCAATAAATAAGGGTTTTAGAAATAGTTCTGAGTTTATAGTCGTCAGCTCGACTGTACTAATAGAGCTCATTCATTCATATTCCGGCTCTTCCAGCGTAAAGACTTCCAATTCAGGGTTATAGGTATGCTCCAGGTAATGTTTCAGCCTGTGGCCGTTAACTGTGAAAGTTTGCCCAGAGTGTTCATGTCTAACTTCACATGCACCTGAATTGTAGACATTTGTGACTATATGTGGTCCATACCATTTAGACTTCAGCTTCCCAGGAAAAAGATGAAGACGCGAGTTGTACACCAGCACCTTATCTCCAACTTGAAATGTGTGGTTTAGAATCTTCTTATCATGCAGGCGTTTCGTTCTTTCCTTGTAAATCTTTGCATTCTCATATGCTTGAAGTCTAAACTCTTCCAATATGTTCAACTCTAGCATTCTTTTTTCACCGACTAAATCCTCATCCTTGTTCAGAAACCTCGTAGCCCACAGTGCTCGATGCTCGAGTTCTACCGGTAAATGACATGCTTTTCTAAACACTATCATTTATGGTGACATCCCAATCGTGGTCCTATAAGCTGTTATGTATGCCCAAGGAGCATCATCTAATTTCAAACACCAATCTTTCCTTGTGGGATTCACAGTCTTTTCTAAAATTCTCTTAATCTCTTTGTTCGTGACTTTTACTTGTCCACTCGTCTGGGGGTGATATGCTGCTGCAATCTTATGTCTAACCCCATATCTCATCATCAACTTCTCAAACAACCTATTGCAGAAATGACTCCCTCCGTCACTAATTATGGCTCTGGGCACACCAAACCTCATCAAAATGTTTTGATTAAGAAATCTCAGGACAACCCTGGCATAATTAGTAGGTGAAGCTACCGCCTCCACCTATTTGGAAACATAATCAACTGCTACCAGGATGTAACGATTTGATTCTGACGATGTGAATGGCCCAACGAAATCAATTCCTCAAACATCGAATAGCTCTGCTTCTAAGATACTCTGCAGTGGAAACTCGTTCCGCTTAGAAATATTACCGGTCATTTGACAGGAATGGCAGGATCTTGTAAACTCGTAAGCAGATTTATAAATTGTTGGCCAGTAGAATCCACACTGCGCAGCACTTTTCTTTCTTTGCCTTGTCCGCCCATAATGACCTTCAAACTTCTCTAGCATGACACATGTGCAAAATACTTGGAATCTCATCATCATGGACGCATCCCCTTAGAATGGAATCAGGGCACAATTTGTATAGGTAGGGATCGTCCTAGTGATAATACTTCAGATATGTGAAAAACTTCTTCTTATCTATATTATTGAATTACGTGGTGGTAATGCGTTCTCGCTCAAAGAAACCAAGGGTATACCTTGCCCACTCTTGATGTATGATGTCGGGTCTGAGATTCCTCTCGAGCCACCACTGAGACGGAAAAAATTTGTTCATCAGGGAAGCTTTCCCTAATCTCAGTCGGTTGCTCTTCTTCCAGCAAAGTTAATCTTGACAGGTGATCAGCTGGTTCTCAGATCCCTTTTTATCTTTGATTTCCACATCAAACTCTTGTAAGAGTAGAATCCATTTTAACAATCTCGGCTTGGAGTCTTGCTTGGTTAGAAGGTATTTTTTAAGTTGCATGGTCAGGGAATACAGTGACATTCGATCCTATTGGATAAGGTCGAAACTTGTCAAATGAAAATATGATAGCTAAGAGTTCCTTCTCCATAGTCACATAATTCCTCTGGGCACTGTTAAGGGTACGACTGGCGTAATAGATAGGCTTAAAGATTTTATCCTCCCTTTATCCCAGGGCTGCTCCAACTGCCGTGTCGCTTGCATCACGCATCAGCTCAAAAGGTTTATTCCAATCTGGTGCTACCATAATTGGGGCGGTTATAATCATTTGCTTTAATGTGTTGAATGCTTTCTTGCATCCTTCTCCAAATACGAAAGGTACATCCTTTGCAAGTAATTCCGTCAAAGGTTTAGAAACTTAAGAGAAGTCCTTAATAAACCTCCTATAAAATCCTGCGTGGCCAAGAAAGGCTCGCAACGTCTTTAAGTTTGTTGGAGGGGGTAACTTCTCTATCACCTCTATCTTTGCTCTATCAACTTCCATTCCCTTCTTTGAAATAATATGACCCCATACTATTCCTTCTGTAACCATGAAATGGCATTTTTCCCAGTTAAGTACAAGGTTGGTCTTTTCACATCTCTTTAGCACTTTACTCAAATTGTCCAAGCTTTTATCAAAGCTATCTCCAAATACCGAGAAATCATCCATGAAAATCTCCAGAAAATCTTTCATCATGCACCTTTGGAATGTTGCTGGTGCATTACATAACCCAAAAGGCATGTGATTGTATGTAAAAGTTCCATAGGGACATGTGAAAGTTGTTTTCTCTCGATCCTCGAGGGCAATATAGATCTGATAATAACTAGAATATCCATCTAAGAAACAATAAAACGCATGACCGCTTAATCTTTCTAACATCTGATCAATGAATGGTAGGGAAAATGATCTTTACGAGTTGCATCATTCAGTTTCCTAAAGTCTATGCAAACTCGATGTCCAGTAACTAGTTTCACAGGGATTAATTCATCAAACTCATTAGGTTGGACAGTGAATCCTCCTTTCTTGGGTACCACATGAATCGGGCTCATCCTTCACTGTCTGCAATTGGGAAAATGATTCCCATCTCCAACATCTTTATGATCTCTTCCTTAACAACATCCTTCAGTTGTGGCATCAACTTCCTTTGAGGTTGTGCTACTGCTTTCTTCTCAGGGTCTACAGAGATCTTATGCATGCACACCGATGGGATTATTCCTCTAATATCTGCAATCGTCCACCCAAATGCTCCCTTATGCTCTCTCAGTACTCTTAAAAGTTTCTCCTCCTCTAAAGATGATAATGAAGCTAAGATTATGAGGGGAAGAGTATCATCTTGTAAATACACGTACTTCAGGTGAGATAGCAAAGGTTTCAACGTTAAGTTCTTTGGTGTTTCATCTAATGATGATCTTAACAACTTACCAGTCAATTGTAAGTCAAAGAACTTGTGCCATGAAGGTCTATGAATGGTTCTTCCTAAATCCACAGAGGATATAGGCTTTATTTCTCGCACTTGACCTTCATTACACCCAGGCCAGGTTTCCTCATAACTTTCTTCTTCTTTAAGGAGTAAAGTCTCAGCTACTTCAGGGTCTAGTGCCACTTACTTAGATAATTCTAACACAAGTTCATCTATGGCATCTAGCATGTAACATGCTTCTCCTTCATCTTGAGCATATCTCATTGAATTCATCACATTGAATACTACATTGTCCTCATTCACTCTCAGAATTAGCTCACCCTTATGAACATCTATCAATGTTTTGCTTGTGGCTAGGAAGGGTCTTCCTAAGATCAATAGAACATAGTGGTTAGCTTCTATGTCTAGCACCACAAAGTCTACAGGGAATACAAACTTGTCAACTTTTACCAAAACATCCTCTACCACTCCACATGGTTGCTTCATAGACCTATCTACTAATTGAAGGGTTATAGATGTTTCATTTAACTCCTTCATGCCTAATTTATGAAAGATGGAGAGTGGCATCAGATTGACACTGGCTCCAAGATCTCATAACGCTTTGTTCATGCATACTCCTCCAATTGTGCATGGTATGAGGAGCTCCCAGGATCTTTACACTTGGGAGGCAATTTGCATTGCAAAACTGCCGAGCATTCCTCGTTAAGGCATATAGTCTCAAGGTCCAACAATTTCCTTTTGGCAGAAATTGCTTCTTTCAAGAATTTCGCATGCATTCCGGCGAGCTTCTACCAAACGATATTTACTTGCAACTTTTACCATTTCTATAAACTTTTATAGCGCATCATCATTATTCGGCTTATATTTCCTAGGGGATAGGGTAAAGTAGGCAGGATTAATAGTTCTGATTCGTGAAGACTTACCATCGATCGATCTTCGCTTTGTTCGCTTTGTCGTGGAATTTTCGGACTCCGGTTTCGGAGTAGTGTCCCGGTTACCGCCCTCTTTCTCCAGGTCTGCTCGCCGCTCGATTGGCGCTTTATTCTACCTGGATAGTTGGTATAACAGGTCGAGACAGTTCTTTTCCGCTTCTAGACATGATTGCATTTACGTCCTTCGGATTCTTCTCAGTATTACTTGGCAATCCTCCCGGAGGACGGGCTCACACTTGTTATGCAATCTGCCCCACTTAGTGCTACAGATTTTGCACTAAGGCTTCTTGATTGGTCAGTCTTGTATCATTCTTCTGACAATAAGTGGTGAATTTTGTATTCAGTTCAGTCATGGATTTTGTAAGTTTATTGACCGTATCGGTCACAGTTGAGCTCATTTTATCCATGGCTGCTTCCCAACTACCGGACTTATTGAATTAAGGCATGAATCCACCAGATTTTCTCAGTCTCTCTCCACCGTTAGAATCACTTTGTCGATAACCCACAGTTGGGTCACATAGTCTAAAACCAGGGTGGTCATGAGAAGCTAGGCGATATCCACCCCCACAAGGATTTCCTTGCCTCCCTATATAGTTCATGTCCTCAGTGTTGGTTGCTTCTATATCTTGTACTTTCTCAACCTTGGAATCTTCTCATTCATCGCCATTAGCTGAAATAAGATCTTTTGAGAAGTATCTTCTCGAAATTGCCTTCAGCTACTTTGGCTGTTTCAACTTGATGCGTTCCCCATTGACTTGCTGTTCACTTGGCCGCAATCCGTGATAAAAACTATGCATTCGTATGGGCAAAGTGATATCATGATGAGGGCATCTCCTCTGTGCTTCCTTAAATCTTTCCCAAGCTTCTTCAAAGGTTTCAGTGGGTCTCTGCTTGAAAGTCATAATGTCTTGTCTCATTTGTAGCGGCTTCCCAGGTGTGCAGTACTTATTCATAAATTTCTGCAACAGATCGGTCCATGTTTGAATCGATCCTAGTGCTAGAGACAATAAACATGTCTTCGCTTTGTCTTTCAGAGTGAATGGAAACAATTTCAACTTGATATTGTCTCCTGGTACTCCTGCTGGCTTAACCGTGCTGACTATCTCCAGAAAGTTGGTGACGTGTACACTAGGATCTTCATTCATCACTCCATGGAAAGTAGTGTAGTTAGTCACCATTTATATCACATTTGGTTTCTGGTGAAATACTTCAGCTGCATCCTCAGGCTAAACAATTGCTGGCACGAATTGCTCAATCGTGGGCATTGCATAACTCTGTAGAGTTCCTCTATCTGGTTGCACCACAACTCATGCTACATTATGTCCGTTCTGTCCGTTCTGTGCCATGTTGGTTTATGTATCTTCTTCTTCTCTCTCGCTGTGATCTCCTTCATGTGAAACCACATTGTCCGCCAACCTAACAAATCTATCTCGAGTTTCCTTTCTCTTTTTTCTAGCAAACTTTTCAATCTCAGGTACGAATCTCTCGAGTTTGACTGTAGAACTTCGTGTAGCGTACTACAAGACATAAAAAGAAAATAAAAAGGTTTGTAACTTGCCTCGGTGGCTATTACACATGCCTGGCAGACTCAAAAATACAGACTCGACTCATCGACCGACTCGAACTAACGAAAACGATTCTGGAAAAATTGGAACCCCCGGTTTATCGTAGGTAACCTCCGGTATACCGGTGGTATTTTTTTTTTTTTGATTTTAACAAAATCGACTCTGTATGACTCCAGTTTAAACAGACAATAAAAAAGACTCAATTAAACAGACTCAAATATATACAGCAAACTCAATCTTACACAATAAGTATTCTTGACACGAGTCCCCTGCAACGGTGCCAAAAATCTTGATCGCGTGCAAAGCACTTACTAGCAATAGGACTAGGTATATCGTAGTAGAGTACTGGAAAATCAAGGTCGATCCCACAGAGACTCGTAAGAATGTCTAATTATCAAGATTGAGCTTGTCACGATTATGATCTATGACCAACTTTAATATAGATAGTAGTAAAATTGGTAACAGTCAACTATCAAGATTATGCAAGTTCAACGAAGCAAACTAGAGTTTCTGAGGTATTAGTTCAATTATGAGTAATTAGTTATTCCCCCCACACATGCAACAGTCCTCCCCATTGGTGAATTTATTCATTGTTCAGCTACGGGTACAACTCCTAACCCTATCTACTCCGACAATGGCAGTAGACCATCTACACGCAAGCTACACTCCTTAATTGGTCCGTAATAGCTCATACGCATAAAGAACTAGAGCTGTCGATATTGAGCACTAACTCATACCGCAAACCCGCCTAGACAGCTGTCGATATTGAGCGCTAACTCATACCGCAAACCCGCCTAGACAGCTGTCGACATTGACCAGCACGTTCCTAAGGTCCATTCTAGATAATGTCCTAATTAACACTTCACTAACAGTCCTTCATGTTAATTTACGATAACATGCAAATAGTTGATCGGCTACTAACATGTAAATTAAATCTATCGATCAACATAACTGGCGCCGATTATCATGAATCAGTAATTTACTAGGTATTCAAATCCGGCGATATAGACCGTCGCAGATCTGAAGAACACAACTACTATTTCATTATTTCTTCACCAACGAATCAGATCTATAAAACATGGGGTAAAATAAACTAACTACTACATAATTAAACTAAATAAGCAATTAAAACATACTAGTCGAATAGAACAACGATAGATCTACATCTTGGAAAAGACAGAAAATCATACCCTTGAAGATGAGCGTAGATCTCCCACGGATCTCTCCCTAGGCGGCGACTCCGTCGTCTTTCCGACCAGAACTCATAAAATAAATAAAATAAATAACGAAGAACTTTTTATTGCATAATGCTTGTAAATTGTATGGTACTACTGTTAAATTGAGTTCTGAGGTGAAGCCTCTTATTTATAGCAATCTAAACCGACTTAGGAGCATCTAATTCGACCCCTCATCCAAGAAAACACGTTTCGGAAGGATCTGGACCCTCGGTAAGTCGGCACCGCCTCCCGGGTTACCGGGGGTACTTTTGTCTTTTTACTTCAGCCGACTTAACTTGGATTCTTCTAGAATACCCTAGGCTCATTCTTTTCGTCCAGTCCACTTCAGATTCGTCCATCATGCTTAGCCCAATATTTCATATCCTCGAAAATCATCAAATAATACATGAAATAATATCGAAATAGGAAAATAAACGCTAAGCAGCATTTCTCGACTACCTAACCCTGACATATGCTATTCAACTCAAATGGTTCATATTTATAGGTCAAAATGTAATATCCCGATTTTTGAAAGCGGGCGATTCGGTCTTTTAGCAAAAATCAGAATATTATGTTATTTAATTAATGGAATTAAAGAAAAGGTTGGAAATTAAAGGAGTTATTATATTTAAGGATTTAATTTATTAATTGGGATTATAAAAAGAAGACTAATCCTAAATTAACCTAGTTGTTGTTTTACGTAAGAAATAAACTGGGAGGCGCAAGTTTGAGGGAAAAAAAGAGAGAAGAGGCTTTCGAATCTCTAGGCTAATCCGTTGATAAAAAAACGCAGACATCTCAAGAGAGAAAGGATCACCGCGAGACGAGGATCGTTTTGATATCAACAATCCCTAAATCCGTCAACATAAGTTTTTCTTCTGCAGCACCTCGACGTGACATGAGCGCGAAAGAGGTTCAAGAATCAGTTTTCTTTTTATAAGGGCTAAAATCACTTATTCAATCATTAATTGGTTGTGTATTAGCAGATGATGTATATATGGATGCGTCACAAGTTCCATATAAATTACTTTTTAATACAATTTCTTTTAATCCCCCCCCCCCCCTTTTTTGACAAAAAAGACAGATTTCCCCTCGTCGTTCTTGATACTAGGGTTTGTTCATCATCATTGTTAAGCTGCGTTTTTCTGAGTACAAACATTGTAATGATCATCTTTGGATTGATCGCATATAGGTTTGAAGTTAAAGGTTTAACCTTTTCAAGGCTTTGGTAGCGTGGATCGTAGTAGCTTGCAAATTAAGGTAACGTGGTGTTCTTATCGTATGACTAAGGTGTCGTAAGGTTATAGAGCAATTTGTATGTTATTTTCGTTGTCTGTTTATGTTGGAGTTTGGGGCGGAATTGGGTTGGAAATCGCGTTTACGCAGTTGCAGATTTCTGGGGAAAAACCCAGGCAAACGAGCGTTTGCACAAGGGAAAATGGGCATTTGCGATCGTTACAGCTCAACCGAGCATTTGGGTATTTTGGATGGGCGTTTGAGGGTTTGGCAGTTGATACAGGATGTGGCTGATTTTCACGAACGGGCGTTTGTGGTATAGTAAACGTTCGTTCAAGGCAAACGCGCGTTCACAGGGTGTCAAACGGGTGTTTGACCTGTTTATTCCATTTTTCACTGCTTTATAATCATGTCTTTATTGCTTAACCTTATGTGACAAAGCCTTGAATTAGCTTTTGATGCGTTTAGTTCCGGCACCATATGAATTCCCTAAAAAGATGAAGTGTGGGACAGTCGAAAGCTTTGGATTTGCCTTGTGCTTCGATAAGCTAGGGTTTAACGCTATCTGTGTATGTGCTAGGTTTCGTTAGAGTTTGGTATTAAGAAGAGGGAGTAGACTGATAGGTGAGCCTTTTATGTGAATCAACTTAGGTGGCTAGTTAAACATCTAATCAAACGTATGTGTTAGATTAATAATCTTAAACATCATGCAATGCTTGGTAAGGCATAGTACAATATCGCGATGTGTTCTCTGACCAGACAAAGTAGACTGTACCCACGCCGGTCAATCGATTGGCTAGATAAAGCGTCTGGTGCACTCTGCCGGTCATCACACTATCAGAACTCAGATATTCCCGGGGCAAGAGCGTGTCTCTAAGTAGGTTGCACCCAGTTGTCCTAGTACATCCTATTACTAGGCATAGTGCCCTTGTTATTCATGATGTAACAAACTTGAGCTAAGCTAGATACCTTTGGAACCTCATGCTATGCTATGAACATAATATGATATTTAGCTAGGGTTAATAACGGAATGAATTAATAAAAGACGGCGTTGCTTTTATTTTTTTATGAGACCTACGTTATGCGATCTTCTATGCGTTACTAAGTACTTATGTACTTACCCCATTACTTTTTGTTTGTCTTTCTCTTTCCTCAAAGAAGATGAACAGGTTGCTAAGGTTGATGAGTTCTTTGACGATGACGTGTGAGATGGAGCTCTTGAAGACTTAGTTTCTTTAGTTTTCTTTTCTTTCAATAATGTTGTTGATTCAAGTTCAAACAATGTTGTCATTCTTTTGGATTTAATGTTGGATGTTTTAGTTCTCTTTATTGGATTTAGTTTTACAGCATTGAAAACCGTGTGTCGATCTTTTGTTTTCCCGAGTCGTTTTACCTTCCGTGTCGTTTTAGTTCTGATGTATGACGTAAGGCTTACATATATTATTGAATTTATTTGATAATATTTGTGCCGAGCGCTCTTTCCGGATAAGGACTCGGAGTCCGGGAACGGGGCGTTACACAAAACAACTATTTTTAGCTCATAATGGATAGAATATTGATGTTGTAGGATAAACCATTTTAACCGTCATCAACGATTGCGGTTCTATCTTGGCACAAGCCTTGCAAGAACAAGATATTTCGGATATGGCAGCGGCACCGACATGGTTCAACGCCATGGTGGTCAGGGAATTTTATGCTTATGTTTCGCATAACCTAGGAGCTACTTTTACAATGGTCCGTGGTGTTCAAGTTGATTTTTCTATCGAGCGGATCAAAGAGTATTATGGTGTTCGCAATCCACCAGTGGGCCCGGATGAGTACACATCCTCGAGCAATATTGAAGATCTTGAGAGGATGAATATGATAGCTGAATTCTTTGGGGTGCAATATGGAAGTGCAATCCTGCTGGAGCCCCCACCATCTTCCTAGAGAACGAGTTATCCTAGGATAGGAAGGAGGTTAGGTTTGTCTGTGCTCGACTTCTGCCGACCAAGCACACGGTGTCATGGCTAATCCGAAGAGGCGAGTTGATGTTCTACTGAGCAGGATCTCCAGTCCACATTGGTCTCCGATGCATAGCCGTATTCACGAGCTTGCC
>CM047816.1:63151309-63509847 GCA_026214975.1 Gentiana macrophylla | reverse complement strand
TGAATAATTAACTAGATTAGTACTAGGATTGTTATGAGCCCAGGATGTAGGATGGCGAGGATTAAACCGTGCGACCAGACCTTTCATGTGTGATTAGTTGTGATTGCACTTCTTGCCATGTCAATGACCACTATACTAGGTATCAGTTAACAATTACAACTTCATATTCTTTATCTAGACCTCTGGGGTGGCTAATATCAATTGATTTTGACATGGGGTAACGGGATGTTAAATTGTCAACGTAAGATTTCATAGTAGCATTATAATCGACCATAGATCTAGTTCCTTTCTACTCTAGCGATGCACTTTTTATTCCAACATCCGAGCTTGGATTGATTATTATACAAGATTTCTAAGGTAGACCAAACTTTATTAGCAGTAGTACATCTAATTACCTCGGTTAAGATCTGCTCTGTCATGGATCCAAGAAGCCATCCTAGCAGTAAGTACTCAACATAATCCTATTCTTCAACAGCTGGATTTGAGAGCAGACCTGGTATTTCCGGTGGCTGTGAAAGTGTGCCCAGAAGATGGCCATCAAGCTTGTAGCCTTTCACCACGGGGAGGATCGTATAACGCCATAACAGATAGTTTTCCTTGGTCAATTTAACAGTGGTTGTTTGGTTTAGGTGACCATGGAAGGGTGCTGGAGTAAGAGTAGTAAGTGGCGAGATTGGGCTCGTTGATCGGATTGTAGGAATGAAGCTCTCCGGTCTAGGAAATAGAGCTTGAGAGAAGGTCGGATGTGGAGCTCCGAGGTTGAAACCAGAAAAAGAAGGCCCTTCATGTGGTGGTTGAACACCGAGAATAGAGAGGAAATGGTGCCGGAAACATGTGTGGAACCCATTTGAGTAAGCGGTAATCCGGTAGCAGGATTCCGACAATGTGGAGGCTCTACGAGAGCTTATGGGAGGCGAAATGGTGGACAAAGGTGGGTTTACACTCACAGCTCCTCCAGGTTGTGGGAGGTAGTGGTGTTTCAGGTGAAGCTTCCGCCATTAAGGCTTTGATACCAAGAAAAGATTTGATATATTAAATATGTCTTAACATCATGATGAAGGATTACAGACTCAACATATTTAATGCTACTCAATTGAGAATCTAATAATAGCTCTAAACAAACTTAAGGTGGAGGCTCTTATCCAAACACACCACTATGAAATTATGACACATGTGAGCTCTATATCTTCATTTCTTTTTCGATCACCTAATGTTGAGACATTCTGACAGTTCTAATTCGGCTCAAATATTTGGCAAAATAAGCATCAGATTTTTAGACTATGAACATGCATTATCAAGTTAACCATTAAAAACACGATTTGTTGATTAAGCATTAAATTAACAGAAAATCGTGTTTATGCTAGATTAGAGAAGATCGAACGGTCAAAATTAAGGTAGCATAAATGACAAAATAAATGAGAGAACTTCCCTGTTAAATTTTCAAGTCTGGATATGGGATGAAATGTTGATGTTGATCGGACATCATTGGCCTCAACTTTGTCATCATAGGTCTCAGTATTGTAAAAGAGGCAATAAAGCTTCAAACTTTCTTCAAATATCTGCCATCTAAGCACCACTAGACTCCAAACGCAGCAATAGCTTCAACAGACCGCATAAATGAGCCATGTGATACCACACTTGCAGAGTTATTCGAGAGAAAAATTGAGCTTTCTTCAAATGGGAAAGAGAGAAGCAATAAGCAAAAAGAACTCTTGTTAATTAACCGAAAGAAGAAGGAGATGATTTAGAATCTTATGAGCACGGTTTTGGTCAAAGTATATCTTGTCTTTCTACCGAATTTTTTCCTTGGTTAACGCTAATTGTAGTTTTCCAATATCTGCGGGTTCCTTAATTTTCTTTTTTCCACATAAGGAAAATAGGATCATTCATTGGTATACTATTTGTATATGCATCTTAGAATTCCTTTGAGCTTCTACATCGGTTATATGGAAGGAGACGTTAAGAGTTCTCATCATTGGAAGAAGGGAATAGGAAAGAGACGTGTTTTGGGGAGGTGAAGTAGTGGGGTAGGAGTTTTCTAGAAGAGAGGAAATTGCCTAGAAATTTCTAGGTAACGGAGGGGCGGCAAAGTAGCAGTAGATAAGATAATAGGGTTTGATAAAAAACATATTGTGTAGAATAAAATGGTGTTGGGCTAAAAGGGCCAGAAAGAAATACATTGAAGTGGGGCTAGGAAATTATAAGGAGGGAAGGGCTGGGAATAGGTTTTCAAAGGGCCGAACATAAAACCAATATATACAAATATATCTTATATATAATAAACCTTATGATAAAGATATAGATAAACCTTATATATATATATATATAGAGAGAGATAATAGATAATATTACACAAATATAGTATAATAAAATGTCTTATGTCACATTGTTAGATAAAGTAATGTCATTATAAAGATCATTAGACACATTTATTAAAATTGATCTCTTAATGTGACATACACTTAGATAGAATACTTATAAAATATAATTTACGTCACATAGAAAGATTTAGTGTGACACACACAAGTTATTGATCAACTAAGTATCATATCATAAGATATTTTAGTCAAACACAAAATATTGAAATTAAACTTGAAGTGACTTATATAATTATCAAACATAATGTCACTTAAGATATAAAGCATTTAATGACATAACTAAATTATAGAGTAATTATGAGATATATCCCAAAGTATAATATATTTTGAAATACATCAACACAAAATACTCAGCATTTAGAACTGAGTCGCACATCCCTAGTCTAAGGATACTCTATTTATCAAAATAGGGAGCCTAAAGGTGCTTGGGTCTCTAATTGACTATCAAATCTGAGTCCGGGTAGTCCTCGGGCTCGAGAAAACATAATATCGAGGATCCTCTTACGGATAGGAATCGGAAGTTGGTGCATCTATTATCGAATAGGAGACTTACCTCGTCGATAATTTTGTACTCTTCTAGGCTTGCTTTTTTGCGTCCTTAGTCCGGACGACTTCCTCCTCCATTCCACTCGTTTCTTATCTTTCTGGTATTGCTCCTGCACTTTGGAGCACTGGATACGTTGAGATGGGCACGACATTGAGCGTGCGTGGCATGGTGCTTGCTTGACTTGAATTCAAGAATCGGTCTGCGAAAAGTCGGAGATTTACGCACTTTACTGCGAGAGACAAAGTAAAGACAAAAACACGGTTAGAAACTCCCGCAGGTTGGGTCCAGGAACCAACTCTGCTGCAGACCTACTAACTACTAACATACATGGGTGAACACGAGAAAACATAAAGAATTGATCGGAATCATAGTTACAGGCTCTACATAATTCTGGCGATTACGGCGTAATTTAGGGAAGCTATTTCTCTTTTACGATCGTATAAACTATACATGATTAATGCGAGCAGACTCTGGACTCAAAAAATAAAGTAACGAGCGAGATAAAAATAATTCTCAACTAGATTAAGTGAAATTGTTGTCTCGTTGGCCATCATCCCGACAACGGCGCCAAAAACTTGTCCAGCGGTATAAGTCACTCTACTCATGAAATACTAGCAAGAGTACTATATCAATCGCAGTATAGTAAGGGCGAGTCAAGGTTGATCCCTCAGAGACGATGCAACACAGATAATAAATAACGGTCCCTAAACCAACATAAAAACAGAAAAGTAATTGGCTTATCCCTCCTCTCCGATCTCCTAACTTGGTGTAACTAATCATTGTGTCTACTTTTCACCGTAATTCCCGATTCAACTAGAACACATGTTTAATTCAATTTTAACTACGGGTGCAATCTCTTAACATTGTCTACTTCCATTGAAAGGGCGGTGAACATCTATGTCTTGATTAACCTCCTTAGTTGGTTGTATTAACCCACACACCATAAGTTCTAGAAAGTGCCGGCTCAAGACCAAGAACCTCCTAAGCAACTAACGTAGATTGAATAGCACGTTCTACATGGATTGATCAAGACTATGTCCAAACTAAGCTGTTGGACTTATTTCTAATTTTTAGTGATGAGTTCCGGACTAAGCTGTTATAGTGCAAAGGCAAAAGCGATGTCTAGATCAAATGTATGGGTTTATTAGAGTTTGATTTTTGAATAGGTTTGATCAAACAAGCACCAGTAAAGGTCGACTAATTTATATCGTGAGACCGGTCTAGAGTCGATAGGGTAGATAGAGTCGATAGACTAGTCAAGAACCTCTTGGAAGAAAGGTGAGGTTTCAAACTCGATTAATGAAGGCTAAGGGATCAAACTTAGTAATTAAAGTCAAGGATATGGAATCAGAATTTAGGCAAGTCTGTGATGACGTAAACTGATTACATATACCTTGTGTACAAGGTCTAAGTTCCTTAAGTTGGATGGTGATTGGAACTTAGGTATTTGCAAAAAGGTGTAATCTAACTTCACAAATAAAAGTTAGATAAAAGAAGCTCAATTGCATTGTGTTTTAAACACAACAAATTTGATTCAATGATGATAGGTATTTATTGAGGCCGATGAACTCTGGCGATATACATACCTCGATTAATTCAAGATTACATTGGAAGATTACATGGATAAGGACAGACCAACTACCTCGATTTATCAAACAAATCAATGGTTTGAGATTAAAAGAGCGTTGGGATGATTCGGACTTTATCCAATGGTTACAAGTCAAAGGTGGACAAGCGCACTCTGTCAAAAGGATTACGGCGATGTCGATCCTATGAATAGTGATGAAAGCAAGTCAAATGGGACAAAACCAGAACGGTCATATTTGAATTTCAAATACAAGCACATGGACTCCTACCTATAAATAGAGGACTTAACTCGAGAAAATGATGATGAACTTTAAGAGAAAAATACAAGTGATAATTACGAAATAAAAAGCACCTGTTTGAACTTACTGAGCTTAAGGCTCTTGATCCGGAGAAAATATTCAAGTGTATTACGTATTCAAGCTACATCAAGTTTACACACTTGAAGGCGCAAGCTGTGATTATTTCATCCTAATCAAGGCTGCTTTGCAATTTGAATCATTTACTTGATTCATTCTTTATTTTACAAAGAACTCTTGAAGGCAGGTGAAGCACTTTTGTGTGAAAGACTATTATTTGTGGTGGAGTGGTGAAGAGGCAATCCTACCACTTCAAGGACCAGTGGAAGACTTTGGAGCGACAATCCTACTGTTCTAAGTTTTCGGTTTGTGAAGCCATAGTCATTGGTGAAGGACAAGCAACCTTAGGAATCTTTGTAGAATATACATCAAAGATCTCTAGTGAATTACCTCCAACATCACGGGAGAAGAGTAGGCGACGAGGATTACACCACCTGAACCACTATAAAATCTGCCTACTTACTTTGCACTTACATTCTACATTTAGTTTATTATACACATCATCCTCTTTGAATCTAGCGATGAACTAACACACATACACTCTTGAGTATCAATACTTAGTATCATATTTAACAACAAGTAATAAGGCTTAATTTTTATATAATTCCATTTGCACAAATTCAATAAACTCAATCATCAGGTGGACTCACTGTATGTCGGCCAGGCTACTAAGGTATCGTGAGACTCTTGAGGTATCGGTGAGTCTTTGAAGTTCTTGAATTTGTTAACTCAAAAGTTTTAAGTGTTAAGTTTATTCACCCCCCTTAAACTTAACCAAAGCCTTTTCAAGGGACCAACAATTGGTATCGGGCGGTGTTACATTGCAAAGTAATCCTACTTGTTGTGCTTGAGAAAATACTTTGAAACTTTTTCATGTTCTTGATTTTCAAAGCTTTGCATCATGGGTAACAACAAGTATGCTAGAACTATCTTTGATGTGTTCTCTAGATAGATTTGATGAATATAAGCGTCGAATGCGAGGCTTACCTTGCTTTGCAACTCATGATGAAATGATGGATTTGTTGTGCTGGATGGACCACTGGAGATTACCAAAGCAGTGACAGTGAGAGATGAGACACAGTACATTCCAAAACCAAAAAGATAATGGAATGCTGAAGATAGAAAGAGAGCAAACCTCAACAATATTGCTATTGATATCATTTATAGAACCTTGGATAGCAATATGTACATGAAGGTTAAAGATTGCAAAGCAATTTGAAGAACTTTGGGACAAAATCTGAGTTGATCTGTGAAGGCACTAATGCAATTAAAAGAATAAAATCGAGTGTGGCCAAGAAGAGGTTTCAAAAGTTCAAATGCTACCAAATGAAACCATTGAGCAAATGGAGTCAAGATTTAATGTTATCTAGATGAACTTACCTCACTGAGTGCAAGTTACTCAAAAGAAGAAATAAACTCAAAAATCTTGGAAGCATTGCACGACAAAGAAGTTTGGGAGATGAAAGTCAACTTGCAATAGAAGAAATGAAAGCTACATGAAGAGGATCCATTCAAATTATTCTCGAGATCTTAAAGCTTATGAATTCAACAAGAGATTGGTTCATACCATCAAAAAGAGGAACCAAAGACAAGCTGCATTGGGCGCCAAACATCAAGAAGAGACATCGAGGAGCTCAAGATGATCTGCTTTGGATGAAATGCAAGAAGCGGTTGCCCTCTCTTGAGCAAGAAGACCAGGATGATGAAGGCGGAAAAAGTTCTCAAGGAATTTCACTAAGAGATCCGGTGAAAAGAAGAGAAGAACCAAAGAAAGACAATGATTATTTGTGCTTTCAATGCAAGAAACCAGGACACTTCAAACTGGTATCCCGAGTTAAATCGAGAAAAAAGGAACTGATTATCTTTGCTTTAATTGCAAAAGCACTGGACATTTTAGACTGATTGTCGGACCTCTCATCAAGACCAAGAGCCAACAAAGAAGACATGGAAAGAAGGCTATGGTTCTTGAAGATGAATCGGTATGAAGTGGAATCGAAAGGAAATGAATCAGATGACACATCATTGGTTGCTGATATGGAAGATTATGCATTAATGGCTAATATGGATGAAGCAGAGGAGGTATACAATATTGTATCAATTAACACTCCTGCTTTGGAAGTGATTGTGAATCAACTTTGTGGTTCAAATCCTAGAAACTCTTACAATGAAGAAGCTTTGGATGCCATCCTCAATCAAGCGAGGAAAATACAATCGGTTATGAGAGTTGTGAAGAGGTTTGAAAAGAAGCTCTTCAAGTAGAGGTTGAAAGATTGAATCTTGAATTAAGGATTCTCAAAGGTAAGGAAAAGATGTTGGATAGAATCGGTATAAGCATCTTTGAACATCCAGTAACCACGAATCTGCTTTGAACCATCTTGCTCCTCCACTTGCATACAAATCAGGAAGCCTTATCGTGATAGAAACAGGCTTGGATTTGGAACTCAACAATCCAAAAAGAGTGGATCGGTAAGTTTCATGAACCTAGTACCACGAATTGGTCCTAAGTTTGTACTGCACAAGATCCAACTCCCAATGGAATTCTTTGGCGGTAAAACCTCACTGAGAATGCTTCCAGGAAGCAAAATCGAAAGTCAAAGAAGTCAACGACTCTAATAAAAGAACAAATGCAAAAATAGATCTCTTGTGCCTTACAGACCTCTTGATAGCGGACTACTACCAAAATCTGTTTGGATCACAAAAGGAAAGAACTGAGAAATATTCCAAGGATAAGAATCCTAAACCCAAAAATGTTAATCATTCTAGGGATACTTATCTCGAGGGAAAGATAGATTGTTCCTCACAGATGATGATTGGAATATTCATGCATCTAATGCTAGGAGCAGCAAGTATAACCATCTTTGCTAGGGGTAAAACCTAAGCAATGGAATCAACAAAGGGCTCCATGAGACTTATACAAGACCTCGGCAGGGGACCTCGTGAGACTCCATACTACAGAGGCATCACTAACAGACTGACAAACTAATAGTTATACTAATGCTTCTAACAACAAAAATCACTTCAAACAAGCATTATAAACCAAAAGGCGAGGAAAACATATGTGAATCTTACACAACCAAGCTGTTAGAACTTATGGATGTGTGGAATACATGTATGAACAAAAGTATGACACTTTTAGGAGAAGACCTTATGGAAACATCCAGGGGTCATGCTTACCATCGACCATTATGGACCCAAACAGGTTTGGGTACCTAAAATGTATTAACTTTTTTTTTGTAGAGGTGTGCGGTACTTTGACGGTGGATGTTCCGGACATATGACAAAGAATAAGCAATGTTTGTCAAACTTTGTGACAAAGGATGGTCCAAGGGTGAATTTTGGCAACAAAAATACACCTGGTTACACAAGAGGATATGGCACACTTGTGAGGAATGGACTTACAATCAAGAATGTTGCATATGTGCAAGGGCTGGACTACAACTTGCTGAGCACCGGACAATTCTGTGACATGGGATACAAGGTTACTTTTGACAAAAACAACTGTATTTTCATTAGTGAAAAAGGTGATCAAGTTGTCTTGGTGGTAGAAGACAACAAAACATGTACATTGTGGATTGGTCTCACTGCAGATCCGAAACACTCGATTGTCCATACCAAATCGAGCTCAACCGGTTATGGCACAAGAAATTAAATCACTTAAATTTTGATGATATCAATCTGTTGGTGAAGAAAAGCGGTGATTGGTTTACCTGAGATCACATTCAAGAAAGATACTATATGTGATGCTTGTCAGCAAGGTAAACAGACTAAATCATGCTTCAAATCAAAGACCAAGCAATCTACTAATAGAGTCTTGGAGCTGATGCATATGGATCTATTTGGACCAGTTACACCAACAAGTGTTATAGGAAAGAAATACACCTTAGTGGTGGTGGATGATTATTCAAGGTGCACTTGGGTGATATTTATGAACAAGAAAAGTGAGACACTCAAAAAGATGCCTGTTCGGTAAAAACGTGTTTTAAATTTATAAACCGAAACACCCCAAGTATAAGGATCGTAGTATAGGATGTTATCGGGTCGTCTGGGAGTGGAATGTTCATCAGATTCAAATATAGATCTATATCAATTATGTCACAATTATTAACTAAACTACTAAACTAAAGTGAAACTAACTAAAACCTAAACCTAAGAATTAAAAGCGAAAGCGAAATAAAACAAGGTGAAAAATAAGAAAAGAGAAAGCCAGACGGCGTTCACTTTGGTGAGCGAGCGTGCAAAAACGAATCTAACGGACGGGCGTCGCTGTGCGGACAAGCGTCCAACTACTGAATCGAGCAGAAAATTGCGAAAAGGCAAGAGAAACTAGGGTTTATCAAACTAGGACTTAACTAAACTTAATCTAAGCGATTCGATTAAAACAATTGAAGGAAAACACGACAAAGCGACTAGATTCCACCTATCAACCAACAATCCCAACTAGATGGTGATTAAAAGACATAGTTTTTAGTAGTGATTTATTCACGAATTCAATTAAATATCTTCAATCAAATTCTAGGGTTTCGTTTATCTTTTCAAATAAACTAAACATGCAATCAACACGAAATCACGAGGTTGTTTCCAAACTCTCACTCAACTAATCATGCATAATCTCTTAAAACACGAATAATTGCATCACTTGAACGAAATAAAACTGAAACCAATATATTTTCATACATAGATCCAAGCATATAGATATAGATAAATCGTTTCATCAAATTGTTAATTCCAACAAAACATGATCGATACAAAACAGCATCCAAAGTGATGAAAAACTATAAATTAAACTCACTAATCATAAAGCATCGAACTCTCTAGTTGGTTGTGTTGATGATGGGCTTCCTCCGTCGACTCACTGCAAGGTTTTTAGCCAACAATCATGTTGGAGATGATTATTGGTTGGGAGATTTGCATCTCTGTGAAATTAGGGTTCTCTGGCCGCAGCTTTTTGGTGAATTTGCGATCTCAATTATGTGGTATATGAATTAGGGTTGGGGCTGCTGCTATATATAGAGTTTCAAGTCGGTTAGGGTTAAGTCGGCAACGGACGCTCGTCTGGTCTTGTGGACGCCCGTCCGGTGGATCTTGACTTTGCTCTGAGCGTCCGTCCATCTTTGCGGCCAAACTCTCTCAGTATGTGATTTCCTCTCTGGGCGCTTTCGTCCATGAAATCAAACGCCCGTCGAGAATGCACGGGCGCGAGTAACGCCTTCGTTCATCCTCTGTCTCGAACTCTTCGAATGTAAAACACAATTCCCGGACGCTCGTTCACTTTATCAAGCGCCGTCCTGAAATGGACGCTACCTGACGCTTCGTCTAAGATCTTGAGGATCGGATTTCATCATCTTTATCCAATTTCTTCAAGCCAATTCCAACTCTATCTTGAATAATTCGACTTGAGCTTCATTTATCCTCTTTATATGCACGAAAATTAACTCCTACATGATAAATAAACAATGCAAAAATGTAATAAAATCCAAATAATAATAATTCCATTAAATCAACACTTAAAATCATCAATTTTGCATACAACCCTCTTAAAATCATCTTTATTAAATAATTACACTTAAACCCTTAATTCTCATGTAAATTATGCAAATGTGGGGAAAATAATAATGAAATAACCCTTAATAATCATATAAATATGGCCTTAACAACACCCCTTTAGCTTTTTTGTACGTCCTCGGACAAAACAATCAAAACTATAGCTCAACTTTATAAATAATCCACATAGATCTCTAACTCACGTAACAAAAGATACAACAACTATAGCAAATGATACCAACACAGAGATAGATTCGGTGTATGTGTGACAAGCCGTTCTCAATCTAACAAGCCTTTCAAAGAAATATCCTCTCAGAAATTCCAATGACTATCCTAGAGTGCAGACGATGTAATAGCTCCACTCAAAGCCTTCCCACGCACTCATTAGGATAATCCTACAACATATCATCATGCGGTTCTACTGGGTATAAGATCCATGATAACAAAGACTTCACTTTATTCTTACTCATCATTTTTCAAAATTTTCAAATTTGGCGCATATCGAGAATAAGCTCTTACCCATCATAGTAGAATAGGATGTTCCGGGATAACACCCTACCTTACTCAAATCATAAGGTAGCTATAAAGCGATCGTCGTGAGCTATTGGTCATCATAGTGGTATAGGACATTTCGAGATAACGCCCTACCGCACTCCAATCATCGACCCGACTTCCGACAAGCGTATTTATTAATAATTGCTCACTCACTTTATTTATTCACTTTTCAAAGTCATAAGTTACATCTCACTTATCACATTCAAACTTTATGATATTCACATTACACGGTCTAACTAAGGTGTTACTATCTTGACCTTCCTAAGATAAATCATTAAAAATAATGAAAGGATATAATTCAAAAGTCATGCTTCAAAATCAAAGGCTTTCGTGAATGAAAAAACGAAACTATCTCCATAAAAGTAAAACATGCTATAATTATCTCACTAAGTCACATACTATCATCGTTAGAAAACTACAACTAGCAAGCATTTGTTTCAATTATATGCTCGAGACTCACAAAAATTTTAAATTCATGAAAATTTAACTTTCACTCTATTTCAAAGGATATAGCATAAAAACATACCCAAACACCCCCACACTTAAATCACATTATGTCCTCGTAATGTGCAAATATAAAAGAAAAGAAAACTTATTTGGTTTCAACGATTGGTTGTCGGATGAAAGTTAGCGGAGGTCAGGGCCGGAGCATGAATATACCGCAACAACTCGAATAGACAACATCTTGGACATAAAAGTGGTGAACACTGCTCAAAAGTATACGCAACACTCGACATACCATATAATCTCGGGGTACACGGGGGGTATATGAGCAACACATAACACAAAACACTTACAATGAGCGTAAGAGGAATAACCATCAACACAAAATCAACTAAAGTATTATTTCTAAAACAATAAAACAAAACAACCTAAGAAAAGAAAACAAACAAAGAAAACTAGGCTGCCTCCTAGGAGCGCTCTTTTAATGTCAATAGCTTGACATAAAGTTCAAAAGATCAACCCGGATCGGGCCACTTTGGTTTGACTACCGCCACCTCGATGCTCGAGAATCGAAGTCTTGGGGCGGAAATGATTTTCACCACAACAACAAGTCAAGTGTGCAATAAGTTCATTAAACTTCTCTCTCCAAACTACACTGACTCTCTTCTTCTTGTTCTTGCGGACGATAGGCATAGTCATAGTGGTATGATCAGAAGTGTCAGTAGAAGGTACCTTACGGGTGGATATAGGAACGTCATCATCATCTGACTCAAAGAAATAAGATGGAACCTCTTCACAAATCATGACATCTGTACTCTCATCTCTGCTTTGGAAATAAAGAATCTCAGGCTTTTCCTTTGGTTGCCCAAAATATTTCTTAAGTCGATGACCATTCACTTTAAAAGCTTGATTACCATACCCGTTCAAAGTAATTACTCCACTAGGATTAACCTCGAGAATCTCAAAGGGACCAGACCATCTAGACTTAAGCTTACCAGGAAACAAATGAAGTCTGGTATTATAGAGTAAAGCCATTTCACCAACTTTGAATTCTCGGTCCTTGATCTTAGCGTCATGGAGTATCTTAGTTCTCTCCTTACTAAGCTTAGCATTCTCGTATGCACGGAGCCTGAATTCGTCGAGCTCGTTCAATTGTAACAATCGTTTCTCCCCACAGAGTTGGCTATCAAAATTTAAGAATTTAATTGCCCAGAAAGCTCTGTGTTCAAGTTCGACAGGTAAATGACAAGCTTTACCATAGACCATTTGGAAGGGTGATGTGCCCATCGGGTTTTAAATGCGATCACGATAAGCCCACAACGCGTCATCCAACTTAAGACTCCAATTAGATCGATTATTGTTCACGGTCTTCTCCAAAATTCTTTTCAAGCTCTGGTTGCTTACCTCGACTTGGCCACTGGTCTGGGGATGATATGGTGTACCAATCTTATGTTTGACACCATACTTTTCAAGGATTTTGTCAAGCGGCGCATTGCAAAAGTGAGTGCCTTCATCACTAATGAGTGCTCTCGGACAGCCGAATCTAGTAAAGATATTCTTTTGCAAGAACTTCTTCACGACTTTATGATCATTAGTTTGAGTAGCTATGGCCTCGACCCACTTGGAAACATAGTCCACACAGACGAGGATATACTTATTACCACAAGAGGATGGAAAGGGTCCCATAAAATCTATGCCCCAAACATCGAAAACTTCGCATTCAAGAATGGGCTTAAGTGGCATTTCCATCCTACTACTCTGCTTTCCTGCTCTCTTCTCTGCACCTATCACAACCTTTACAAAAGGCTTCGCATCTTTAAACAGAGTCGGCGGTAGAATCCAACAGAAGAATCTTTGCAACCGTTTTGGTGTTCCATAGTGACCTCGGTAGGACCACTATGGCATTGTTCCAAAATATCCCACCGATCATGCTCGAGAACACACCGTCGAAGCAACCCGTCTTCTGGGACTACTCAACAAATAAGGATCTTCCCATACGAGATATTTAAGGTCGAGAAAAGAACTTTTCTTCTCCTAATCGTCATATCCTCTAAATGACCGCTCGCTAAATAGTTGGCGTAGTCGACATACCACGCACCTAACCGTTTCAAGCTTCATCAATTGCTCGATCGGAAAATCAATGCCTATATCATTGTGATTTTCTGCACCCTCATTACTAAGCGAGATAAATGATCACCCACAATATTCTCACTACCTTTCTTATCTTTAATCACAAGGTCAAACTCTTGTAGAATTAAAATCCATCTAAGTAACCTTGGTTTGGCATCTGCTTTGTCCATAAGGTAGCGTAAAGTTGCATGATCTGTCCCATACAATCACTTGAGATCCTGAAGATAGCTTCTAAACTTGTCAATGGCAAAGACGCACGGCTAAGAATTCCTTCTCGATCGTAGTATAATTGCATTGAGCCGGGTTCAAGGTACGACTCGCATAATAGATGGGCTGAACCTTTTATCCACTCTTTGACCTAAAACTGCGCTCTGGCGTAATTAGAGGCATCGCACATCAACTCGAAAGGCTTGGTCGGTCGGGTGCTACTAAAATAGGGGCAGATATAACTTATCTTTCGGACAATTGAAAGCTTCTTTGCGCTTCGCATCGAACAAGAAATCTACATCTTCTTTCAAGAGATTTGATAAAGGCTTGGCAATCGTAGAAAAGTCTCTAATGAAACGCCGGTAGAAGCCAACATGTCCTAGAAAACCTCGTACCTCTTTCACTGTTTTTGGGTACGTCATCTTTCAATGGCTTCAACCTTAGCCTTATCAACTTGAATACCAGCATTGGACACCTTATGTCCCAAAACAATCCCTTCTTCGACTAGAAAATGGCATTTCTCCCGATTAAGCACCAAATTTTCTCAACACAACGTTGGAGTACCATATCTAGATTCTTTAGGATTTCATCAAAGTACATCGCCATAGATCGAAAAGTCATCCATGAAGACCTCCATGCCTTTGCTCAACAAGTCCATCAAAAATGGCCAACATACACCGTTGAAAAGTCGCGGGCGCATTGCATAGGCCGAATGGCATTCATGAAGCGCAAAAGTACCGATGGACACGTAAAGTTGTCTTCTCTTGGTCATTAGGATCAATGGCTATCCGGAAGTAGCGAGAATAGCCATCAAGGAAACAATAATACTTGTGACCACTCGGTCTTTCAATTAGTTGGTCAATGAAGGGTAAGGAAAGTGGTCTTTTGCGGTGACTTCATTCGATCTACGATAGTCGTCTGAGACTCTGAGCCAGATCCACGAGGCGTAGGGCAACTTCCTCCCTTTTTCATTCTTTTCTCTGGTGATTCCACCCTTCTTTGGCACAACTTGAGTAGGTGACCCACTCGCTTCTCGGCGATTGCGTAGATGATTCCCATGTCAAGCCACTTTATAACCTCCTTCTTGACAACCTCTTGCATATGCGGATTCAATCTTCTCGAGGTTGTCTAACCTTTTTAGCTCCTCTCCTCCGTTCGGATTTTATGCATGCATATGTGCAGGTGATCCTCGGATATCACCCACTTGCCAACCGAGCGAGGATGTTTTTCTTAAGCACTTCTATCACCTGTGCTTCTTGCTCTTAGTCGAGTTTCAAGAAATGATCAAAGGCAATTTATCTCCATCCTTAAGAAAGATATACTTAAGGTGTTTGAAGCGGTTTGAGCTCTAAATCGGTGAGTGGTTGCTCAATACTAGACTTTAACGGGCCACCTTTCTCCTTATGAGCTTGAAGTGGTTGTGATGTAGAACACCTCATCCTCCCGAGGCTCAACCCCTGAAAGGTCTTGGATCAAATCATCCATCGGAATCCTCCGGTCAACACTTGCTTCCTTTTTCTTGTGATCGATCATTTTCCTTAACTCTTCATCTTTAAGCTCTTACGCGGCTCTTCCCAATCATCTACTTCCCAATGAGTAGCTTCTCTCCAAAACTCTACCTCGTCCCAACTACCCATCGTGAGCTTCTTCTTCACGAGGATGAAGTCTTCCGACTCGAGTTCTTTGAAATCATCGTTTGTTCTTTGGGCATCTCCATGCTTCTAACTCAATAACGAGGCCCGGTGTGGCGAGTGAAGATGACTCGTCAATGCCTACGGCTTGAAATGAATTAGAAGATGGCCCGCATGATCGGCCGGATCATCAATGTCCATGACTTCAAAAACACCTATCTCTGTAAGCTCCATTGCATCTTCATAATAGGCATCTCCTCCGTCCTCATAGATAGCTTCGACAAACAATATTTCATCAATTACGGCTCTTTCGGGATGTGTCCTCGTGTGAAGGTGACAGATGTGTCACCGACTCTAAGAGTAATCTGTCCTTGCGAAGTCGATGAGAGCGTTAGAAGTGTCTAAAAAGGTTCGGCCTAGAATTAGAGGCATCTCCTTATCAGGTGGATAGTCTAGAATAACCCAATCGGTAGGGAAGACCAAATGTTCAACTTGAAGGAGAACATTAGCTACACAACCGGCTGCGAGATTTACTAGATTTGTCTACCATCCAAGAGAAATGGGGCGTTCTCGCATTCTTTTGTCTAGCCCGAGCTTCTTGCATGCATTTAATGGCATCACATTGATGGAGGCCCACGAGTCGCATAAGACATTTTCGAACAAATGGCCTTCAATCTCGCAAGATATTGAAGGTCCGCCGAGGCATCACCTCGCTAAACAAATGACTTTTTGTGAAACCATTGCACGTCTTCTCGAAACACTTCTTGACCATCCCCTGAAGCTTTCTCTTGCTCCCACGGAATTTTTTAAGATACTTAGTACATTTAGGCATTTGGACAATACCTCACCTAAGGGCATACTCACTTTAGTGTCCACTAAGCATCCTCCTCACTCCAAAGATATCGCTTGTCGTTAGTGAGGGCTTTCTCTTTCCTTTTTGGTGGATAGGAAGGGCTTTATCATTCTTCGTAGCTTGATTCTTTATCGCCTCGTCCTCCTATCCTTCCATCTTACAAACTTTTCTTTCTTTTTCTTAGTCGAGTACAACCTCCGACTCTCCTTCCTTTCTCTTCATCGAATTATTTTCGTCCTCCGAGAAATTATCACTAAGCTCCTCATCGTTGCTTTCTTGGCATGTGGTTTTCGATTTCCCCTCCTGAACTCATGGCGTCGGGAGGGGCTACTCGTTCCGACATCTTGCCGGGTCCAAATTTGCTTACCACTTCTCAACGTTACTTCATTCAATTCCTCTTCTTGTCCATACTCCCATTGTGGTGTAATGGCGGTGCAAACATTCACATCGACTTTGGATTTCTCTCGTATAACTCGGAAGTTTACCGTGAGGTCTGCTTGCTTGCCGGTGCGCCATCGACCAACTTGTCTCTCAATTGCTTTAACACTAGTAGACGAGTCTTCACCATGTCTACCACTCATCGAATTTGTGTTGAGGACACATGAGGTGGTATGATTATTGTTCTGAGTTTGATTCCACCACCTTGAGGCCTTTGGGAGTTACGAATCGGCCTTTGATAGTTCGAGTTGAAAGAATTCGAATTTGAAGGGCCAGGTGGTAGCTTGGCTTGATTGAAGTTTTGTCTTTGAAATCTGAATAGTTACGGTTGCGGTTGAAGTTTCGGAAGGGTTGGTTTTGATTATCCATTAAGTTTACTTCTTCCGTCATCTCGCCTTCACTGTGGTTCAAGATAATTTGAATCGAAGGCATCATGAAAGAAGATTGGCCAACCGCTTGCTTATCAATTCCATCCGAGCAACCAACGGTTGTGTATCGGGATTGTTTGCGTGCCTTCTTTCTTAACAATATTGGTCTTCTTGAGTCGACCACATATTGTTCTTGGCTATTGTCTCACCCACTCTATAGGCGATCTCATCACCTCCCCTAAGAAAGATCCATGAGTTTGTGGAGTCAAGATAGTCTCTATTAGGTTGAGAGACACCTCAGTAGAATAGTTCCAACAACTCATGTCTATCATATCCGTGATTGGGACACTTTCTCATCAAAAGATTCAATCTTTCCCAAGCTTTGCCAATGATTTCATCCTCCAACCGCTCAAGCGTAGCTATTTCCCGTTTCATCTCCATAATCTTGCACAGGTGAAACCCACTTAAGAGCGAAGGCTCTTTTGACATCATTCCATGTATGGAGAGAATGATGTGCTAACGATTTAAACCATCTCGCTTGCTTCACCTTTCAAAGCAAAAGGAAATAGCTTCAACTTTACGATCTCGGAATCAACACCGGGATAATGGCCCGCTTCACGATTTGTGCGAATGTGGACAAGAAGTCGTGTGGATCTTCTGAAGCAATACCATGGAAAGAGCTATTCGAACTAGAGCAACTACTCCGTTCTTTAGATCAAAGTTCGCTCCTCCCATGTCGGGAGGGCGAATAGTCTATGTCCTCGAGAAAATCTTGGTTTAGATATGGAGTGTAGGGGTCTGGTTCGATTGATTAAGTCGGTTTTGTCTAAATTGTTGAAGTTGTTGATTTATGCCGACTGCGATTACTCGCTTCGCAGAGCTTGCATTTGTTGAAGGAGTAAATTCAAGCGAGCTTGGGGATCGAGATTTGGAATTGGTGGATCTTGATCCGCCATTTTATCCAAATCGGGAGAGAAGCCTTCTCTTAAGGATAGATCGTTCGGGCTCGGGATCAAAGATCGAAGTCCCTCTTACTTCTTCGTTTGCATAAACCGGAAGAAAGGAAAGGAAGAAATCAACCCTTTGGGGTTGATTAGAATAGGTTTAGAAAAGATTAGAAAAGAAAAGAGAAGAAAGAAAAGAAGTGATGATTGAAGAGATGAATCAAGCGTCGGTATGAGTGAGCGCTGCGTTGAGAGGAAATTCGCGAAGTGGGCGCTCGTTGAGATCAACGAATCGGCGTTGAAAAAGCAGATTGGGGAGAACCGGGTGTTTAGAGGCTGGACGGCGTTTGGTAGTTCGAGGCCTTCGTCTAATCGGCTTAAACGATGCAGAGAGGAAGATTTTTAGAAACAGACGGGCGTGCGAAAGGATGGGCGCCCGTTTAAAAGCTGAAAAAAAGCGAAACAGAGATCTGAAAAGAATAGCGAGGAAAGAAAATAAAAACCTAAAATAGTGATAATTAAGGCAATATATTTATACGATCTAAAATCTAAGGCAATCTAAGCTAAATCTAAGGCTTGAAACTAATAAAAAATCTAATGCGACCAATAACATAAAATAAATAAATAAAAACTAAAATAATTAAAATCAAATTTATAAAATCGAAAATCTAAACTATGATAAAGTGAAATAAAATAAAAATAAAAATAAAACCGTAGCAATAGATTATTACCCTAAAAAGAATAGTACCGAAATAAAAATTGCACTTAGAAGAATCCGACAACCGTTACCGACTCCCCGGCAACGGCGCCAAAAACTTGTTCGGTAAAAACGTGTTTTAAATTTATAAACCGAAACACCCCAAGTATAAGGATCGTAGTATAGGATGTTATCGGGTCGTCCTAAGGGAGTGGAATGTTCATCGGATTCAAATATAGATCTATATCAATTATGTCACAATTATTAACTAAACTACTAAACTAAGGCTGAAACTAACTAAAACCTAAACCTAAGAATTAAAAACAGAAAACAGAAATAAAACAAGCTGAAAAATAAGAAAACAGAAAGCCAGACGAGCGTTCACTTTGGTGAACGCAGCGTGCAAAACGAATCTAACGGACGGGCGTCGCTGTGCGGACGGCGTCCCACTCTACTGAAGCGAAATAAAAATTGCGAAAAGACAAAGAGAAACTAGGGTTTATCAAACTAGGACTTAACTAAACTTAATCTAAACGATTCGATTAAAACAATTGAAGGAAAACACAGCAAGGCGACTAGATTCCACCTATCAACCAACAATCCCAACTAGATGGTGATTAAAAAGACATAGTTTTTAGTAGTGATTTATTCACGAATTCAATTAAATATCTTCAATCAAATTCTAGGGTTTCGTTTATCTTTTCAAATAAACTAAACATGCAATCAACACGAAATCACGAGGTTGTTTCCAAACTCTCACTCAACTAATCATGCATAATCTCTTAAAACACGAATAATTGCATCACTTGAACGAAATAAAACTGAAACCAATATATTTTCATACATAGATCCAAGCATATAGATATAGATAAATCGTTTCATCAAATTGTTAATTCCAACAAAACATGATCGATACAAAACAAAGATCCAAAGTGATGAAAAACTATAAATTAAACTCACTAATCATAAAGCATCGAACTCTCTAGTTGGTTGTGTTGATGATGGGCTTCCTCCGTCGACTCATTGCAGGTTTTTAGCCAACAATCATGTTGGAGATGATTATTGGTTGGGAGATTTGCATCTCTGTGAAATTAGGGTTCTCGGCGCAGACTTTTTGGTGAATTTGCGATCTCAATTATGTGGTATATGAATTAGGGTTGGGGCTGCTTTGCTATATATAGAGTTTCAAGTCGGTTAGGGTTAAGTCGGCAACGGACGCTCGTGCTGTCTTGTGGGCGCCCGTCCGGTGGATCTTGACTTTGCTCTGAGCGTCCGTCCATGCTTTGCGGCCAAACTCTCGTATGTGATTTCCTCTCTCGGGCGCCGTCCATGAAATCAAACGCCCGTCCCGTAATGCCTGGACGCCCGAGTAAACGCTTCGTTCATCCTCTCGTCGAACTCTCTGAATGTAAAACACAATTCCGGACGCTCGTTCACTTTATCAAACGCCCGTCTGGAATGGACGCTGCACGAACGCTCGTCTAAGATGCTGAGGATCGGATTTCATCATCTTTATCCAATTTCTTCAAGCCAATTCCAACTCTATCTTGAATAATTCGACTTGAGCTTCATTTATCCTCTTTATATGCACGAAAATTAACTCCTACATGATAAATAAACAATGCAAAAATGTAATAAAATCCAAATAATAATAATTCCATTAAATCAACACTTAAAATCATCAATTTTGCATACAACCCTCTTAAAATCATCTTTATTAAATAATTACACTTAAACCCTTAATTCTCATGTAAATTATGCAAATGTGGGGAAAATAATAATGAAATAACCCTTAATAATCATATAAATATGGCCTTAACAATGCCTGATCTTTTGAAGAGATTACAGAATGAGAAAAGTTTAACAGTAGTAAAAATCAGATCATACAAGGATACTGAGTTCCTCAACAAAGTTATAAAAGAATACCGTGAATGTAATGGTGTACTACATCAACTTGTCAACTGGGCTTTGGTACACCTCAAAGAAAATGGGGTTCTTTGAAAGAAGAAACAGGACTTTGAAAGAAGCAGGAAGGACAATGATTTGTGAAGCATTGCTACCTAAAAGATATTGGGATGAAGCAGTTAATACAGCATGCTATACACAAAACAGAACCTCAGTGAACAAGAAGCTGCTGAAGACACCTTATGAGATTTGGAATGGAAAGAAACCTAATATATCCTATTCCCATCCATTTGGAAGTAAATGTTTTATCTTAAATCATAAGGAGCATTTGAAGACATTCCAACCAAAGTCAGATGAATGAATTTTCTTGGGATATTCTTGATCGACAAGGCATTCAGTGAGTCTTGAACAAAAGGTCACTTAAACATGAAGAAACTATACATGTTGTGTTTGATGAACCTAAGTTCACTTTGGAATGGAAGAAGAAATCCAGAACTCTCTTGAGAACCTACAAGTCAGTCCAGTTGTGTTGAAGTTTTGGAAAGGTTTAATGACTTAAAAGTTTCGATTACGCCCCTCTTGAACACCTGTTTGGTGATACTACTGATGCAACAACTGAGGCAATTCAAGGATCTGCTGAACCCCCTGTTGAAGAAGCAACATCAGACCCTACTGAAGATGAGGTTCCTGAGAATCAATCTAACAAGAATCCAGTCAATCCACAATGGTTAAGGAATCACCCTGCTGAACAAGTTATTGGCAATGTACAGCAAGGTGTGAGGACTAGAAGACAATTAGAAGCAATGTTTACTTGTTTTCTAACACAAATAGAACCTAAAGTTGTTGAAGAAGCAATTTCAGATCCAGTTGGATAATCTCTATGCAAGAAGAGTTAAATGAATTTGAAAGAAATCAAGTTTGGACACTAGTTGAAAGGCCAAGTCATGCAAATATCATTGGTACTAAATGGGTATCTGAGAAACAAAGCGGATGAATCTGGTACCATTGTGAGGAATAAGGCCGGACTAGTTGCAAAAGGCTATTCTCAAGTCAAGGAATAGATTTTGATGAAACTTATGCACTGTTGCAAGATTGGAAGCTATCGAGTTATTAAGTGGCACATGTCTTTGCATATAAAAAATTTCAAGGTATATCAAATGGATGTCAATAGTGTATTTTTGAATGGCATTCTAGAGGAGGAAGTGTATGTTCAAAGAACCTCCTGGATTTGAAGTTAAAGATCAAGAAGATAAAGTGTATAGACTCAACAAAGCACTTTATGGTTTGAAACAAGCACCAAGAGCATGGTATGAGACTCTATCTCAATTCTTGGTGGACAATGGCTTTACAAAAGGCACCATTGATAAGACTCTTTTGAGAATCAATGAGAAGGACAAAGACACCTGGCCTGATGAGATTTATGTTGATGACATAATTTTTGGTTCTGAAAATGAATTGCTATGTGAAAATTTTGCAAATCTAATGAAGAGCAAATTCCAAATGAGTATGATGGGAGAAATGATCTAATTTTTGGGATTGCAAGTTAAACAGATGAAAGATGGAATCTTCATTCATCAAACCAAGTACACCAAGGAGCTGCTGAAGAAGTTTGGTATGGAAAATAGCACCAGGATATCAACTCCTATGAGTACAAATATCAGATTGGATGAAGATAAAGAAGGCAAAGATGTTGATCAGACCTTATACAGAAGGATGATAGGCAGTCTGATGTACCTCACTGCCAGCAGACCTGATATATCCTTTGCTGTAGGTGTTTGTGCAAGATTTCAATCTAAATCTAAAGAAAGTCATTTAGGTGCAGTCAAAAGAGTTCTCAAATATCTTAAAGAGACTTTGGGAGTTGGGATATGGTATCCAAGGATGGAAGTTTCAAAGTTATATCCTACTCAGATTCTGATTATGCTGGATGCAAGATTGATAGAAAAAGCACCACAGGAACCTGTCAGTTAATGGGAAATAGACTGGTTTCCTGGTTTAGCAAGAAACAAAATTCTATATCAACTTCCACTGCTGAAGCTGAATACATTGCTGCTGGAAGTTGCTGTGCACAAGTACTATGGCTAAGACAACAGTTAAGGGATTATGGAATTGAGGAGAAAGAAATTCCAATCATGTGTGACAACACAAGTGCAATTGCAATCACAGAAAATCCTGTTTTGCACTCAAGAACCAAGCATATTGATGTAAGACACCATTTTATAAGAGATCATGTTGAAAAGAAAGATGTGGTGGTTCTTTATATCCCTACTGAAGATCAACTTGCTGATATTTTCACTAAACCACTTGATAGTGCAAGATTTGCTAAACTAAGGACTGAACTTGGTATTATAAAAGTTGACTGATAATCAGCAATGTACTGGAATTCACCAAGGGGATTAGTCTTTTCTATGTTGGGTGAGCTCACTTAGCAGATTAGTCATTGGTATCAACAATTCCATGTATTTTTGTTTGGACAATTGAGAAAATGAGG
The DNA here is from genome assembly GCA_026214975.1 of Gentiana macrophylla. Taxonomy (NCBI): domain Eukaryota; kingdom Viridiplantae; phylum Streptophyta; class Magnoliopsida; order Gentianales; family Gentianaceae; genus Gentiana; species Gentiana macrophylla. The sequence goes on along the minus strand of CM047816.1, from coordinate 63,486,775 downwards.
TTGCCAAAGGATTGGTCTTTGTCATGTTGGGTGAGCTCACTTGACGGATCGATCCATCGGTATTAAACTTCATCTTGTATTATCAATTGGACAAAACAAGAAGGAATCAAAGATCGGCCAGTGACACAATCAAGAAGTTCTTGAAGCATCTTTATCAAAGAGGCATTTCTTGAGCCAACCCTGCTGATGACAAGTCTGCTGAAGGATATGTTATTCAGTCAAATTTACTAAAGTCAAAAAGCAGATTGGCGGGACATTTATTATATCCTTTATAACCGCGATGATTACGATCCAACGGTTACAAACGTTATGGAAAGTAATGGGCCACGTGTCAAATTAGCATTCACTCAAATTAATCATGGTTAAATGCACAAGACACGTTACGGCGATTTCAACTGCATTTGACTATATATATACACAGACTATTACACAGAGGCTTCTACAAAATCTCATATCGATATTCTCTGCATTTACACTTTGTGTGAACACGGATTTAAGAAGTTCTTTTCTTCATCTTTCTCTTATATCAATGGCGGAAAAGGTTGATGTCAGTTGGAACAAGCCAAAGTGTAAGAGGCTTTTTGTTGATGCTAATGAGTGAACTAGCAATCAACATTGGTAGAAGAATAAGAAGATATGCAGTCCGGAAAATGTACTCAACTTAAGATTGGAAACAATATCTTACACAAATGTTGTCAAACACGGAAAAATATTGTGATAAAGGAAGGAAGAGAAGCATTCAAAACAATCGTGAATGCTCAATAAATCAAAATTTCATCAAACCTCTTGAGGAAGTTTATGGTTTTGAAGAAGTATTAGATGCTCCAATGTAAATCTGAGGAAATGGGATTCTCAAGATGGATTTTGTTGACAAAATCAAGACCAATGAAACCACCAAATCAATTCCAGGCATCAATGTAAAACACATTGGATTTGAGTACAACTCACTTGAGCAAAATCATTGCTAAGAACATCCTAGGCCTCGTTGGAAGTATGGATACTCTATCGGGACCCAAGATAGAGTGCCGATGATTATTTGCGTAAGTATGAAATTTGATTGGGCTGGATACTTTATCCACTACATGAAGAAAGTTGCAAAAAAGAGAGAAGGAAAAGGAAATCCAAGGCCTTACCCTTAGGATTAATGGTTCAGCCCTCTTTGAATCATTTGGAAATTCCTGATGTTGCACCTGAGAAGATAAACCAGTCCAGATACAAGAAAGAGATTGATTATCCTATCCATGGTCTGGATGATGATGAAGAAGTGGATAATGAGGCCACTGAGAGTGATGCAGATGATGGAGGAGATGGTGATCTTTGGTGGTGAGCGAGGTCAAGAAAGTTGTTAAGCTCTTTGCACCAAAGAAGACTACTGAGAAAAGAAAGGCTACTGACACAAGGAAGATAACAGACTTGTTAAAGCCTAAAAGAACAAGAAAGCAAACAGCACAGACTGCTGAGTCTACTGAGGGTCCAAGTGATGTTGAAGCTACTGACCCTGCTGTAGTTGAGAAGAAGAATTTTATTCTTTGAAATTATGAAAGAGCAACGAGAAGAAGCAAGAAGAAAAGGAAAGTTATTAATATTGAAGATGATCCAGTCTCCAAAAGAATGAAGGAGATTGCCAAGAAAAAGAAGAAACATGGCAAAGGAAAGGAATTAAAAATTTTGGAGGCTCAAAGGGAAGAAGAAGAAGAAGCAGAAGTTGGAGATGCTATTGATACTGAACCTATAACCATTATAAAGCCTACTGAGGATGTAGAGGTTGTTGTTGAGCAATCTGCTGAAGCTACTGAATCCTCACCGCTAAGGTCTTGAGCCTTACGAATCGCTCAAGATGTTGTTGAGCAACTTGTTGAAGAACCACAAAGAAACCACCGAGACTACACTGGCATGGAAGTGGAAACACTTGTACAAGACCACCGCAAATCTGCAATAGTTCGGGAAGAGAGCGTCTGCTGCTGACCTGTGATGAGCATATAAGTCGAGGGAACCAAGTGTTATACATATGGAGGTAGTAGGGACTAATATCCAACCTGAACAACCTACTGACCTGGAAACATCTGTTGAGGAAACTCTCAACTTGCTGATTGAGACCTTTGGAGGTCAGCAAGGTCTTGAATCTGCCCCCATAAAGCCAACAATGCCATATGAGAAGGCACCTAAGAAGGGCAAAGTAGATCCTAACTTCAGAAAAGTTCAAAAATATTTCCAATGGAAGTTTGGATTCTATAAGAAACAGAAACCAGCTGCTGATCCAATGAGTGGATTTGAAGAATGGGCATTTGATCATCTGGGTGTGGACAGCCTATTAAACTTAATAGATACAACCATGCTGCAATCTAGGCTGATGGATATATTGGATGAAGGAAAGAAAAGTGGAGCAATTATGTTTAGAGATCCAAAGTACACACCTGACAGTGATTCATCTGATTCTGATGATGATCCCTCCATGTTCCCTGGGGAGACCAGTGGAGTGGCTAGAGGAACAACTGATGAAGCCACTGGTCAAGGATCTACTAATGGTGCAGAAGATGAACCTACCTGCGATCTTTGGCAAGATGGCTGAAGATCAGCAAAATGCAGATTTGGATGAAGAAAGAGTTACTGATATCAGTGAACCTAGTGCCAGTTCAGAGGAATCAATTAAATATCAAGACTGGATTGACACTGAAGATGCCTTAGTCAAAACTGCCAATTATCTAAGGAGGATCACTGATATGGGGGAATTTCAAAAGAAAACATGGACATATTCACTGATCAAGTTGTTGTGGCACAAATTGTACCGAACAAAGAATCGAAGACGAGGTACAAGTTCTTTGGGATACAAACACACTGGACACGAGTTGGAACATGAGTCTGCAGTGTCTTTGAGTTACAAACATCACTGGCCAAAGGTTGGAACCCAGATTTGGGTTTGGAGGAAACCCTGCTGTTATTACTGAGGCTTTGTGTAGTGGAGCCCTCTTTGAGTCAAGGCCATTGTAGGAAAGGATGGTCAACGATCACATTGATGAGGATAATCAACTATTGGACTATGACTACAGTGATGAAGATTTTCAAGTGTCCGAGGAAGAAGTTGTTCTTTGATGAACTCCGCACAAGATCCAATAATGGAGGATATTCTTGGTGCTATGGTTGAGGAAGGACTGCCCTCTCTTGGGAGAGATATGAGTAGAGCAATGGTCATCGCGGACAAAGGGCTCATTATAATGTAGAAGAGTCTGTTTGAAGGAGGCTGCTTTGGAGAAATGACTGGTAGTGTGCGAAACATGTTGTGGAAGAGTTGAGGGTCATCGAAAATGACATAACACGGTTAATGACTCAACTTGATGACGAGAACAAAGATTTGAAGAAGCGATGAATCTAGTGGATAACAAATGATCCTCATCAAACATTTGCTTCAAATTTCACATCTACTCAAAATCTTTGTTAATAATATTATTCTAGATGTGAGGGAATCAAGCAAGGAAATACACTTGAAAGAAAAGTTTTGAAAGACCAACTTGCATCTATCCATCAAAAACTTGATAAACTTGTTTGAGTCACCTAAGCTCTTGAGGTCTTCTTTGGTACATCTCAACTCGCCTACCTCGATCCTAAGATCACTTTGAGAGGATAACTCTGCTAGAGCAAACTATGCAAGAAAGGATCACAAATTGTTGACACTAGGATTTGAAATCATGGAGGTGAATTGAACAACCTGGTGCTCACACGAGAAAAGCATGCATGGCTTTCTTTGTCCCGTTTGTTGATGATGTCAATAAGGGGAAGAGCAAACAACGAAGCAAAAGAAGCCGCAAGGATTTTTGCAAAGAAGAGATGGGAGGTCGATACAAATGCATATAGAGAACCTGCTCCTGGCAGACTTCCACTCACGAGATGATCTTCTCAAACAGTACAAGAAGATCTACTACAACAAAAGGAGACCCTATCATGACAAGGGATTTCATGAAGGTCTTAACTCCTTTTGGGCTTAAAATTCAGGAGGCCAGAGTTAAATCAATGAGAGCCACAAGAAAAGGTGGTGGAAGAGGTGGTAGAGGTGAAAGGAGTTTACCTACCACAAATGCAAAAGAATCATTGAATGAATTCAAGAGGTTTACATGAGGTTAGGCTTGAGGTACATCAAATAAATCTAACTCTTCCTGAAGCTTGGCATTGGTGGAAACAAGTTAATCCTCATATTGATTTCACTCTGATTGAAAATGACTGGATGAGAGAGATGATCAGAGAAATCAGAACTTATCAAGAACAAGCTGAAAAAGCAAGAGAGGAAAGGGAAAGAAGATAGTAGATCAGCATACTTATCTGTTTTATCTTTCTTTGATGCTAGATCAGAATAATTTTTGAACAAATCTTTATAATAAAAGATGACTAAATTTGTTATGTTCTTGTTTTAATCTTTTTGCTTTGCTGTTAGGTGAGGGTATTGGCATCATCACCAAAAAGGAGGAAATTGTTGGACTTATTTCTAAGTTTTAGTGATGAGTGCCAGACTAACTGTTATAGTGCAAAGGCAAAAGATGTCTAGATCAAATGTATAGGTTTATTAGAGTTTGATTTTTGAATAGGTTTGATCAAACAAGCACTGTAAAGGTCACCGATTTATATCGGCCAGACTAGTCTAGTCGATGGGGTAGATAGGTCGATTAGACTAGTCGAACCTCTTTGAAGGCCGAAAGGTGAGGTTTCAAACTCGATTAATGAAGGCTAAGGGATCAAACTTAGTAATTAAAGTCAAGCCTATGAAATCAGAATTTAGGCAAGTCTGTGATGACCTAAACTGATTACATATACCTTGTGTACAAGGTCTAAGTTCCTTAAGTTGGATGGTGATTGGAACTTAGTTATTTGCAAAAGGTGTAATCTAACTTCACAAATAAAAGTTAGATAAAAGAAGCTCTTTGCATTGTGTTTTAAACACAAACAAATTTCGATTCGATGATCGATAGGTATTTCAAAGCAGATGATGAACCTCGCGATATACATACCTCGATTAATTCAAGATTACATTGGAAGATTACATGGATAAGGACGACCAACTACCTCTCGATTTATCAAACAAATCAATGGTTTGAGATTAAAAGAGCGTTAGGATGATTCAGACTTTATCCAATGGTTACAAGTCAAAGGGTGGATGATGCACTCTGTCAAAAAGGATTACAGCGAGTGTCGATCCTATGAATAGTGACAGAAAGCAAGTCAAATGGGACAAAACCGAGAACAGTCATATTTGAATTTCAAATACAAGTCACATGGACTCCTACCTATAAATAGAGGACTTAACTCGAAAAATGATGATGAACTTTAAGAGAAAAATACAAGTGATAATTACAGAAATGAAAAAGCACCTGCAAACTTCTTGAGCTTAAGGCTCTTGATCCGAGAAAATCTTCAAGTGTATTCTCATTCAAGCTACATCAAGTTTACACACTTGAAGACCGCAAAGCTGCTTGATTATTTCATCCTAATCAAGTCACTTTGCAATCGAATCATTTACTTGATTCATTCTTTATTTTACAAAACCTGCTTGAAGACAAGGTGAAGCACTTTTGTGTGAAAGACTATTATTTGTGGTGGAGCCGGTGAAGAGGCAATCCTACCCTTCAAGGACCAATGGAAGACTTTGGAGCAAACAATCCTACTGTTCTAAGTTTTCGGTTTGTGAAGCCATAGTCATTGGTGAAGGACAAGCAACCTTAGGAATCTTTGTAATGAGATACATCAAAGATCTCTAGTGAATTACCTCCAACATCACAGGAGAAGAGTGGGTGACGAGGATTACACCACCTGGAACCACTATAAAATCACCTACTTACTTTCTGCACTTGCATTACGCATTTAGTTTATTATACACATCATCCTCACTGAATATAGCGATGAACTCACACACATACACTCTGAGTATCCAATACTTAGTATCATATTTAACAACAAGTAATAAGGCTTAATTTTTGATATAATTCCATTTGCACAAATTGATAAACTCAACCGTCAAGAGACTCGTATCGCAAAGAGTTTCTTGAAGTTCTTGAATTTGTTAACTCCAAAAGTTTTAAGTGTTAAGTTTATTCCCCCCTCTAAACTTAACCAAAGCCTTTTCAAGGGACCAACACTAACACTTATCATCCTTCATGTAAATTTATGATGTACAATAAGTAGATTGGCCAGATCTAACCTACCGCTAATTAAACCTGTCGATCAACATAGCTGACGCTGAATCTATAGACTTAAGGTGACCTAAAAGTTGCCTCACAATTGCGGTAAAGACCGCTGCAATTACGGGAGTGGTGGTTCCTACTTCTGGAATTACATCGTTCTGTCCTGATTAATTCTGGTTAATTACGGTTCGTTTAGACATGCATATTAATTACATCGCGTTAATCTAACTAGTCTACCATGATAAAAAATATAAAAGAACTTTCAAAGCTTCATACCTTTATCAATGGCGGATCTAGCTTGATCAACTCAAGCTAGTTGATGGATTGGAGAAGATAACCAAGCAACGAACTCAAAGTAAAAGCAAGAACTTCTTTATTTCATAAAGCCAAGTAATTGGAATTGTATGTATTCGAGTATATGTTACAATAGACTGGCACAACCTTTTATAAAGTCAGTAACCGACCTAGTTAACCTAAACTTATCCGACTTAGTGTAAATTATGGCGGCTCGGGTTCGTGTCTTCAAGGTGCATCAGCTGCAATTAGGGTTTCATGATTCGCGGGCTGATTGCCTTCTTTCGAGTCCAATGAGACTCTTCACTGATCGTTACGACTTCGGCCAACATCTTCCGACTCAGATCCATTCTTTATTCAGCTCCAAATACGGTATATCCGAAAAGTATGCAAAACGAAATAGAACAGTACCATATTTACGGGATAAAATATATAAATGCAGAATTCACAACCGGGGAACCGACATTAGACAATTGACCCGTATTTCATACTATAATCCAACTGTCACTTATCGATTGAGCATAATTGGGGGTAAATAAAGGTATAGCTTCTAGTACTAATTTCAGTGTGATCAAAATACCAGAACATTTGTTTGACTCTGATCCAATGTCGCTTGGCCAACAAATTCACAGAGAAGGAGATATCCGGTCTAGTATTATTGGCTAGGAACATTAATGCACCAATAGCGCTGAGGTATGGTACTTCAAGACCAAACACCTCTTCATTTTCTTCAAATGGTCAAAATGGATCTTGATTAACATCAACCAATCTAGCAACAATTGGGGTACTTGATGGGTATGATTTGTCCATATAGAATCGTTTCAGATTTTCTCTGTATAAGTCGATTGATGCACAAAGACGCCATATTCTACATGCACAAAGTCTATTGGTGTCAAGGATTTTATTTTATCATGTAAGCACTCAGACTTATGCATTAGTTGGAATAAATGAATCATGTGATGCACACTTATATTTATTTTGTCCATTTTTTACAGACAAATTCTTTAACATTTTTTTGGGAACAAAAGTGACCCCGGAGGGTTTTGGTTGGTGTTTTGAATAATTAAAGAACATGTGGAAAAATTTTATTAAAATTATTTTTATTGCATTTCACCTCTGAGAAACAGGAAAGTAATGACTCACCCCGGATATGGGCCCGTCCGAGGGTGGGGTGTTACAGTAGAAATGATCAACGATTTCAATATGCTAACGCCACAGTTCACGGTATCATTGCTAAAGTTCAGTGGAATTTTAAGACCATGGTCCATGCTTTTCTGTTCAAACACTCATATCTTAAAGGCGACCATCATATCCTATTTTTTATGGGTTTGTGATCAAGGTGCGTAGGCCTAAGAACATTTTGTTGGTAAAATGGCATCAGCCGGAAAAATCTTGCAAGCTAAATATTGATGGAAGCGTCCGGCAAGGTAATGCGATTGGGGTTGGGGTGGTTCGTGACGACATTGGTGCCTTTATCTTTGCCTTTTCGGATACCTTTAGGAATGGTGATGTTGTTGATGCTGAATCGAAGGCACTTTTGTGCGGGATCAAACTCTACATTGAGATGTGCATTGAGGATGTGGAAATTGAAACTGATTCTCAACTTCTTTATCACATGGTACATAATCGGGACAAAGTCACGATGGCCACTCATCCTTACTATTGAAAAAAATCTCCGAGAATTTCTCATTACCGGATGCACATTAAACACATTTTTCGAGGCGGAGTGCATTCATGATCGATGCATGTGCGGCCCTCAATGTTACTTCGCTTTCAATATTTACCGACGAGTCATCTCTACATGATGATATCCGAATATGTATTTTCCATAATGCATTGGGATTTCCAACAATTAGATATGGAAGGAACCCCCATCAACATGAGGGGTGCCAAATAGGTGGTGACTTATGCTTTTCTTGGTGTAGCATTTGTACTGTGCCTTTTTTGCTCTTTGTTGTGTGTTGCTTCTTTTCCAGGGAAGGACATCATTATGTTTCACTGTGGGCGATGGTACCTAAAAATCAGGAGCTCTGGATAGTAGCGATGGACATCATTGGACGCACCCTACCCTGCCTGATTTGGGTGAAAATCAAGATGGCTGAAAGGACCACGATAACGAGGACTAGACAAAGACTTCACGGATGACTGTTCTTTGGCTAAGACAGGATCCCAGTAGTGTTGGAACTCAAATTGCATTTTTGTAATTTTATTTTGGGATAGGAGATTTGTAGACCGGGACATAGGGTGCTGTACTCTTTCCTATACACTTGGATTTTTCCACACTGGGTTTGCCAGATATAGGTTTTAAGGAGGCAGGGCTATGTCCCGATGACGCATTGCATGGGGGCAGGACACGGCTTGTACGAATTTTATTTTTTTCAACAGTAAAATAATCTGATACTTCTATCAAAAAAATATCAATATACAATAAATACAAAGTGTGAACGTATCATACTACAATAAATACAAGATGTGAACGAATCAAAGAATAACGTGTAATATCTACAAAAATCTCTATTAAGCCCCCTCAAGTTATGCTTCGGGAACGTATGCACAACTTGTCACACCACACAAGGAAGTCAAGACTGGGCAAGGACTTGGTCAAGACATCAGCAATGTAGTCCCCAGCAGGTACATGGTTGGAGAAAAATTGAGTGGCACCAAGGTTGTCACAGTATATAACCAGAACTTGCGAGGAAGGGAATCTGACGTCATGCAAAAGGAACGGTATCCACTGAATTTCCGCAACCGAGTCAGCAACAAATTTATAATTTACCTCGGTGAAAGATCGTGCGACGGTGCTTTGCTTTTTAGAATTCCAAGAAATGGCGTTACGACCCAAATAAATGGCATACGCACCAGTAGAGGTATAACCGGGTTTGTTACCACCCCAATCAGCATTAAAGAATGCTCATAAGCACCAGTGGAGGTATAATCGGGTTTGTTACCACCCCAATCAAGATCATAGAATGCTCCTAAGCACGAGCATAAATCGCATTAACCCTGTCAAAAAAAGCATCGAGAAGGCATGTAATACAAGAGGGATCGGCGAAAAATATACAGGCCCTTATAAACCGTTCCATCAAGATTCTCATAATGAATGACCAATGAATATCGGTACATGCATGCATGATTTGAGCTAATTTGTTGATATGAAAGGCGATATCGGGATGGGTAAACAACAAGTATTGGAGACTGCCAACCACACTTCGAACAAAGTAGCATCAGAGAGAGCAGTCCCTAAAGTCGGAGTAAGTGTGGAAATGTCGGAGGGTATTGGGGTGGAGATGGAATTAGCCTTATCCATGCGTGTTTTGGCAAGGAGCTCGAGGATATACTTGCGCTGAGATAAAAGAATGCCGTAGATTGTGGGAAGAACTTCAATAACTAGAAAATATGTCTGCGTTCCGAGGTCTTTAATAGAGAAGCGAGCCCCAAGATTATCAATAAAAGAATATACAATAGTCGGGTTCGAGCTAGTGACAATAGTATCATCCACGTAGACAAGTATCTATAAATAATGAGAACCATCATGAAAAATAAATAGGGATGCTTCAGCCTGAGATTGTAAAAACCTGCAGAGAAAAGATAAGAGCAGAGCTCAAAGTACCAGGCTCGAGGAGCCTGCTTGAGGCCGTATAGTTCCGTATTTAACCGACACACATAATCAGGATGAGCATCATCAGAGAAACCAGGCGGTTGTTGCATATAAATTGTCTCAGATAAACATCCCTGCAAAAAGGCGTTATTAAAATCGAGTTGGCGAAGTGGCCAACCATGGCAAGTAGCAATGGCAAGAATATATAACATGAATGGTGGTGTCTTAACCACCGGGCTAAAAGTCTCAAAATGCTAGTAAGAAAGCTTGACTGCTACGTTGACTTTCTTATTCCAGTCTTAGTCTAAGAAGTTTTTTAAGTCTTGTGAACTAAAGTTCTTTGTTTTAATGAACTAGGATCTGTTAGTTCTAATGATGTGTTGTGAGAGCTTGCATTTCTTACATTTTATTTGGGAAGATAGTGCCTCCTATTCGATTCCTCTCACAACCAACGTGAGGCTTTTGCTTCTTCAAACATTTTCCTAGTAAAATAAGAATTAAGATATTAGTGAAAATAATCATTTATATTAAATTGAGCTCTTAATTAATATCTAACAATTAATTTCCAACATTTATATTCCAAAAAATTATTCACTATAAACAACCTATTTAAATGGGAGATGGCTCCAAATAAAACCCTAATCTCTTAATTATTATTTTGGACGCCACTTTGCACAAAATTGAAAGAAATGGGTTCTCACTTAAACACTTACAATATTAATAAAAGATCGGATCTTTGGAAGCTAAATCAATAGAGATTGTAGAAGGTGCTAAGGGTTCACCACCTATCCTGAAGGATGCATTGCCGGAAGATCTTGATGTTCACCTCATCATCATCTTTATCCTCTCATCGTGTTGGCAAAATCTCTTAACCCCCATAATAGCTTGTTAGGAAAATCAAACCAAGCAATAATTCTTAACGACGGTACCACAAAATAATAAATGGAAGGAAAAAGACGAAACACAAAATTTACGTGGTTTTCGGCAATGTGCCGACTAATCCACGGGCGAAAGATAAAATATTACTATAGTGGAGAAATTAAAAAAATACAACTCTCTAGAAGCCTAAATACAAAAACCAAAATAGCTAAGGCAATTGAGAGTTTATCTTAATTTGGTACATCTCAATAATACCTTGGTACAACATAATAATCATCCAAAGGTGATTTATATACTTAAGCTATGTCGGTCGAGGCAATTCCGATTGCCGACTTGGGATACAATTGCAAGCAACTAAGCCCAAACATTTGGCCCATTACATATTACTAACAAACCACCACCTTGGGACAATCGTCCCCATCCGTAAAATAACAATAATACTCTTTCTCCACAAGCTCCAAATTCTTCAAACAACATCAAATAAGTCCAAGCACTCGCAGAACCTAACAAATGGACGAAGCTTCGTAATATCTAACTTCGAGCGTAACGAGATTGTAGAAGTTCCAATGACTGTGGATCTCTCGCAAAACATACAAACCACCGACACTACAAACTTTCATAACAACAAGAGAACCTTTAGTTAGCCTTAAAACTCCACCTTTAGTGTGTATACCTAAATCCAAGAGTCTCAAGTGTACCCAAAGAGATGAGATTTTTCTTAAAATCTGAACATGTCCTGACTTTCTTAAGTGTTCTGACATCACCATCATGGGTCCTGATTCTAACTGTACCAATACTAGTAACCTTGCAGACCGCGCGTTGCCCAACGAAACAACTCCACCTTGAACGGAATCATACATGGAAAACCACCTTCTCGGGACACATATGTTACGTGCACAACCAAAATCCAAGATCCATTCATCAACGGACCTTAATTTATCGCCAGCAAAGAAAATATCTCCATCACTCTCATCTTCTACGATACTGGCCTGGGCAGACTCTTTACCACGGTCTTTCTTTTGTTCGCGCTTTTCTTTGTTCTTAAGACGAAAGCAATCAAATTTGATATGCCCAATCTTTTTACAGTAATTGCATGTCAAATATCTTTATGTTTTGGATTCAAAACATAATTTTCACTATCTGCGTCCTTCTAATTTGATCTGCCCCGAAATACTAGCACGTATGCCTGACTACTACTACTTCCCCCAGTTATGTATGTATGAATCTGCTCTTTCGATTTCAAAATCGACTTAATTTCTTTTTAAAAAATAGTATCCTTTCTATAAAGCATCGTTTCTTTAAAATGCTTCAACATTTGGGGAAGCGAACACTATAACAACAGGGCTTGATCCTCATCATCAATCGTAGCATCTATATTACTCAAATCCATAAGCAGGGAATCAAATTTATCTAAGTCTAATAATACAGATGACCCTTCAGACATACGAATAATATACAAACTCTACTTTAAATAAAGCCTATTTTCCACTGTTTTCTTCATATACAAGGATTTTAATTTTTCCCACAAATCCTTAGCAGTAACCTCAGTGGGTACCTTTCTTAAAACCTCATCACAAATACACAAGATGATACTTGAGTTGACATGGTCTTCTTGTCGAGATCAATAAACTCCTCATTAGACATTTTCTCTAGCTTTTTCTCCTTCCCAAGTAGTGAAATATCAAAGCCCTCCTGAATTAACATGGCATCCATCTTCAACTGCCACATCCCGACGTTGACATTTTTGTCGAACTTTTGAAAATAATACCTAGTTACCGTCATGGTGGCTAATTTTCAAACCTCGAAAAAAATCAACAAAACCTCGGAAAAAACCTCAGTTCTAGTAACTGTTTGTTTTTCCTAACAGATCTTAATGTTATTTAGTTTATACAAGTTTTTGGTTCACATTTCGACTTTGTTTTATCGGCTTCTGTTGCTGAGTTGAATTCAAATCACCTGGGAATGATTCGAACGAAATTTTGAATTCCGGATCTGGAAAAAGGCTTGTGCGGCGGGGGTTTCTCCCGATGAGGCAAGCCCGGTGAACTTTTTCGGGCCGGATCCTAATCGTTCTGTTTTGGGTCGGGTCGGATCGGGTCGAGTCGTTTGGTTTCCAACACTATGATCTAAAAATATTTTGAAATTCGTCTTCTTCGTCGATTGTCTATAATACTTTGACTATAAACAATGATATCATTGTTTCCCATGTCATTGCTTCCCATGTCATGCCATGTGCCCTCAAAACTATTATGAGTTATGGAGTACTGACAAAAAAAAAACGACATTTTTTCTAGTGATGAATCAATGACATCAAATTTGATTATATATCGTTTTTCAACGCTTCCGAATATGGTGATAAATTGTGTTGTTTATTACACTACAACAAATTAAGAAATAAAGAGGTGAGAAATAGAAATACTACTTAAAAAACAATTTTTGAAGCCGGTGAAAAAAAAAAAAAAAAAAAAAATCTATAACACACAAGGACTCACACTAACCCCTATATAAGTGCGCGTACCAAAACTCATTATTTCTAAAATTTGTAGGAGAGTCCATACTTTCAAATATTTTTAATGTCAAATATAACAGAGGTGCGGTTTGTCTTCAAAAAAAATTGTGGTAGGGTTTTCGCTGAAAATTTAATTAGCGGCGGCCCGTTTTTAAGTCTTTCTGTACAAAGAATCTTGCGGAAAAATTTAATGGCGGAAAGATCATTGATCATGACATATCATTTCTCTGAGATCTCAATTCACAGGTATTCTATTCTTGTTTTCCCAGTTCTTGTTTTGTACTTGTTCTTTTTTTCCTTTCAGAACTCTATGGAATTTTTTTAGATCTTGATCCGTATAGATTTGAAACACCATTTTCGTAATTGTTTTCTTTTAGATCTCTGAAGATTTTTTCTCCTGATCCAGATATGTGTATAATTGGAATACCATTATACAGTTTTTTTTATATTCTTTTAAATCTTTTACTTGGTTGAGAAAGAGAGGCGAAGACATAAGGAAACAAAGAGGTACAATTTTATTATTTAACATGTCTTATACTAGCCGGATAAGAAAAAAAATTACAAAATTAGTCACTTTTGTTCGAATTTCGTACATATATTCCTGGAAAAAAATTAAGAAAACACTTAATTCACATGAAGGCGCATCCTCCTATATTCAATTTTTTTTTTTTTTTTTGGGGAGGGGAGTTGGAATAAAGGACAAGAAAGAGTTAGAAAATAGGAATAAGGAGAGTGAAAATAAAAATTTTGTGATAAGGACAAATTCATTGTTATTATATAGTGGATTAGACCAAATCCACTATTCCACTATTCCACAGAAAGTTTCGATGTTTTTACGACAATGACCTTGAAAAAGAAATCGAAAAAATATCAAATGAGATGTAGAAATATTGAAGATTAGAAAATGAAAAATATGGTGGAAGAGTATAATCTTTTGATGTTTAAATCAGAAGATATACCCTAAAAAACAATCAAAAGATATGTCTCTTTTTGTAGTTGAGCATTAGAGAATGCCAACTTAGTTGAATTTGAATCATTATTTTTGCCTACATTTTTTTTCCCACTGGACTAAATATATGGTTTTTATCTCAATAATGTCTTCTTTACAATTGTCTATTTTTTCCGCATAATGGAATGAGGAAAAACAAAATCGAATATAGGGTTCTTTAAGAATACTACTAAAAAATGATGATGGTATCACATTTTTTTTAGTTCATAAAACACACATTCAATCCATCAGAACAGAATTATATAGTTTAGAACCGACTTATAAATGATCGATTGTTATAATTGACTATCTGAAACGGAGTATTTGATTTGGAGTCGACTGTGAAAGCAATGGGTGCCCCCTTAATTGGTAGTGAAAACAAAAGGCTACGATCACTAAACGAAAAACTTCCCATTACCAATACGTCCTGGTCTAACTGCCTTTTGGCCTACCCACAAAGACGGGTATGAAGTCAGTAGTTGGACAAGACGGCGTGAATTTTCCATTTATCGTAAACACTTCAACTTTTGAGAAATGATGTTATTTTTATTCACTGATGGTGATCCAGTTTCGAATCATGACATTCTTGGTCTTGTCTATGGTTATAGGGATATTAGCAGAATGGAAGCCAACTTATCTCAGGTGATGCATTGTCTATGGTAGGTTTTAATGGCGAAGGAGATGAATCCGAGTCCATTAAAAGGTTCTTCACATTTCCTTATATCATTTATATATCCTTTGTTTTTCTATTGCAGAGAATATCTGACACAACATTTTTTCAATGCATGTTTTAGGAAAACTGAAACTATTGTATGGGTAGCATTGCATGCCCGGCCATTTGATTATTCTTTTTTTTAATTTGTTCTTGTTGTGGGGGTATATATGTCAGGAAACGTCTTGAAAGTCGATCCACGGCCGGTGCAATACCGATGATGATGTTGGTCATGCTTTTGGAGAATTAAGGTTACCGTTGACGTGTCGTCCCACTGCACACATAACGAATCAGATTTAGTTCAAGACGAAAAGGTAAAGCTTAGTGAAGACGGATTGAAAGAGAATGGAGAATCAACAATAATTGTTATAGGGGCGGATGTGGAAAATCGTGCGCTTCCTTTGATGTTAAACATATCCAACTGTGTTGAAAGTCCAAAATCACAGTTGACGAGTCACAAAATTACGTAACGAATCAGATTTTGTTCACGAAGAATCATGTCTCGTTAATAGACTGTTTCTCGGAAAATTGCAAGCCTCAATGATCCATCAATGATTCAGTAGCAGAAATTAATTGAATCATACCTGCTGTCCTGCTCTCGTATACATGAGTTGGATTTAAAATCCCATCCATGAATACATACAACTAAGGCAATGCATAAAATTTGGTTGGATTAATGATTGTTTTCCATTGTTAAATCGAAGAAATTCGGTTCAACACTCTTAGGATTAATATCTCCATCTTCATTCAAATCGTTTATCCTTTCGTATAGAGTTTAATTTCTAGACTTAAAGAGCTGCTGTAACAAATAGCTCCCTTACTTGAATCATATTCACCAACCTTATGCATTAGTTCGATCTTAATGTTATTTCGTTTATACAAGTTTACTGTTCAGATTTCGAGTTGGTTTTACTTGCTTCCGTTGTTGAGTTGAATTCAATTCATATGGGAATGACTTGAACGGAATTTTGAATTACAAATCTGGAAAAAGGCTTGTAGCGGCGGGGGCTGTTCCCGAATCGGTGAGCCCAGGAAACGTTTTTTTATGGAAATTCAAAATGTAAACCTTTGGATAAAAACAGTTTTCAAGATATACCCTTAATTTTGATTCTTACAATCACAATCCCACAAAAAATCTCACGTGGGCGGGCTATTTTTTCATCGGTCCGGGATATTTTGCAAGAAGCCGAGCTAATTTTCCCTAAAGCCGGGCTAAATTCTCAGTAAAGCTAGGCTACATATCATAACATGTATATTTTTATTTATTTTTTCCTCAAAATTCAGATTTATCTAAAAAAAAATAAATGCGGTAAACACTATTCTACGTCGAATTCATCCACCCCTCTTTCTTCTTCCTCCCTCTCTAGCAACACCATTCTATGTAAAATTGCAGTCTGTTTTTTCAATTTCCTTTTTGGGTCAAGCATGGTAACTTTCACTGTCAATTGGAAATGGAAAAATGTTTGAAGAATCACGTGATATAATGTAAAATGATAAGCAGCGAAATCTCGTCCTTAAGTAAAGGCATAGAAGATACTACTTAGATAAGCATCTTCTTCATGCATGCTTCCTACTTCTTCTCCATTTTCAAATCGCCACATTACTCTCCGGCGTATTTTCCAACTTCCGTTTTCACTTTCTGCCATCACCGGCAGCTCGAGTTTGCAGAGAGAGTATAATGACTTTCTGTACAGCAACGCCAGTTCTCCGTCATTCTACTATTATTAATGCTATTTCAAGCTAATCGAAGCTAAACAATGGCTACTAATACGCCGTTCAATCTCAGCCAACAAAATCACTCAGTTTCCTTAATTCAACGGTTAGTTTGTTCCCTAACTTGCATATCACTACTTCAACACCATCGTCTTTATTCATTGTTCCCCAGCCTCTTTTTTGTTCCGCAATGGTTACGAAGACGCCGGCTGTTTGGTAGGGATTGAGGAAGAAGAAAAAGAGGGAGGGGGAAAAGGGTTTTGCTGTTAATTACACTGTGTATTTTTATTTTGAAATAAAGTAATCTCTGTTTTGTTTAATAAATTAATAAAAAACGAATAAACAGGCCGTGAATTTTAGTCCGGGGGTGTGAGAAAATTTGCCCAAGCCGTGTTATTTTAGGCCGCCTCAATGAGTAATAGCCCAGCTTGTTGCAAAAATATCCTGGCCGGATGAAAAATAGCCCGGCCACGTGAGATTTTTGGTGGGTTTATGATTGTAAGAATTAAAATTAGGGGTGCACCGCTCTCACTCTTCCCCGGCTTCATGGAGGATCCGCTGCATGAGGTTCCTTTGGAGCCCTCTCAACCACGCACTGCAAGCTACGCCCAGGTCACCGGCCAAGCAGCCACGCACTCCACCTTCAATGCTGACACGCTACGAGCCTCCACTTTCAAAGGCAAGCCATCACCAATTATTCTAGCCGACGCCGAAGCTGCCACGGCCACCGGTTTTCAAAGGTCAATTGTCGGCCCATTTTCGCAGGGCAGGCCCCTTTTTGACATGATCAGAAAATTTTTAAGCGTCCAAAACTATAAAGGTAACTATGTTTTAGGGCTTTTAGATAGTAAACACACTCTTATTCGATTTCAGCATGATGACGATTATATCAGACTTTTTTCGAAAGCATCCTGGCAAGCAGGCAATAAGAATATGTGTGTGTTCAAATGGACGGTAGACTTTCATGTTGATCGCGAGTCATCTATAATCCCTGTTTGGATTTCTCTACCGAAACTCCCAGTTCATCTTATGAATAAGGACTTTATATTTAGCTTGATGCAATCGGTTGGAAAACCTCTAAGAATTGATGCTGCTACGGATGAACTTCGTAGACCTTCGTTAGCTCGGGTTCAAGTGGAGGTTGATGTTTTATAGAATGTACCTAGTCGTAAATTGATTCAAAAAGAGAATGGAGATGGTTTCTGCAAACCTATTCTCCCGGAAGGAATCGTCATGCTTATTGTACTCACTGTTGGCAAAGGGGTCATAATCAAGACTCTTGCATCGTTAAGCATCCGGAATTAGATGCCTCGACTCGTTAGAATCCCAACAAACCGGCTCAAATTTTTGCGGTGAAGCCTACACAGGAACAACAAAAATCTGTGGTGAACAACGAAAGCTTGCCAAAAAGTACTGAAGAGGATACTACTAATCCCTCCAGGGAACCGGAATTGCCTTTGCCTATTGTCTCCGAACAAACGGCCAAACACCATGATTCAGCTCTGCAAGTGTAGCCAAATGCACCATATGTCTATGCAATGGGTGAAGAAAGTGCCTTAGAGAATTTGGAAAGCAAGGGATTAAGTTCAAATACAACTGATGGCACTCGAAAAATTGAAGCTGCAAAAATACAGCTGCAACTCGAACCGGCTCCCGATCATGCTGGAAGCTCTACTTCTCCACCAACTCGAAAGAACACTATCACCGAGCAGACGGGTCATTCAATTAATAAGGATAGAGAACTCCTAGAACTTTTGAATACATCGCCAAGAAAAATCAATTGAAAGAAAATTTATTCTTCTGATAAAGAAAAGGAAACATTTGAAGTTGGAAAAATACATGTGATAGCTAGGCGATCGAGAAAGAAAAACAATCGTTACCTTCAAGATTTTGTAATTTGAGTTATGAAACTCGGTTTGTGAATTTCAAAAATCATTTTAGCTTTTAATAAAATTTCTACTTAATAAAAAATAAAAATAAAAAATTAGGAGTATACATCAAAAACTATTTTTACACAAAGGTATCTATTTTAAATTAACTTTTTCCGGGTCACATTATAATCATTCTAATCCGGGACAGGTCGTTCGGTTTCCAACACTAATATCTACAAATTTTGAAATGTGTCTTAGTCGCCAATTGTTTATAATACTTGACTTTAAACAATGATGTAACATTTATGGTACATATTGCATCCCATATTCCTTGCATTTAACTGAAA
Source organism: Gentiana macrophylla (assembly GCA_026214975.1). Taxonomy (NCBI): domain Eukaryota; kingdom Viridiplantae; phylum Streptophyta; class Magnoliopsida; order Gentianales; family Gentianaceae; genus Gentiana; species Gentiana macrophylla. The sequence goes on along the minus strand of CM047816.1, from coordinate 63,467,700 downwards.
ACTATTCTCAATTAAAGCGACACATTTTTCTATTGATGAATCGATGACATCAAATTTGATTATATATCATTATTCAACGGTCCCGTATATGGTGATGAATATTTTTGGTTAGTACACTACAACAAATTAAGAAATAAAGATACTTCTTAATAAACTATATTTGAATCCTGTAAAAAAAAAAAAAAAAAAAAAAATATTTGAACACACTAGGAGTAGGAGCAGATTTATGTGTACCCATACGAAGAACACGGATGCCGCAAATTGATAAACTACTAAGTTTTACCTATAAAAAGTATTTATGGACAAGGGTGAAAAACAAAATCTCTTAAAGAATTTTACAGACCCGCTGAAGAAATTTTCTGGATCCGCCTTGACTAGGACTCACACTAACAACCAATAGAAGTGCGCATACCAAGACCCATTATTTCCAAGATTAGTAGGAGAGTCCATTCTTTTTAATCTTTTTAATATAAAATATAACAGAGACGCAATATGTTTTCAAAAAAATTTGTCGTAGGGTTCTCGTTGAAAATTTATATGGAGCCGGTTGTTTATAAATTTTTCTGTAGAAAGGATCTCGCAGAAAATTTTAATGGCGCAAAGATCGTTGATCATGACATATCAATTCTAATATATATCATTTGACAGGTAGTTTGCTCTCGTTTTTCTAATTTTCTATTTAGTACAGGTTATTGTTTCCTTTCAGATCATATACATTTTCTTTTTTTAGATCCAGATCCGTATAGATCGAATTGAAAGAGCATTTTAGTTATTGTTTCCTTTCAGTTCTGACAAATTTGGTAAATGATAATACCTTTTCTGATCTCCATTCATCAATTCACCAAGTATTTATACATCATGGGGAAATACCCTAAGTCCATATAATACCAACTATGTCCTTCTCCTATTTAAAATAAAATAAATATTAATTTAATAATACAATCCGCAATACCCCCCTCAAGTTGGAGCATGGAGATCGCGAACGTCCAACTTGCTAAGTAAGAAATCGAACTGTTGTTTGCCTAACGCCTTGGTGAAAATATCAGCCAACTGAGCACGAGTAGAAACATATGCAGGAGCAATGAGACCCTCAATAATCGCATCACGAACAAAGTGACAATCCGCCTCAATGTGCTTAGTCCGCTCATGGAATACCGGATTCTGCGCAATATGTAACGCCGCCTGACTATCACAATGAAGAGGAATGCCAGGCGGTATGCGAACACCCAAGTCACCGAGAAGTTGTCTGAGCCACTTCAATTCACATAACGTACGGCCGCCATTGAACGATATTCTGCCTCAGCAGATGAACGTGACACCGTCTGTTGTTTCTTGGTTTTCCACGACACCGGTGAAGTACCAAGCACCACGAACCACCCACTCAATGAACGACGAGTAACTGGGCAACTTGCCCAATCCGAATCACACCACCCTTCCAGAGATAATGGGCTATCAGCTCGCAATAGTATACCCTGGCCGGGATTCTTCTTCAAATAGCGGACCACCCGCAACGCGGCTTCCCAATGTGCAAGTCGCGGTTCTTGCATAAACAGTGAAAGAACATGAATCGTATATGCCAGATCCGGGCGTGTAATGCCAAGATAAATCAGATGCCCCACCAGTCTCCGGTATTTACTAGGATCATCCAACAAGTCACTCTCATCAGTCGCCAAACGATGATTTTGCTCTATGGGAACTCGGACGGCCGAGCCCCTAATAAACCTGTTTCTTCAATAATGTCCAAAGCATACTTCCGTTGGGAGAGAAAAATGCCTTGTGAATTTCTGGCAACCTTTAACCCAAGAAAATACTTCAATCGTCCCAAATCCTTCATTTTAAAACAGCTGCTCAAATAATTCTTAAACACTTGTAGTGCCGTAGCATTATTGCCGGCAAACCAGCAACGAGGCGCCTGCTTCAACCCATATAAAGATTTTCGCATCCGACATACCATTTTACGATTTTTATGCTCAAAGCCAGGAGGAACCCGCATGTAGATTTCTTCATCCAGATCCCCGTGAAGGAAGGCATTGTGAACATCCATCTGGTGAAGTTCCCATTTTTTAACAAAGCGACTGCAAGGAAAGCCCTAACTGTTACCATTTTCGCCACAGGAGCGACAGTCTCGTGATAATCAATCCCCTCGACCTGGTGATTACCAAATGCTACCAAGCGAGCCTTTAACCATTGCAGATTACCGAACTCATCATATTTTTCAGTATAAACCCATTTGCTCCCCAATGCCTTCTTTCCCGGAGGCAATTCTTGCAAGACCCATGTGCCTTGTTCCTCCAGGGCACGTATTTCTTCTGCCATAGCTCGTCGCCATCCCTCAAATTTTACTGCCTCTTTAAAAGATTTATGAGGATTCCCTGCACTCACATTTGCTAGAAACCGTCTACGTGCATCAGAAAAACAAGTATAATTAACATTATGTGTAAGCGGATATAAACTACCTGAGGAGGCGGATGGACCAGAGGAGTGCGCCGAAGGACTTTTCTTATCCACTGCCATATGTGTCACGAAATCCTGATAACAAGAATTGGGAATTTTTGTACGTTTCCCTCTTCCCAACTCCACTGTGTTCTCTGTCGATTCTGTGGACAATTCTGCAACTACCTCATCATTCTCCACAACCCCCTGCGTCAGTTTTGACCACAACATCACTAGGTGGGGTCGGCCCCATAACAAGATCACTGACATCCGCATAAACCTCCCATTCATCAATTTCTTGAAACACAATCAAGGAAGGGGAAGTGGAGGACGACTCACTCATAGGAAAAATATGTTCGAAAAATTTCACATCCCTAGACACAAATATTTCTTCCGTTTCTATATCAAAAAGAGTCCAACCTTTCTTCGCAAAAGGGTATCCTAAAAACACACATTTGCGACTTCTACTTTCAAATTTATCTCCCTTATACCTTAAATTGTGGGCGTAACATAAGCATCCAAAAACTCGTAGGGCATCAAAACTAGGAGGTTTACCAAATAAGCATTCATAAGGTGTCTTATAACTTAAAACACGTGACGTAGTCCGATTAATGAGGTAGCAAGCAGTCATAACACACTCCCCCCAAAATTTTAGTGGAAGATGTCCCTCAAAACGCAAGGCCCTAGCCACGTTCAAAATATGTTGATGTTTTCTCTCAACCCTACCATTTTGTTGAGGTGTCCCCACACAAGATGTTTCAAAGATGATCCATTCCTTTTGAAAATATGGAAGCAAGCGTTTAAATTCTGTTCCATTATCACTCCTAACTCGTTGAATTTTTACACTAAATTGGCGTTCAATCAGTGCCACAAAATTCAAAAAACTTGTCTCAACTTCCCATTTATTATATAGTAAATAGACCCAAACAGAACGAGAATAATCATCCACAAGTGTCAAAAAATAAGATGCCCCGCATGTAGAACGAGTCGCATACGGTCCCCACAAGTCACAATGCACCAATTCAAAAATCCTACTAGCTCTACTATCACTACTCGGGAAACTTTCCCGAGGTTGTTTAGCCCGGAAACATGCATCACAACCATCTTTATTCAAAAAACTAGACGCACTCACAGTGGGAAGTTGTTTCAACACCTTTTATGAGGGATGTCCCAACCGCTTGTGCCATAGATCCATGGATTCTGTTCCACTGATTGCCATAACCTTTACGTGTGGTACTCCCCGGAACAAGAAAGTCCATCTTCGTGCTCACCCACTCCAATCAGCCTCCTCGTCATTCGGTCCTACATAACACATAATGTGGGAGTAAGGTGAATCTGACAATCGAACGAATCAAGTAACTGAGTCACGGATAATAAATTGCATGCTAAATGAGGAACATAAAGAACATTTTCAAGTTTCAGACCACCGAGCAATATACTATTTCCTTCATGTGTGGCGTGAGAGGTTCGACCATCTGGAAGTCCTACAGGACATTTTTCAATCATCCGTACGTCCACTAAATTATTTATCTCACCGGTCACGTGATGGGTAGCCCCAGTATCTATGATCCACGAATATTCACATGGTAAGCGATCTTTAGGTTTGGCGAGATTCAAAATATCAAGAATCCCTTCCCACTGTGCGGTGTAAGACTAGTGAGTCCGGATGTTCACCGTAGCAGTCGCTTCGTCTCGTCGATCTGCGACGACGAACCCGCGGTTGCCTGATTGGCTCTCACCAAACCGCCGTCTGTCCGTCCTGCTCCTGTTCCACTCACAGAACCGCGAATTTGAAGCTGATGTATACCACCGCAATCTAAGTGATTTTCTTCTTCTCCGACGAGTTTAGTTTCAGAATCCGATCTTTGAATGAAGAAATTGGGGATCTTTTTGACACCGTAGTTGACTAATCCATTTACTCCTCCGTCTCTTTTGGCTTCAAAATCTTCGACTTCTTTACTCTGCTGCATTTCTTTCTTTTTTTTAATAATCAATTACAGTCACGCAAATCCAATATTCGATAGATGCTTAAAGGGTTTCACCAAAAGCAACCCAACTTGGACGATGATCAAAAGCAAGCAGGTTTGTTTGTTTGTTTCTTTCTTTATTTTTTATTTTATTTTTTTTTTCTTTAGAAATTTGTCGACAACAGTCTATGGTCGGACTGCTACACTTTCTCCTTCCACCGGCCGCTGCAACATTTCTCTGATACCATGACAAATTTGGTAAATGATAATACCTTTTCTGATCTCCATTCATCAATTCACCAACTATTTATACATCATGGGGAAATACCCTAAGTCCATATAATACCAACTATGTCCTTCTCCTATTTAAAATAAAACAAATATTAATTTAATAATTTAATCCGCAATAAGTTCTCTATAGATTTTTTTAGATCAGGATCTGTATAGATTGGAAGACCATTTTACAATTTTCTTTTTTATATAGCTTTAAATCTTTTACTTGGTTGAGAAAGAGAGGCGAAGACCTAACGAAACAAATAGATACAATTTTTAATTTTTTAACGTGTCTCATTACTGGCCGGATAAGAAAAGAAAATTAAAAACAGTCATGTCTTCAAATTTCGTACATACATTCCTGAAAATTTGAAGAGAACACTTAATTGATGATTTTTTTTTTGGGGAAGAAGCGATAAGAATGAAAAAAATTAATAAATAAATCTGGAAGACAAAAGAATATTTTCACGATTATAAAGGACAAAAATCACAATTATTCTTTAAAAATGTTACTTCACGTGTTAATGTTCTTTGTGTTTACAATCATTCTTCATATTTACTCTATTCTACATTTATTCTTCATATTTATTCTTCATAATTATACTTTTGTCCTTATTAGTTTCCTTCTATCCCGATATTTTGATAATTTTGTCCTTCTGGATAAAAATCTATTTTTTTCGCATAGTGGAAGGAGGAAAAACACAATTGAATATAATTCTTTGAGGATACTACTCAAAATCGACTATGGTATCTTTTATTTTTTGCGTCAAACACACATCATTCTTTCAAAAGAGAATTATACAGTTTACAATTGAGTTATAAATGATATAATATTGTTATAACCGACTATCTGAAATGGAGTTTTTGATTTGGAGTCGACCGTGAAACAATAGGTGCCCATTCGTACTGAAAACGCAAGGCTACGAACACTAAACAGACCAAACAGTGTGAATATTCCAGTTATCATAAAGATTGCAACTGATACAATGATGGGGCTTTTAAGAAGTGATGAACAACCGATGTTTTATACATATACAAAACGAAAGTTATTTTTCCATAATAAAATTGATGTCATAATCGAAGGGAGCAAGACGGACGATGAAGATTGTGGGCACGTTTACAATCAAATGTGTATACCAATCCAAGAATTTGCCGAGTGTATATAGGTTTTTAGCATATATCTTGGTGAAACAAGTCAACAAGGGTCAGCAACCAAGTCAACCCTTCACCCTAATGCAAAAGAATGGTTCCTTCAAGTGCATCTGTGAAGACGACACACTCTGGATTATTTCCTAGATGGCTATGGTCTTCCCCGGTTTGCCATTAATTGCTGAAATCATGACCCATTTCTCAAGGTGATGAATTATTATTATTATCTTTTTTGATGAATTATTATTTCTATTTTTGTATGCTTTTATTATTACCGCCACAAATATTCCGACACAACGATTGATATAAAATGATGTGACAATAGGACCTCTAAGGAAAAATGGCAAATTTGGTCTGTAAATCTGGGACACGCTTTGTAAATTTGGTCATCCGCTTTTCTCCGGATTCTGATTTTGGTCTTTCAATTGGTCTTTTGTTTTTGCCAAAATGGTCCTACACGCCGAAAACTACCGACTGACAACTTTTCTGACCAAAATTCATGTCATGTCATCCGAATATTAACTTGTTAGCTAAAGTTATTTCCACGTCAGCACCAGTCAACATTTTTTTGCAAAGAATAAAAAATCGAGCCAAGAAAGATTCGGACCTGCAACCCAGGACTAAAATCCAAGCACTTGGCCACCCAAGCTAAAAGCTTTCACTTTGGGTATTACGACACAACATATTACTTATGCACTCAAACACATTCAAGCCTCTAAAGCTATCCTAGCCTTTGCAATTAGCTTCACATTTCGCCCTTGAATCTGTGCACTCATAAACAAGGGGGAATTAGGGAGAAGGACAAAAATATTTCATCAATTGAAGTAGAAGGACAATTTTTGAAACTTTTGCATAAAGGACAAAACTATTTATTCATCGTCGAAATTCACTTGTGTTCGAATTCATTGCTTAAATTCATCTCATAAAATTCACTCTAAATTCACTAATTTTCAAAATTCATTGTCGAGATTCACCGATTTTTGGATTCATTCATCGTCAAATTCACCGATTTCGGGATTCACCGGGAAGATTCACCGATTTTCGAATTCACTTGTTTGTCTTCTCGCTTATAAAAATTATCACAATTGTCCTTCTTCCTATAAAATATGAATTTGTCTCCATTTAAAAATATTCCAGATAGTGTCTTTATCCCTAATTTTCTACATAAACAATAGCAATACCATAATGTATACCACTAACATAAAATTAGAATTCACCATTATTATTTACGTATATTTCAATATTGAAGGCTGTAAAAAGTGACTACAAATAGAATATTATGGCTCATTTTATAAGCAATTTTACATCTATCTTTTGATCCCAACTCGATTAATAGAAAACTGATGGGAAGGGGGAAACTGATGATCTGGCTATACGTGTAAAATTATGTTACACCATTGGCTTACCATTGCTAATCCTGGTCATGAACCAGTTCACTAGTTATTTTTTTCCCTCAGCAAATTACATAATTTATAGTTTACCAGTTATTTTGAAAAGAATATAATTATATCATTATCAAGAAAAAAGCAAATGTTACTTTTCAACTTACCAATAACTTGCTAGCTCCTCCGTCTATCTAATCACTTTCGATTTGTTATCACTTCGTACGATGTTGTTATATAGGAAATATTTATGCCTAGCTCCTTAATATAAGGTAATTAAGCAACTCTTTTTTTGGTGTGGTCTTTATCAAACATGATAATACATTTGAATGGGAAAATTGCAATTTTCGTCCCAGTAATTTTTACCCGCTTTCGATTTTCGTCCTCTTTTATTCCGGCAAGAATTTTGATCCTGTATCTTTTAAAATCGTTGCAAAAATGGTCATGTTTAGCCGTAAAAGTCGAGTAGACTATTTTTCCGGCGTAATTTGGTGATGTGGTTGCCAACTAACCTAATTTTGACTTTCCCCTCTCCAACTAAGCAGATTTTGGTGGGAGGAAATTCCCTCCGACCCATTTCCCTCTTTTGCATCTTCTTCCCTCTTAAAAAAAATTCTTCTCCTCACTTCATCTTCCCCAATCAACCTCCATCCATTCCAATAAAAAAAAACCTGCAATAGCTCTTGGCATCAAAGGAAGGACTGTGATTTCATTGATTCAAGTGGTGTGAAGCATGATTTCGATAGACATCTACCATGGACCGTATGGACAGGGGCCGGGTCATCAAGACCAGATGATAACAAGATGAAGGTGGTGATTGATTTTATGAAGGGGAAAGTTAAAGGGGTTTCGGGAGGAGTTTTAGGTGGATTAAGAACAAGTATACACAGTAGTTTATGGGTGGTGGTGATTGATGTCATGATTAATTGGCTAGGTTGTGTTTCATAATCTTTTGTTTTCCTTTTAATTTCTCGCGATGTCAAGATATTAACCGTAACAATGACGAGTTGGAATATGATCAGGATAATGAAGTTCAAAATGGAGAAATATGGGGATAATTATTGAGAGATAAGGAAGAACACCATTGCCATTATCCGGTTCAGTTCAAGATCAGGCGTATATTTGAAAAATTCGACAGCATATGTTCTGTGATTGTTATAACAGGATATAGAGAATCCAGATTGAATAAGATAAACATAGAAGCAATCTTACATAAACAATCACAGAGAAACATAAACAAGAAGAACACAGGATTTAACGTGGTTTCCGGCGTTGTGCATAGACTACTCCACGGACAGAAAAGAGATATTTTATTAAGCACTGAATTTCAGACGGATTACACACATTACAATGATTAATACACTTGGTATTTATAGGCACAGATCCCTAAACCCCTAACCGCCAAGAATCTTTGTCGGATTGCCATAAATGCCCCAAATGTTGGATCACCCTACTGATCCCACTCAGCTGATCATTGCACAGATGTAGAACTCAATCAGACCTAAAACCTCGTGAGACCCTCAAGAGTCAAGCGACACCAAAAGAAACTCAGCAAACTTCTCAGCTGACTTTCATAGACTTGGATACACTTCTCATCTGACCATCACTCAGCTGACTTCCAAATTAGTTCCACCAGATGTAGAGTTTAAGTCACTTTGCTGACAAATCTCCACCTTGACTTGAACTCTCATTCACAGTCAACCAGATTGCATAAACAAATGTACTTGTACCAGATGCATTCGTCAATGCCATATGTACTGTACCGGATTACTCCACAGAATCCACTCAACTGACCTGCCCTCAGCTGAGTTTCTAGATTTCCAGATTATAAGCTTTGAATATTCAGCAAGTCCATACACAACTGAAACTTGCTATGCTTGGTGCTGATCTTCTTCACTACAACCATCTTCTCATTCTTTAGAAAATGATACCTCACATCAATATGATTGGTTCTCTCATGATGAACCTGATCCTTAGCTAGACAAATTGCACTCAAACTGCATAATAAATCTCTGCTTGATCCTGACGTAGCCCCAAAGCACTAACTAGCCCTTTCAACCATATACCCTTTTTGGCTGCTTCGGTAAGAGCCATATATTATGCTTCAATAGTTGATTAAGCCACTATTTCCTGAAGAGTGTTTTTCCAGCTGACAATTGAATTCCCCAATGTGAAAACATAACCAGTCATTGATTTTCTACTATCTACATCACCTGCATAATCAGCATCACAATACTTTGTGATCAGACTTTGAGTATCACCTCATTAAATGAGACCAACATCAGCTGTACCCCTAAGGTACCTGAACATTCTTTTCACAGCATCTAGTGTTCCTTTCTAGGTTGAGCCATGAACCTGCTGACAACACTGACTGTCTGAGCCAGATCAGGCCCAGTGCACACCACGACATACATCAGACTGCCAACTGCACTAGCATAGGGAACTTTTGACATATACTCCTTCTCCTCCGCTGATTGTGAAGCATAAACAAACAAATAAGCATTAGATGCCATAGGAGTATCTATTGATTTTGCAAAGAGACGTGCAACCGCCAATATCTTCTGTATATAACCCTGCTGAGACAAGAACAACTTCTTTTGACTTCTATCTCTCCAGATCTCCATCCCCAAAATCTTTTTGGCTGCACCCAAATCTTTTATTTCAAACTCAGCACTGAGAAGATTCTTCAGATTTTGAACATCAGACTTCTTTTCAGTAGCTATCAACATATCATCCACATACAAGACAAGATAAATATGTGATCCATCTCTTAGCTGACTGTGATACACACAACAGCCATATGGACTTTTGTTATAACCCAGCCGGATCATGTAATTGATAAACTTTTTATACCACTGCCTAGGAGCCTACTTTAGTCCATACAAGGACCTTTTCAACTTGCACACAAAATCTTCTTTACCAGGAACTTGAAATCCCTCTGGCTGAGTCATTAATATCTCCTTATCTACCTCACCATGTAGAAAGGTTGTCTTCACATCTAACTTCTCTGTGTTAAGAGTCATTTGTTTTAGGGGACCCCGATCCCCGCTGCAGTACACGATGCACACCGCCATTTGTGCATCAAAACGACACCAGATCGATCCAAACAACACCGCTTTGGTTCCGACCTAAAAAAAAAAAAAAAAAAAAAAAAAAAAAAAGCGTTAGCTTCAACCCGAACGACGCTTTGGCTGGCCAGATAAATTTCTCGGTACAGCCAGGGGCTGTACCGTCGGGAATCTTTTTCCTGTTTTAGGATAAATGTGTAGTAGAATTTCAATATGTTTGAATTTAATTTATCTACTAGTTTGAATAGGACAAAACTCCATCTCCTATGCTTTTCAGACTCTATTGAAAAGTGCTATAGATATGTACTATGCAGTGATAATGAAAAATAGCAGAAAAGTTTCTTTCTTCAACTTTTTTTTTGCTTTGCCCAATCCACTTCTGTTTTTAGAAGATAAAAGCTTACATCTTGTGTGTAATTGATTGTTTTGCAAAAATGAAAGTTATACAAATTGATTGTTAATTTGTTTTGAAGAACTTTGTGATTCAAGAACAAGAACTTCTGGGCATTCATTTTTTGTTTTTTTATAAAGAAATTATGGGCTTTGTTCAAGAGAAGCAGCTGATTTGGGTGAGCTTTTAAAATGTAGATACCATGTTGTTGATCATTCGTAAATTGTGATGTCTAAATTTTATTTTATTTTTTGTTAATTGTAATGTTTTTATAAAACCAAGGTTTACATCCTAAACAAGAAAAAAAGAAACCAGGGGTCATATGAGAGTTAACTCGCAGAGCATATCCCAAGAACAACAACACAACATCAGCTGAGTACACAATATTTTCATCAGCAGAGCAATCAAAGAAAAGCTCTGCTGATACCAAACATTGCATACTCAGCTGATAAGAAACTCAGATGGATACACAGAACCTATATCAGCAAAGTAAAGAACACCTAGCTGATAAAAGAGTCTGCATACACAACTGAAAGGTATACCAAGGGTAACCAAAATCCCCAAAAATGCCTATGCCAATCCTAGGGCATATGAAGCCAGAAGATGACCTCAAACAACCACCAACATTCAGCAAAATAGTAGCAAATCCCTAACAACGAGGGGTAAAAAGAACAAGAAGCAAAAGATATGAACAGAAATGTCATCTAGCAGGCAAGGAACTAAAAATAGCATCATTTGCAACACAAGGGAGTGCAGCAGGGTCACTGATCTTGTCATTCATTATTCCATTATTAAGTTATTACCCACATCCTGCAAACCAGGAGGAGGAGAAATATGCACTAAAACAGGGTCCAATTCTGTACCCAAACCAACAGCATTAACCATAACAGCACCAACAGGATCAGGATCTTGCAAAGGGGAAGGGAACTTCAATTTCAGCTAAGAATCCACAGTAACAGCTGAGAGCGCAATAACGAGGGCAATTTCAATGGAATCAGAAGAAGGGACCCCATATTTCTTTCGAAAATTCTTACCCATGTATCCAAAGAAAGATAAACCAGAGGAGAAGAAGCAAAGAAACAACGTACAATGAAAGAAAGAAAAAAGAAACTCAGAAGAAGGGAATTGCCGCCGGAATGATGCACACACACCATGAGAACCGGTGAGAGAAACATCTCTCTAAAACTCACAGATGTCTAATTTTTATTTGGTTGGTTTCTGGAGGAGAATGATTAGATTTTTTTTTTTTAAGAGGGGAGAAGATGCAAAAGAGGGAAATGGGTTGGAGGGAATTTCCCCACCAAAATCTGCTTAGTTGGAGAGGAATAGTTAAAATTAGGTTAGTTGGCACCCACATCATCATATTACGTCGGAAAAATAGTCAGTCACTTTTACTTTGAAAGACAAGACTATTTTTACAACGATTTTAAAAGATCATGTGACCAAAATTTTCCCTGAGGAGAAAAATAGGACTAAAAAACAAAAACGAAGAAAAAAGTACTGAGGAGGAAAATTGTAATTTCCCCATTTAAATTATCAAAAAAACCTATTAAGACATATATATCCTTTGTTGTACACATTTATATAATATAATACATTTGCATTAGTCAGGGGCAGATTCACATGTTTAAGGGTGGGGTCATGTGACCCCACTGAGATCCGAGATTTTTTAGTATGAATACGATGTAGTTTTTTGTTAAAAATGCCATTTTATAGTTAAACATGCAGCTTTACACTCCATTGACCCTAATTGGAACAAATTTATAAATTAAAATTTTAGTTTTAGATTTCAAACGTTGACACTCATCAAACAAATTTACGAATTCGCGGATGCACAAGTATAAAATATACTTATTATACGTGTTCTATGAACTATATATAGGGAATGAGGAAAATGCGAAATATTTCATCAATCGAGTAAAAGGACGATCTTTTGAAAATTTTGCATAAAGACAAAACTATCTATTCATCTGTCGAAATTCACTTGTGTTCAAATTCACTATTTAAATTCATTTGCCGAAATTCATTGTCGAAATTCACTAATTTTCAAAATTCATTGTCGAAATTCACCGATTTTCTGGATTCATCATCAAAAATTCACCGTCGAAATTCAATGATTTCGGGATTCACTAGGAGATTCACCGATTTTCGGATTTCTCGTTTGTCTTTCTCGCTATAAAAATTATCTTACTATAAAAAATATGTAAATATCCTATTCTTAAAAATATTCCAGATTATATCATTATCCCTAATTTCCCACTATATATATATATGGAAAACTAATAGAAAGATTTCTATAATTAGTGAACTAAAGATCCATAAAAAGATTATCACTTTTGAGCGGGACCATGGACAGAAATTCACAAGGATTTTACACATTTGTATTGATTACACTCATTGGATGTTTATAGTCTGGGAAACCTAACCCTAACCACCATTATGACCTCTGTTGGAATTTCTATAATGCCCACATGTGACTCACTCAATTGAGTCACTAGCTATGTAACCAGCTCAGATGTAAAAGCTTAGAAGTATTCAACAGACTCAGCAGACCCACTCTACTGACAGACGGTCCTCAGCTGCACTTCACTCAGTTGACTTCCCAGCCTTGAACACTCTAGTCAGCAGCCCGTCACTTAGCTGACCCCATACAGATTTTTTAGATTCACACAAGTCATACTTGACAACAACCTTTAAATCTTTTACTTGGTTGCGAAGAAAGGTGAAGACCAAAGGAAACAAAGAGATACGATTTTTCATTTTTTAATATGTCTCATAACTGCCCAAATAAGAAAAAAAAACAGGAATATCCTTTCACATAACAAAGTATTTTAGCACACATATTTGTTTTCCAACTTTATCCTTCAAAGATTCGCGCATATTTATTCTGACCTAAATTTAGACAGGATGTTGAATTTTTTCTGTTGAGTTGATCAGAATGTATAAAATAAATTTTTTACCGATATTGAGTCTAGAAAACATTTAAGTTCTAGACCAATACCGGTCAGATATTCCTTTAATTCATACCATGATGGATAATCGTTGATACACCTTTGAAGCTAACTGGTTCAGGAACGTGTTGACAGGCCATGCTACAAAACGGGTCATCATATTGTTCCATTTGAAGACCCAAAATCACAATTTTAGAGTCACAAAATTAAGTAAGGGATCTGAATTTGTTCAAGAAAATTCAAAAAGACATGATGTAGCATTGGAAAAGAATGTGGGAGAATCATATCTCGTTGATTGACTGTTTCTCGGATAATAAGATTAAAGAACACATTGCAAGCCTCAATACATTGATGATTCAGGTGCAGAAATTAACTGAATCGTCCATGGTCGTGTTGTTTCATTTATAATTCGTAGTTAGTAAATTTGAGTTGGATTAAAATCCCAGGATAAATGCAAACAGAAAGAAAATACTGTACGGGCTGTTCAGCAGACAAGAACAGATCACCAAATCAAAAGTTCTATTACTTAATAAAGCACAGTACTCCGGCTTGGTGCGCTTCAAACAAGACGTTCGGTATGCTCAACATGCAAGGGGTGTCTTAGCTTTGAAATAGGGGCACACAAAACAAGATCATCGGAAAGTCCATCCACTGATTAATAATGCTACTTTGTATGGGTATGTTCAAAATCCTAGCTAGGGGTGTCTGCAGATCATGAGTTCTAGATGCACTGATGAAATATTGTACTCCATCCTGATGCACTTTGAAGGAGGATTATATTCAACATTATGTGGATTAATTAGGATTCAATTCCATGGCTCATCACTGATCCATAAGATTGTCTTTAACTTAATTAATGATTTTATTTCCACTGCTAAACCAAATATTCGGTCAACAAGCTTATGAATGTCTCCATCTTCATTCAAACCATTTATCCTTTCATATAGAGTTTCTAGACTTAAAGAGCTATAACAAAGTGGCAGGCTTATAATTGTTGAGCTTGATAACAAAGCGGCATGAAAAGTAGAGCAACTCGGCAGGCTTACAATTGTTGAGCTTGATAACAAAGCGGCAGGCTTACAATTGTCTCCATCTTCATTCAAACCGCTTATCCTTTCATAATTAAGCACGTGTTGAGCTTGATACCTAAACATACAATTGTTGCTCTTCAAGTCCCTACATCAGGTTTACACAACATCCACTCCTTTTTGCCTTTTTTTTTTTTTTTGGGAAATACGGAAGACCATTCTAAAAATATATGGCACGCCTGGGAAAGAATTTGTGGACCTCTTCAAGAAAATGGATTGGGAATTCGCAATATCTTTGATGTTCAAAAGGCCTTCGCTTGCAAACTTTGGTGGAAATTTCGAAATAAACTTTGAATATGGGGTAAGAAGTTTGGTGATTATCCTTATCCCGAGAAGATGCATACCTAGCGTGCTATAAATATGGTTCATGACATCGCCCACAATAATTTGAGATGGATTTTCTTATTTGGTACATAAGTATGAGTTTGGAAGCCTCGCCAAAACCGGTATTTTTCTACCTCTTCTACATATAGTCTTTTAGAGATAAGAAACCCTTTTGCACGAAATGGGCATGATATTGAATCTAATATACCCTTGAAAGTATATATTTTTATGTTGTGTTTTATTATCCGTCTCATTCCCATGCCGGATGTCATTCATCGTATGGGTTTTGCTGGTCCTTATAAATGCCCCTTCTACCAAAATAAAGACTCCACACAACACTTCTTCCTTCATTGTGACTTTGCTTCTGAGGTTTGGCATTTTTTCCAAACTTCGTTGGGTTGTTATGTTAACATTGTTGACTTAAAACACGTCTTTTGGGGTGGTGGGATAACAGGTGCGTTACGATTTGTCAGCACTTATATCCCTACTTTTGTTTGCTGGGAGCTATGGAAGGCGCGAAACAAATTTATTTTTGAAGGCATGTTAGACACTCCGCAAATAGTGATTCACTCAATTCTCAAGGATCTATCCATGGCTTTCTATCAAAAACCCGTCTGTCGTCTGGACAATAAAGATGACATTCTTTTGTATCTCGGTGTCTTGAAGTATTTCTCCCTGAAACCTAAAAGAACCCCAATTACAGTTAAATTGATACCCCCTCCTACGAACTTCTTTAATCTTAACTAGGATGGATCCTTGATTAACAACCCTGGCAACTCAGGTAGTGGCTTCATTCTCCGTAATGATCAAGGTAGTTTGGTTCATGGTTGCTCTACTTTTCTTGGAACAGCCAATAGTGTCAAAGCTAAAGTCAAAGCACACTACTATGGTGTGGACTTTTGTGCTAGGAAAGATATATTTCCACTTACTCGTGGAAACGGACTTGTTGGTCCTTTCTTCCATTTTACACGATGACAAGACGCTTTCTTGGGAGCAACATGATTTTCTTCATCAAACTCGCTGATTATTCAAGATCATGGTTTCACCATTCGGCATATTTATATAGAAGCGAATACAGTTGCAGATTTCTTAGCTAAGTCCTCGAGTACCACTTGCTTATCCAATCAATATGATAATCACACACCTATTTCTTTGGAGTTACGCCTTCTTATTATTCGTGAAAGACTTGGATTGCCTGCTATTCGCTTGGTCAAACAAAGATGATTTATTGGGAAGCAGTCTTCAATGTTTTGAAGAGTGCAAATTAAGTTGTCTCTATCCCTACTATCTCTTCATTATTTTGTTTCAGATTTATATGCCATATCACCGCAGTTTATTAAAGGAGAACGATTTCACGTTCGTAGAATGGATCAAATCTTGGAGTACCGACATTAGGAGGACACTTGGAGCATCTCTTTGAAAGCACCCTTCAATTTTTTTGAGGGTGCAAACCAGGTGTTATCTTACTATTTTATCAAAGCACTTTGATCTTCGTACTCATTTCAAGGCTGACCCTTTTTCTTCTACGTACCATATGTGTTTGGAAGCTCCCTTGACACTCATCACTTCAACTATCCATAATCTTGATGGGACGACAATTAACCTTTCTTTCAAGATAGAGGATGCTGATCACAAACAAAGTCTCTATTACTATTTTGCATTCCAACTGTATTTTTTGAGGTCTTTAATTTTTTGGAAGCATAGGGTGTTGTACTCTTTCATATGCGTAAGATTTTCCCACAACGGGTTTGTCACGCATAGGTTTTAAGAAGACAGAGCTATGCTTCGTCTATGTAATTTGGTATAAGGGTAGGGCCAAGATACGGCTTTGTACGAACCTTTTCATTTCATCCCAATAAAAGGCTTCGTTCATTAAAAAAAGAGCTATAACAAATAGCTCCCTTAGAGCATCTCCTCCAACCAATTGCATCAAATTTTACACCAAATCATCAATTTGCTGTAGTTTTTGCATAAAAAATTATCCACCAACGCCAACCATTCCACATCAAAATTTTCCCCTGATTGACGATGATGGGATTCGTCTATGAATAAATCCGGGCTGAGTATCTTGGTGATAAAGATCCAAATCCCTTAGAACCTAATTCATATTAAGAGGGGCGTGTTTGGGTGTTTATTTTAGACTGAGCTCTCGAGTTATTTCTCTTGAGTTGCCTACGTATCCAATAGTTGAATTGGAATCAACTCTTCCGTAGTTCCTTAGCGTTGTTTATATTGGAGATGTCTCATCCCTTTCCTTGTCCTGCAAGGAATTGTATTATAATAATAATTATTATTTCCTAAGGATATACACGCATAAATCCCTCTAATTTAGGGATAATTATGGACATATTTAATGTCAATATCACAATCTTTATCACTGAGGATTCTTTCCTTGTTTATACTGAGTTATCCTACTCGTGGAATTAATAACATCCGGGTTGATCTCGAAAGGTCTTGCGCTCAACCCCCAAGCTACTTATGCCGAATCGAAAGCAGCCTCCTCTTCGCCATGCCTTGGCCGACCTGCGGTGGCTGGAGGAGGAGTTTCGGTCGATCTCCCGCATAGGGTAAGGGACCTGCCCTTAGTTATGTTTCTGGGGCTCCTGGCCCTAAATGCCCTAGGGACTAGTCATTTATTACACGTCCTAAAAGGACGACACGTGGCGTAGTTCGGGTCGGCTATCATCATCCCCAAAAAGAATATTCTTAGAATATTCCTTAACATTCCATTTTATGAAAAAATATTTTATCAAATATCAACTTTTATATTCAAAAATTAAACAACAAAAAACTAAAAACAAAAAAAACAGGGAAAAAGAATTCGAATTTTGTTGTCGGGTATTAGCCGGCAGCAAATTTGATGAGAAATAGTTATCAACATCAATTTGGTGCAAAACACAACAAGCCATTGTAGTAAAATTTCTTCATAAATTTGTTGATTTGCTGTCGGGTTTAAACTCCCATTTGAGATGCTTTTGTTGGTAAAATCAGATCGTGTGTAGAGTGATTCACGAATGCAGTTAAGTAATTAACGAAAGAGTTACGGATAGATGATCATAGAGAATAAACAACACGAAGAGAAGATTCGCTTTATTAACTATATCGACAAAATAACTTTTACCGCACAAATATAACTCGAACAATGAAAAATGAAAGTTGGATGCATAAAATAAAGGACTATAGATCAAACGAGGTGAGTAGTTACTCTTTCAAGACAACTGCTCTCCCAAGATACAACGGCTCCACGCTTGATTTAGAGGTTGACACGAATTCTTGAAATCTGATTGGTCGGATGACACAATCACATGCCAAAAATAAAATTAATTTATGGTTAATTACATAAAGAAATTACGTCCAAAAAATTAATGGCAACATCCGAACCGAACCGAGCCGTGCTCAACATGAGCCGAGCCAGCCGGATGGACGGCGGCGACATACGCACGAGTGGAATTATCTAAGCCCTCCCACCTACACAAAAGTGCTTTGCCCCTTGGGGAACATCCATAAGAGTCACACTAGTTCTTATATATGGAGCTCAAGTCTCCCATTTCTCGAATGTGGGAGAGTTTGAGTTGATCACACCTTCAACTACTCTCTCACACATGTTTTACACAACCTCTAGACATTAATTTCTTATTCACTCGATATCCGAATCGAGTGATTCCAAAGCCAAACATCATCTACACCATGAGTAGTATTTTTAGATGTAGTAATCTCCCGATGAATTAGACCGGAGGGCATCCAAAATTTGCTCTAAAGTTGACTGTTTGAACCCATGTCTCAAGCCCCCATTTCATGGGATTTGGCTTATACATCCAACAGCTCTTACTTGAATAGATATTCACCAGCCGTATGCATTAGATCATAATGTTATTTATTTAGTTTATACAAGTTTTCTGTTCGGATTTCGAGTTGGTTTTATTTTTTTCCGTTGTTGGGTTGAATTCAATTCATCTGGGAATGACTTGAACGAAATAATAATTACAAATCTGGGAAAAGGCTCGTTGATGCAGGTGCTGGTCCTGAAACGGCGAGCCCGGCGAACTTTTTCGGGTCGTATTACAGTCGTTTTTGTTTGGGTCAAGTCGTTCGGTTTCAAACACTAATATCTAAAATATTTTGAAATGTATCTTATTCATCAATTGTAAACTACAATAAAAATAATCTTTTGGCATAGTTGTTTTTGCCACAACTAAAATTTTTTTGTTGCTAATATACTTACATTTAGACACAATAACATGGCAAATGAGAAAAACTAAGTATATGTTAGCCACAATTTTTTTGTTATGGCGAAAACTTCTGTAAAAAGAGTATTTTTCTTCTAGACTCTCTATAATACCTGACTATAAACAATGGTGTAAGTTTTATGGTACATATTGCTTCCCACGCCATGTACAATAAAAACTATTATCAATTTTTGAGTACCGATAAAACAAGACATTTTTCCTATATAGTGACGATTTGATGACATCAAAATTAATTATATATCATTATCCAACGCTTCCGTATACGAAGATAAAAGTTTTGTTTATTACACTACAACTAATTAAGAAATAAAGAGGTGAGAAATAGAAATACTACTTAAAAAACAATTTTAATCCAGTAAAAAAATAAAAAATTCCGGAACACTCTAGGACTCACACTATCCCTATATAAGTGCGCATACCAAGACCCATTATTTCCATCTTTCCTAGGAGAGTCCCTTCTTTCAAATATTTTTAATGTGAAATATAAAAAAGATGGAGTCCGTTTTCAAACACAATTGTGGTAGGGTTCTCACTGAAAATGTAAGTGGTGGCCGCCCGCTTATAAATTTTTCTGTAGAAGGGGTCTCGTGGAAAATTTTAATGACGGAAAGATCGTTGATCATGGCATATCATTCAGATATCTCAATTGATAGGTAATCTACTCTTGTTTTTCTCATTTTCTATTTAGTACCGGTTACTGTTTCCTTTCAGATTTGAATAGAATTTTTTTTTTTTTTTTGAGATTTAGATCCGTATAGAATTGGAAGACCATTCTAGTTATTGTTTCGTTTCCGATCTCTATAGATTTTTTCAGATCCAGATCTGTACAAAATTTGGAAGACCATCTTACAGTTTTTTATAAACCTTTAAATATATTACTTTGTTGAGAATGAGAGGCGAAGGCCTAAGGAAACAAAGAGATATAATTTTTACTCTTTTTTACTTGTCTAATTCTTGGCGAGATAAGAAAAAAAATAAAAATAAATTCTGTGTTTGCATTTTGTACATATATTCCTGGAAAAAACCACTAAAGTCAGATATATATATATATACATATATATATATATTTATAGGAGTCTTTAAGTATCACATTTTTCTGGCATAAAACGTTAACACACCCATTCAATATCTCAAAAAAGAGAATTATATAGTTTAGAGGCCAGACAATTTGAAGTTCATAATTTTGTGGATATTCATGTTATGGCTTTTAATTGCTACTAGTGAAATCGATTTTGGCTGATGATAATAATGTTCTTCTTCTTCCAGGGAAACTGTTCGTTATGCTGGACATGATTTGGAGTCTCTTGCTTACACACTCATATTCCTTCTCCGTGGACACCTACCTTGGCAAGGATTCCAGGTTAGTTATTCGTATACGCATCATAACCTTGGCAAGGATTCCATTCCAGGTTAGTTATTCGTATACGCATCATAACGTTTTTCTTTGTACATGATCCGTTTGAAGAAAGTGGATACTCCTCCACATCTTCTGTGCCTTGGCTGCCCGGATCCGTTTAAGGTGTTTGTGGAATATGTGGTGAACTTGAAGTTCGATGAGGAACCAAACTATGCCAAGTCCATATCTTTCTTTGATCGGATTGTTGGCCCTAATCCAAATATGCGGCCACTCAATACCGAGGGTGCCCAAAAGGTAAAGCTTATTATTGTCCTGCGTAAAGCATAAAATTTGGTTGTTGGCTGTGGTGAGTGCATTTGATAGTCCTTAAATGCAGTGGCTTGCTGCTTATGTATTATTGCAGCTCAATCATAAACGTGATCTATTAAGCTAAGGAGAAAGATTGCAAATTAAAAGGGAATGTTCAAAATCTAACGGGCGTCATTTATTCTTTTGATAAAGGGATTATGTTCGGCAGACAAAACCAGATCAGACGGTCTATCACCTGATGAAGCACGGTACTCCGTCTTGATGCGCACAGTTCAAAGGGACGTTAGGTAATCTCAACATCCAAGGGGTGTCTTTGAAAAACAAGATCGGAAAGTCCTATTAAACATAACAATGCAGATCAACTACAAAGTCCAGGCCCATGATCCAAATAATAAATATACAGGCTCATGATCCACAACACAAATGCAAGTCAGAATCGTAATATAGTACGTGATCATGCAAGAGTTAAGAGTTGTGCAGCATAAAGACTCCAGCAACAAGTATCTTTATCATTAAATCATCAAAGAATTCAAAAGCATCCGGCAAAATAAAAAGATAAGTTCAAACCTGCTTGAGTCAGGCATTGTATCAAACAGTTGGCGAGCTATCCAAATTTTACAAGATAAATTTGCAAGAAGAGTTTGAAATTCAGTCAGAAACCTGTGATAAAGAGGTAAAGTTGAGATTTTATCACAAGATACCACAGATGCATACGGGAATTGAGCTAGGTGTGTGAGGTGATAAGGAGTCCTAGAGTTATGTGCTTTCTTCCAAAGTGTTTATCTATTTTTTATGTGTTTACTTCAAAACCTGTACTTAGTTATCCAAAAGCTTCAGAGAAAAGCACTATAAATGTACAAGAAGTACCAGCGTTGTATTAAGAGAAAAAACAGATCAATAAAAGTTCTCTTTCAATTTATTTCTTCCTAAAGTGTAGTTATGTTATATTTGTTTTTTATGTTATAGGGACTAAAGTGTAGTTATGTTATATTTGTTTTTTATGTTATAGGGACTAAAGTGTAGTTATGTTATATTTGTTTCAATTTATCTCTTTAGGGCCAAATGTAGGGACTAAAGTGTAGTTATGTTATATTTGTGTTTTATATGGTGCATGAAGTATATTTGTGGTGTCTAAAAGTTTTAAAATTAAAAAAAAAACAAATCAAGAAAAAGCTTCCACTAGTAATAAGTGGGGTGACGATACAACCTCCCTTAGAATATTAATGAAAGATTGGATCGTTGGGGCTAAATCAATAGTGTTTGGAGGATGTGCTAGGGGTTCACCACCTATATATCGTGAAGGATGCATTGCCGGAAGATCCTGGTGTTCACTTCTCATCAATTTCATCCTTTCATGGTGTTGATATAATCTCTTAACCCCTATTAAATCCTAATGTTATTTAGTTTATACAAGTTTTATGTACAGATTTCGACTCGGTTTTATTCGCTTATGTTGCTGAGTTGAATTCAATTAACATGGGAATGATTCGAACGAAATTTTGAATTTTGGATCCGGAAAAAGGCTTGTTCCGGCGGGGCCTGCTCTCGATGCAGCGATCCCGGTGAACTTTTTCAGGTCGGGTCATACCCGTTCTTGTTCGGATCTGGTCCACAAGCGGATCTATGTGTAGTGAGGTGGGGTCACGTGACCCAACAAAAATCCGAAAATTTATTTTGAGTATTAAAATAATATGGATTTGTTGTTAAAAAAATGTCGTTTTGGGTTTAAAATTACAGTTTTAGGCTCTAGTGACCTTACTGAAACAAACTTTTGTATAAGCAATGTAGTTTTTGACTATAGCGACCTTATTGGAACAAATTCATTGATCCACCCCTGGTCGAGTCGTTCGGTTTCCAACACTCTGATCTAAAAATATTTTGAAATGTGTCTAACTCGTAAATTTTCTATAATACTTTGACTATAAACAATATGGTATAAATTTTATGGCTTGTATTGCTACCTATGCCATGTACACTCAAAATTATTATCAATTATGGAGTACCGACAAAAAAGACATTTTTTTCGGGAAAATTCCAAAATTGGTCCCGTAAATTTGGGTATGAATCATTTTTAGTCTCATACGATTCTTATTGATCGATTTTGGTCCCGTAACTTAAAAAAATACATCAATTTAAGGACACTTGTAAGTTCCGGCGATTTTTTTATATTTTCCGACCGGTTTAATACTTGTGCTGCTGATACAATGATGACTGGACAATTTTGCCACGTCGACAGATGAAAAAAAATGAATCAACACTTATATCCTTCTATGGACAATTATATTTCAGCGTTCTTCCTCCTTTTTTCCCCTGAATCATGCCGCCCTTTCCATCGCCAATTTCTTTAAAAGAAATCAGAAAAAAAAAATCCAAAGAATCATTGTGCCTTTACATCACCATCCTAGTGATTTCATGCCCTTGTCGCAATTAGAAAAGTAAAGGCGCTGTATTTTTTTTTATAATTTTTTTATGAAAGGATCTGCTTTGATTTTGTGGGGAAGGGCATTAGGTTTTGCAGATTTTAAAGAAACATTCCATGGAAAGGGCGGTGTGATTCAGGAGGAAGAACGCTGAAATAGAATTGTCGATAGAAGGATATAACTGTTAATTAATTTTTTTTATCTATTGACATGGAAAAATTGTCCAAGTCATCATTGTCCAATCAGCAACACACGTGGCAAACTGGTCGGAAATATATAAAAGCCGCCGGAAATTAGAAGTGTCATGAAATTGATATATATTTTTGTTACAGGACCAAAATCGATCAATAAGAATCGTATGGGATAAAAAATGATACATACCCAAAGTTACAGGACCAATTTTGAAATTTTCCTTTTTTCCGGGTGACGAATCGATGACATCAAATTTGATTATATATCATTTTTAAACGCTTCTGAATATGGTGATAAATAGTTTAGTTTAGTACACTACAACAAATTAAGAAATAAAGAGGCGACAAATAGAAATACTACTTAAAAACAATTTTTGAATCCAGTAAAAAAAATATCTTGAAAACACTAGGACTCACACTAACCCCTATATAAGTGCGTATACCAAGACCCATTATTTTCAAGATTTCTAAGACAGTCTGACGATGTCGGATCTCGTCTATTCAATAATCCGGGTTATATTTACTCCTGTGGCAACTAATCCAAGAATAATTTAGGAATAATATATGATGGGGATTGTATTTATGTTTATTTTGGACTGAGCCTGAGAGTTTGCCCTCAAGTTGCCTACGTATCCAATGTATTTAATTGGAATCAAGTCTCTCGTAGTTCCTTAGGGATTGATTATATAGGAGACGACTTGTCCCTTTTCTTGTTCAACAAGTATGAGAATTCTTAACCCCTAAGGATTATCTCGTATCAATCCCTTTAATTTACGGATAATCATATACGTGTTAACTAACATGATCAATGCCGTAATATCCTAAGATTCTTTCTGCGTTTATCCTATAATATAGGAACATGTTTAAATATCGGACAAGGGGAGCTCTAGCCGTCCTGCGGTGAGCTCCTTAGGTCTTCCCGAGCTTGGATGTACTACCCGAACTACGACGTGACCGAGCCGTCCAATGGAAGTCAGGTCGAGAGAACGGGTCAGACCTCCCACTTGGGATACTGGCCTGATCTACAAATTGATATGGGGTCTTTGGCCCTTAAGTTTATTACTACTCTCTCTTTATTTATTATGCAGCCATTCTCTGAATGACACGTAGCAAGGGCTAGTCCGACCCTCGTCAGAGTCCATTCCTTCAAATATTTTTAATGTAAAATATAACAGAGATGCAGTCTGTCTTCAAAAAAATTGTCGTAGGGTTTTAGCTGAAAATTTAAATGGCGGCCGGCCGTTTACAATTTTTTTCTGTGAAAGGGATCTCGCAGAAAAATTCAAATGGCGGAAAGATCATTGATCATGACATATCATTTCTCTGAGATCTCTATTGATAGATATTGTATTCTTGTTTTTCTCGTTTTCTATTTTGCACTTGTTCTTATTTCCTTTCAGGTCTCGGTAGGTTTTTCTTAGATCCAGATCCGTATAGAATTTGAAAACCAATTTCGTTATTGTTTTTTTTTTTTTTTTTTTTCCAGATCTCTATAGATTTTTTTAAAATCCAGATATATATAGAATTGGAAGACCATTTTACAGTTTTTTTATAGATCATCCGCAATTATTAAATCTTTTACATGGTTAAAAAGTGTGGTGAAGACCTAATGACACAAGGATATGCGATTTTTAAATGTTTTTTTTTTTATCATGTCTCATTATTGCCAGATAAGAAAAAAAAAATCAGTAACATGTGTTAGAATTTCGTGTTAGGATAATATTATTATTATAGTATTTACTTTAAATATTATTATTATTTACATATATATTATTGTAGTGACATATTGACTAAGTCACCGAATTCTATATAAATATATTCTTCAATCAGTTGAATCAATGCAATACAATCAATCTCTATTATATTATCTATTATGGTATCAGAGCTCTCAGACTAACGTCTTTCAGATTCTAATCCATCGTAAAAAAAAAAAAAAAAAAAAGGGGGAATGAGGGAGAGTGACAGAAATATTTCATCAATTGAGTAGAAGGACAGTCTTTTGAAACATTTGCATAAAGGACAAAACTATTTATTCATTGTCGAAATTCACTTGTGTTCGCAATTCACTGCCGAAATTCACTAATTTTCAAAATTCATTGTCAAAATTCACTGATTATCGGGATTCACTGTCGAAATTCACTGATTTCCGGATTCACTGGGGAGATTCACTGATTTTCGGGATTCACTGTTTGTCCTTCTCGCTATAAAAATTATGCAGATGTCATTCTCCCTATAAAAAATATGTAGTTGTCGTGTTACTTAAAAATATTCCAGATTGTGTCATTATCCCTAATTTCTAAAAAAAAATTATTTGGGTGAGGGTTTGTTACCGTAATCTACACGAACCCTCACCCCTCATCCATCTTCTTTTATATTTTCTTTCCGTTGATTTATTTCTCCTTCTACTTTCTTCTTTAACTTCTAATCGCAGCAACTCCTTCCTTCTTCCTCCTTCCTCCCTCCTCTCGCATTATCTGCTATCTTTTTTTTAGGGGGAAGAGGCCACAAGGACAAAAAAAAAAAAAAAATAAATAAATGGGTCTGGAAGGACAAAAGTAACATTTTCATGATTATAAAGGACAAAAATCACAATTGTTACTTTAAAATTGTTATTTCACGTGTTAATTTTACTTTGTGTTTCACAATTGTTACTTCATATTTACTCTATTCCACACTTATTACTTCATATTTGTTACTTCATAATTGTTACTTTTGTCTTGATTAAATTACAGTTTCCTTATATCCCGATTTTTTTGGTAATTTTGTCCTTTTAGACAAAAATCTATTTTTTTATCCCGAAAAAAAAAAATAAAAAATAAAACAAAACCAAAAACTCAAAACCAAATCTTCCAACTCTGTTCGTACCTCCCTTCAAAAAAAAAAAAAATAAATAAATGTATACAACAAAACTCCTACTCCCTGCCTGTTCTTTACGCACAACACAAAAAAAAAAGACGAAACCCTAATCACTGATATTCATCATGTCGGCCTCTGAATCCACCGTTGTGTCCGATGCTACGCCGATTTCTTCCTGAGCCTATTACTCCCCTCTTCGTTCCATATCCATGGCTGATTCTCAAGTTTCTAGTACGTTGGCATCCATGGCCAACCCCAACGCCACCACCAACCAGCTCATCGCCCTGAGCCCCGCGTAAACACCATTCAAGCTCACTCCGACCAACTATACGGCCTGGAAATTGCAACACGACACTGTTATCCGGCTACGATCTGTTAGGGTTTCTTGACGGCACCACCACATTACCGCCTCAGGCCCTCACCCACGCAGCTTCCTCCTCCTAAAATCTATCTCTCAATTTCAATTTCCATTTCAATCACCACATTCTTTTCTCCATCTCGCCACCACCTCTTTTCTTCTCTCTAAATTCATTCGAAGCCGACCCCTCTGTTCCTGGCTAAATTACAATTTTGGTGCTCTAACTAGACATGTTTTTCGATTTTGGTCCTGGTTTTATCTCCGGCGACAATTTTAGTCCTGCAAGTGGTCTTTTTGCAAAAATAGTCTGAGCGCCCGGAAATACGATTCTGAGGACTAAAATTGGTCTTTTCCGCGACAATTTTAGTCCCGTAAGTGGTCTTTCCAGGCGTTTAGGACTATTTTTGCAAAAAAAAAAAAAAAACCACTTACAGGACTAAAATTGTCGTCGGAGAAAAACAAGGACCAAAATTGAAAAACGGGCTAGTTAGAGGACCAAAATTGTAATTTAGCCCTCTGTTCCTCCTTCTAAACCTTGCTTTCTTTTTTTTCTTTTTTCTTTTTAATTTTACCCTTTCCCGGGAGCTTTAGTTTTTTTTTTTTTTGAAAGTTAATATTCATTAGAAATTAATATCAGCACTTAATGCTGAGAGAACAAGAGGTGGAGGTTGTGTTCCCCAGTTACAATAGCCTGACTTAGAATTAGGCAAATCAAACCCTAATCTAGCCAAAAGGTCCGCTGCACTATTACAGTTCCTGCTAATTGAATTGAAATTACAACGATGAAATAACTTGCTTGCTTTTCTAATTCTTCTAGTAACTGAACCATCGGTGGTAAGATCATCATCCTCCGAGTGAATTCTTGCAACAGAATTGGCTGAATCAGTTTCAACATCCACAGCATCGCTCCAAATTCGTGCTGCTTCTTTGACACCTTCAAGTACCGCCATCAATTCAGCAAAAGGAGCTTTAGTTTTTTAATTTTTCTTTTCTTACGTTATTTTATTAGGGTACTTCCCTCCGAGGATTTTCTTACGTTTGTTTTGTTAGGGTACATCTCTCCGCTCTTTTTCTTACATTTATTTTGTTAGGGCATGACCCTCCACTCCTTTTATACCGTATTGTCCCCACCCATGTGTTGGTCTTACGAATGACCACACATCCAAACTCTTTTAATCCCTTTTTTTTTTTTTTTTTTTTTAGGAATCCACTTCCCTCAAAGTCTTCTTTTTTTATGACTCTTCCACATTTTAGAGTCATCCATCTATCGTATTGTTTTTAGGGTATATCCCTCCGCCTATTTCCTAGGATCTATACCTCCGATTGCTACCTCCTTCCAGTTTTCTTTTTCTTCATCTCTTGCAGGTTCCCGCAAAGCAGTATTGTGTTATGACGCAGTTGTTGCCGTTTGATTCTTAGAAGCTTGTTGCCAACATCCGTGAGTCAATCTTCATGCTCATTGTATTATCATGAGATTGCGGTGGCGTGTTACGATAATAATATTATTATAGCATTTACTTTAAATATTATTATTATTTACCATAAATATTATTGTAGTGACTTATTGATTAAGTCACTGAATCCTATTTGAATCAATGCAATACAATCAATCTCTTTTATATTTTTTGTATCATTTCGTATATATAATAAACAAAAAAAAAAATCGTATATATATTCCTGAAGAAAAAAAATAAGAGAACACTTAATTCACATGGAGGCACATTCGCCCATATTAATTTTTTTTCGCATAGTGAAAAGAGGAATAAGGAATCTTTAAGGATATTACTCAAAATTGACACGCACAAATGTCCTAAACTTATACAACTTTTTTATCAGCCCTTTAACAATGTCTTAAAGATATCATCTAGACTCCGATGAGCCCAGAAACAACGGTTGAGATTGAAAATGTAACGCCCCCAGACCTGGCGCCTTGTAACGCTACATGAGCCATAAATTGTCCGGTCAACTGCTTAGACCGTCGTCCTCGCTTGGTCTAAAAGGGCTAACCCGAGTTGACAAGATATTTTATGTCTCACACTTATATGGAGGTGAGCTTTACGCTAATTTCCCGATGTGGGATTCTACATTCTCACCCTTAGAAGGGGTGGCGCCTCGCGCCGACGGCGGCCAAGCTGATCTGGATCGCCCTACCAGAGAGCAACTACACTATCTTTCTTATACGGTGCGCTCTTGGGGCGTCTCGATAGTCGGCTCGATACCATTCTCGTAACGCCCTGCACTCCCGGCCCTGGCAAATATTAAATGAGTCATAAATAGTCCGGTCAATCGCTTAGACCACCGCCCTCGCTGGGTCTAAAAGGGGCTAACCCGAGTTGACAAGATATTTTATGTCTCACACTTATATGGAGGTGAGCTTTCTGCTAATTTCCCGATGTGGGATTCTACAGAAAACAACTCGGTTTGTTTTTTGCGTGTCCGTACATTTGCATTTCAATTGAAGAAGTTGTTAATCTTAACTGCAATCGATGTTTTGCTTTGGTTTTTTCACGTTCGATTTAATTTTTGTTTAGTTTAAGCGTTTTCTTTGTCTGCTGTGCTCAAATCGGCATTAATTTATTCTACCATTTTTTGTGATTTTTGTTCCGAACAATTACATTTCAATTAAAGAACAGTTTTATCTTTTTTTTCTTTTGAACAACAAAGATTCTATGAAATATCTAGCAAGCTGCTAGACAAAGTTCAAATGTAACAAACCAATCTTTACACAAACCATTTCAAACAAAAAAAACTATGGAGGATCTAAATTTACTGGAAGATCACTTCAGTCCAAGCCTTTTTTTTCTATCATTAATCCACGCAAAACTAATTGTTTTTAATTCCCCAAAAGAAAGATCGACTGCAGCTGGCTTGTTATTAAATACAATGTTATTCCTTAGTGTCCAAATCTTCCATAACACCACTTTTATAATCGCATCCCAAACATGGAGTAGGTTGCCATGCTTAGTGTAATGACCCGTATTTTTTTAAGGGTATTTTGGTAATTGGTCATAATAATGATGATGATGATAATAATAATAATAATAATAACATAATAATAAATGTATTTATTTATTTTTGGGTAATTAGTGTGGGACTTATTATTTATTAATACCTTTTATTGCTACTATTAATGTCACTAAGAGTTACATTAAAGAAATGAAGGTTTTTGGATTGGTGGGGAATGGAGGGAGTCGTGTAGCTAGTGTGTGCAAAGTGAGGAAATGGGGGTTACAAAATTAAGCATTTAATTGTTTTTTAAGATAAGAAAACATAATAATTAAAATTTTAATTCCAAACAAAAAAAAGATGTATATATATTGAGAGCTAAAACAAATAGTTAAGTTATTTTACTGAGGGTTTAGCGTTAGAGCAAGGAAAAAAAACATATCCTAGGCAACATTACTAAAGAGGTGTATATCAAATTGATGAAACATAAAGAAAAGCAACTGCAGTCTTGGTGAAAATGAGAATTAGATATGGCTTTTCGATTAAAGGATTAGCGGCCCAGATTCGAGTAAGGAAGAGTGTATCAATTGGATGTTTTTCATCATGTTTTATTTTATTTCATATGCATATTTTCTTTCTCATTATTTGTATTTGGCACTAGAATTGCTTAACTTTTGACAACTAAATTAACTGGGCAAATATATTGTTTATTAAACTATACTTTACATCACTTTTTGAGTCTAATTTGCTTCTATGAAGTATTTTGCAGACTTGAAGAAATAGTATGGAGTTTTATGAATACTATTTATTTTAGCAAAAAGAAAGGAAAAAAAAAAGTGATTATTAAAAAGGTTAAGATTTCTTGAAGAAAAAAAAAAACGTTTCTATAATGATCCGTTGCAAATCTTGTCAACTTTTGCTTTCTCGGAGTATATATATATGAAGTTTAGGAAAATTGAACTAGATGAAGGTATACTAAAATTTTTTATAAAAATATATTTTATGTCGATTACTAAGTTATGTAATGTTAGTATGTCATGATGATTTATATATATTTCTTGATATATATAATAAAAGAATGAAGCAAAATAGAGTATATGTACGATTTCATACGAGTTTAATAAGACATCAAAAATGACAACTAAGAAATGTGACGGTTTATAGTTAAGTATGAAATTAAGCAGTGCAGTGAATCCTCGAGGGTCTCCGACACTAATTTCCCTGCTCACTCGCTATAATAGTGAGAAAGGCCGGAGCCGGTCAATTTCCTCGTTCACGGACAATAATAGTGAACATCCGGTCTGCTACATATTTTGGTTTCCCTTCTCATGGGCTATAATAATGAGACGTAACCGTTACATGTCAGATAAGTATGTGCCTCCTTTACTAGGCTAATATTAATATTATGACAAAGGAGAAACAATTAATTAATATAAAGATATAACTGCTTTAATTTTGAGAAATTGGAGTAATCTCATCAAGCCATTTATTTTATTTATTTGGTATTTAACTAACAAGTTTACAAATATTTTACATAATCTTATATCATTAAATCATTTTAATTTAAAAGTGAACTCTGGCATGTTTGCCCAGTTATTGCCTTAGTTCCCTTTTGATGCATTTTTCCTTACGGGGCATTAGCTCACCCTTTTGCATCCTTATATTTTTAGATAATGTACAAGGTTTGACAGATGTTGATGATTTTGGATGACTATCTAAGTATCAGTGACAAAGATTAGTTATTGCGTTTATCTTTTGAGGTATTACATTGTAGAATATGATATGCAATTGTATGTTGTAGTAAAATATTTGTGTTTAGAAATTTTGTAAAGACAATTAGTAATTGGGTGCTATCAGTTAGTGATGTAATAGTTTGGAAAATTCGGAAACCATGAATGATGCTATTAGACCCATGTTTTAGCTTCCGCATTTTATTTTGGTAGAATGTTTTTTTTCAGAAAGGCTTTGTGTTACGAGACTTTATCTTGGAGCATGGCCGAACGGTTCATTTTTCAAAAATTTTCGGGTTTTCGAGACGGCGCGTTAGACTTAGCCTTAGACAGACAGAAAGATAAAAGATCTAACCACTTAATAGGCATTGGAGTAGAAATCGTGCACCAGCCAAAAACTTTTCTCCAGATATATAGAGGAGGCAAAAGGCCAAAGTAGAAAAATGTGAGCATTGTCTTCCTCACTCATGTCATAAAAAGGACAGTTCACACTGAGTAACAGCACCCCACGCTTTGCAATGTTGACTCGCGTTGGCAATCTTTCAAGGTAGGCTCTCTAGCTAAAGATATTGACCTTTGATGACACTATTGTGTTCCACATCCACAAGGATCTTTTCAATTGAGCATCGCTCCCAACTCCATCTTTCATGATTAACTTTTGTAGAGTAGTAGAAGAAAATTTGCCATTGGAATTTAAAGTCCATAAAGGCAAATCACTAGAATCTGCAAAGATAGATGAAGTAGATAAAAAAAAAACAAAGTCAATGAAAATCTCCTAACTCCCTCCCTCTAAACTCTCTTCTCCTATCCCATTCCAAAGACCACTCTCCATTAACAAATAACCTCCTCTCACTCATTAAACTATCCTTATCCTTTGCAAGAAGAAAAATCTTTAGAAATGTAATATTAAGAGAATTGTCTCCCACCCAAACATTCCCCCAATCCCAAGGCCGCCCATTTTTTTTGGTTTGATAATAGTAGTCCAAGAAATCCAAGTTATATGATTCTCTTCCTTACCCTCAACCCAGAAGAAACGTGCTCTCAATTTTTCAATGGCGCGAATCTGAGCAATGGGAACATGAATGAGGGAGAAGTAGTACAAAGGAAGACTTTCCAACACAGCTTTAATCAAAGTTAATCTTCTACCAACGGACAAAAGATGTTCTTTCCACCCAGCAAGTTTACTTTTGACTCTGTCAATAACTGGTTTCCAAGAGGAAATGCTATTCCTAGTCTTCCCGATAGGCATACCATGGTACATAAAAGGAAGAATATCCATAGTACACTTAATCGATGAAGGCCCCCATCCAAGCTCATCATCACTAACATTGAGCCCAAAAAGTATGCTTTTCCCCATATTAATCTTTAGGGCGGATATATATAGAAGTAAACACTTTCAACATATTCCCTAGATTTATGATGTTATTTCTCTCCCAAGCACCAAAAAAGATTGCATCGTCTACAAATTGAAGGTGAGTGATATTTACACCTTCTTTTTTCACCTCGATCCCTGTAAAAAAAGATTTTCTCAGCAGCAGTGGTAACGAGAATATTCAAAGCTTTTGCCACTAAAAGGAAAAGAAAAGGTGAAACGGGGTCACCCTGTCTAACCCCCCTCTTCATTTGGAATTCTTCGGTAAGACTTCCATTAACTAACACTGAAACATTAGCTGAGGATAAGCACCCTCTAATATATCCATCGCCTCAACTTATTCCCAAAATTCATTTGACTCATGATGGAATCCGAAAATCCCCAGTTAACCGAGTCAAAGGTTTTTTTTCAAAATATGCTTTAAAAATATATATAAGATCTTCGTTTTTCTTATATATTTATGAAACCAAATGTGAAGCCGTCCAGACCGGGGCCTTATTGCTACCACATTTCATCACAGCACATTTTACCTCTTCTTCTGAAAAATGCCGTTCGATCCAACAAAACTCTAACATCATCGGATAACTTTTTAAATTTAGTGGATCGGAGGTCATAACTGGTCGACTTTGGCAAGGCTCTTTGAAAAGATTTTTCAAGTGATTTACGGCCTTAATTAGTTTTGATCTCTAAAGGGTCTTCTGTCCATATCCCATTCAGCACCATATCGAATATATTGTTTCTATTTTGCCTCCCTTTGATAAAGTGATGGAAGTACTTAGAGTTTTCGTCACTTTCTTGTATCCATTTTGCTCTTGATTTCTGTTTAATTAAGCATGCTTTTAAGGTTTTTGTCACGTTCATAAAAAGTGTCAAGATTCTCTCTTCAACAACTTTATCAAAATTATCCACCGCAGTTCGTGCCTGATTGACCTCCTCCTTTAGATTCCCAAAAACATCTTTGCTCCATCCCTTCAACACCTTCTTCAGATGTTTCAATTTTTCCTTTAGGACCCATCCGGGTTTACCATACATGCATGCAGATCCATGCATGCTATTCCAAGCATTAGTCACCAGCCTATCAAAGTCGGGATGATTCGTCCAGAAATCATATAATTTAAACGGACTTGGACCAAAATCACTCCCACATTGCTTGAGAAGGATTGGGCAGTGATCAGAAAATCCTCTCTGAAGCACAACGAGAGAGTGTTTTGGCCACAACACCCAAGCATGTTTGAAGAGATTAAAACTCTATCAAGTCTACTCAATCATTTTAGACCCATTTTTGTTTATATATCCACGAAAATTTTCTACCCTCAAGCTTCAAGTCAATAAGCCCGGCACTATTAATAGAATCAAGTGGTACCTTTTCTTTCATTCGCATAGTAGACGGAGTTGAAGTCACCTAAAATGCAAATGAGACCAACCCAAATATTGACGAGATTAAGAATTTTGGACCACATGCCTTCTTTAACAGATAAAATTTGGGGAGCATAAACATTGATAATGAGAATTTGCTCTTGCAAACCAATCCAATTGCTTTATCTTAACTGCAACCGCTTTTGTTAGTTCTGGCGTTTTCAGAATCTGATGTGTTCAAATGGCATTAATTAAATTTTTTCTTCTTTGGTTACAAGAAGTGGAAATGATGAAGAAGCGACTGAAGGAGATGGAAGAAGAGACTGAGCTCATGCGTGCTGAATTTGAGAGAGAAAATGGCATGCAAGATGAAAAACATGATGTTGTTCCTGGTGTTGGAAAATTAGGGTTACCGTAGACTTGTCCCACTGCACGCACAACGAATCAGATTTAGTTCAAGCGGAAATGGTAAAGCTTAATTTGTGAAGACGGAGGAGAAAGTGAATGGAGAATCAACAACTGTTACGTTATAGGGGGGGTGTGGAAATTTGAGTTTCATTCGATGCTGAACATTTCCAACTACGGTTTCGTCAATGGATAGACGTTCTGACCAGAGCCGGCCCTGGGCCAGGGCGAGATGGGTGACCGCCCAGGGCCAATGCATGATATAAGGGGCTCAAAATTACATGTCTTACAGTAGTGTAAAATTATTGTACAAGGGCGCAAAATTTGATATCTTAACAATAATGTATGTTAGTTTGGTGGAAAAAATGGTGATATTTACAATTGGTTTTTTACTTTTCGATTGTGATGATGTATGAATTTAATATTAAACCTTTTATAAAATACTGTCCAAATGAAAAAAAACCCTGTTTGAGTCTTGCTAATGACAATTTATAATTGTTTTTTTTTACTTTTCTATTATAATGATGTATGAATTATGAATTTACAATTAAACTCTTTGTAAAACAATGTCCAAATGAAAAAATGCTATCATGGACCTCTTCTTTCCCGTATTTTTTTTTCTACACTTATGATGTACTTAAAAAAATTCCACAATTTAACCTACCATCTCTCATCCATCATCTTTTTCCTTCCACTGCCCACTACAATTTAACCTATCATCTCTCATCCATCCTCTTTTTCCTTCTACTGCCCGCTGCACGGATGACTCAGAGCCTATTTATACTGCTGTATGTTGCTTCATCAAACAGAGAGATATAGGACAGAAACATAATCGAAACATTGCAGATGAAAAGAAATAATTCTTAAAAAATAAAAAATAAGAACTTTAATTAGTGGTCGTAATTAAACAATGGTGAACACCTTCAACTGTAAACAGATTAAACAATAAATATGATGATTCATGATTATCACATAGTGGGTTGTTAGCTTGGACTTTTTTTTGTTGTTTTTGTTTTTTAATTGAGAAATCTTAGCAGATTGTGATACTCGTGCATTGTAACCGACAAATGTGATAAATGCACACTTAAATTTTTATGTTTAAAAATAAACATTTTATAAAACAGGGGTATTTTTGGTAGATTATTTCCATTTAGTTTTTATAAACCCTCATCTTATTAGTTTGTCCCGTTTGTCTAATTGAGTATTAAAATAGCCATTTTCAACACAAATCCATAAAAACAATGGAAAATTAGGGATAAGGACAAAATCTAAATATTTTTAGTAATGGACAACTACATATTTTTTATATAGGAGAAGAACAATCGCATAATTTTATAATGATAAGGACAAACAAAGTGAATCCGAAAATCGGTGAATTTTGACAATGAATCCCGAAAATCAGGTGAATCTTACAATGAATTTTGAAAATTAGTGAATTTCGATTGGTGAATTTAGCGATGAATTTAAATAATATTGATTTGAACACAAGTGAATTTCGATAATGAATAAATAGTTTTGTCCTTTATGCAAAAGTTACAAAAACCGCCCTTCTACTCAATTGATGAAATATTTCTGTCCTCCTCATCATTCCCTAAAAACAAACCAAAAAAAAAAATTACTTGAACACACTTGGACTCACACTTATCCTTATATAAGTGCGCATACCAAGGCCCATTATTTCAAGATTTCTAGGAGTGTCCATTTTTTTAGATTTTTTAATGTAAAATATAAAGAGATACGGTATGTTTAAAAAAAAAAATTTGTAAGGGTTCTCGCTGAAAATTTATATGGCTGTGATGGCCCGGCTCCCTACCACTAAGAGTCGTTGTGGAGCGGTCTGCGAAGCTCTCGCCGCGACTTCAGACCATGACTAATATCACAATAAATTAAGGGGAATGAGGAGAAGGACGTAAATATTTCATCAATTGAGTAGAAGACGCTTTTTTGAAACTTTTGCATAAAGGACAAAACTATTTATTCATCATTTGAAATTCACTTGTGTTCGAAATTCACTGCTTAAATTCAATCGATTTAAATTCACCGTGTCGAAATTCACTAATTTTCAAAATTCATCGTCGAAATTCACTAATTTTCGAATTCACCGTCGAAATTCACCGTCCGAAATTCACCGATTTCGGGATTCACCGGGAGATTCACCGATTTTCGGGATTCACTGTTTGTCCTTCTCGCTATAAAATTTCGCAGCTTGTCCTTCTCCCTATAAAAAATATGTAGTTGTCCTGTTACTTAAAAATATTTCAGATTGTGTCCTTATCCCTAATTTTCCAATAAATTAATCCATTAAGATAATTCATATAATCCATAAATGATTTACTACCATTCCATAACTAGTTCCATCATCAGACTACAAAGGTTTAATTACAACCTTCTATCTAACACGTTGGCGCAGCGCCATCTGGATCCCAAAGAATAACATCACTCTAATCATCATTTCTATCTTTTAGTCATCCACCTAGAATCCACTCGAGGTAACAGGTTGTACCTGTAACACTGAAAAAGGTTTTCGTAGGAGGTGTGAGCTTTTGAACACATTGAGCTGAGGTTCAGTGTGTATAATGTATAGCTTTCACAAACAACCACAGTTGAAACTATACAGAGCAGATAAGCACATTTATATATATACAATAAGATGCATATAAACAATCAATGCCACATAAGGGTCAGTGACCATACCAGACAGTAGATTTATCCAGATACCAACCTTGTAACCCCTCGAATCGGATGAAGCTACCTCACACTCCAATGCCGAATAAAAGCGGCCGGTCATAATTGCGGATGTCCGAACATCCGCCAGAGCCTTCAGTCTCACATGGCTTAACCTCTTAACCATGCTTGACCAAGACGAAACAGGATTAGGAAATGACCAAGTTGTCAGCCCAAAACTTTCCCAACCAATCAAATCCTCGCCTGCGGGGCCCAGTATCGGTTATGTGCCAATATTGACACACCGTATCACAAATTTATTTAATAGCCATAAAGACATCACGATAACAATCATGAGTCAAAAAGACACAATAGCAATAAAGTATCACGAGAAACAGTAATACAAGTAACACATAAGTGATATTACACAACCACATAATAAGACTACACATTTCAAAGTTGTCATTATCACTTATAAAAGAAATTATAATGATAAATGACAACAATTAACATATGGATCTACAAATTTAGGCTTGATAGATCATATATCTACTAAACAACTGCTAAAAACACATATTACAATATATAAACAAATAAGAAACCTCACAGTGATATAGACAAAGGCTAGCTCTCCCTATGCATGTCGGTTTGACATTAAATATCCTCAAAATGCTATCAATCAAATACTAGTGGACTCTCTGCATCACCTCGGGTAAATACCAAATCATCCGGAATAATAACAAAACATTTTCAGTTAACTATGCTCTTATTTTGCATTGAGTACATATTTATGTAACATATGCGTAAGTATAATGCATACATATTAATACACAGGATGGTGGCTTTATAGTCATTCAAGATGAAACATTAGTCACCTAATTTTTCTAAATGAATTCCACGTTGAGGTATACTATATGAGCCATGCAATTGCCACGAATTAGCCATGCTGAGTTAGTAGTCCACCTATATAAGGCACACGTTTAGGTCATCTAATTAACATGAAGCAATTGAAGTCACGTGGATAAAAGCATAATACTTATCCATCCTTTAGTTTATCATGTGTTTGATATACACGTATTAATATATACTCACATATACATACATTTAAATATATGCTCATGTATTAATATACAACAAACCTGTACTATATATAGTAACTTAATGCATATATCACATAAACATACATTGTAACGCCCCGTTTCCGAACACCTAGTCCTTATCCGGAAAAGAAATGTTCGGCACGTATAAAATAAATTAAATTCCACTTTATACTTAAGCCTCTACTACGTCGTATCGAGTTAAGAGAAACGGAAGAAAAAGACTCGGGTAATTTTTTTCTAAATAACCAAGAATAGAAACTCAATATCTAAAGAAGGAAATGTAACATTTATTACATCGGAAAACCAAACGAAAACCAAAACGTACGAAAAACCTCCAAACGTATACTAAAAGAGAAATACAAAGTTTCCAAAGGAACTTCAAGCCTAAAATAATAAATAAAAGCATGAGTAAATAAACGCTTCAACTCCGGCGTCCTCAAACGTCGTCATCAAAGTCTTCCACGAACTCCAGATTTACCTGTTCGTCATCTCTCCCCCAAACACATAAATAAACATGCATTTGAGAATCTTGCTCTTTTATGTAGGATCTTGTGGAACTTCCAATGTAAGAAAGAATGTCTTTGGGTGAAATGGATCAATGCTGAGTACTTAAAGAATGCAGATATGTGGTCTTATCTTTACAAGCCTACTGATTTTGCTTTAATCAAAACTGTCTTCAGAATTAGGGATAGGATCTTGAATTGTGCTGGTTCTGCTGGTGCTGTGTTGAAATCCTGGTCCATTGGTCCTAAATTATCCCCTTCTAAAGCTTATGATTTCTTTAGCACCATAGTCCCAAGGTTTGGTGGTGCAGACTTGTCTGGAACCTGTGAGCTACCCCAAAACACCGCTTTTGTTGTGGATGGCCATGAGACATGCTATGCTTACTACTTGATAAGCTTCATTTTGATGACAAACTCTGCTCCTTGTGTGGTTTGGTGAATGAATCGCCTCTCATCTTTATTTTCAAAGGTCCAATCTCCTGTATGATTTGGGGCAAGGTTAGGTTGTGGCTAGGTATCAATAGAAGACTGAAACTATAATCTACGCTTCTTAGATGGATGAAGAGGAAATGCAGGGGAACTTCTCATGCAAAAGTGGCCAGATGTACCTCTGTTTTTGTGGTTGTTTACTGGATTTGGTACATGAGAAACAGACAGAGGTTTGAGGGAGTACCTATGAAGATTGATGCTGTGTTGTTTTGCATTAAAACACATATGTTTTACATAATGCAGGCTGCATTCCCTTGTACACATTTACCCCTTTAATGTTTAGGTTTTGTACATCTTTTGTGATTTCTATTAGTGCTTGTTGGTGGTTGTTTGAGATTATTTTGTTTCTCTACACACCATGGGATATGCTCTGTGAGTTATGCTCTCATATGACCCCTTTTTGCAGTTTTTTGGGTGTTGTCTTGTGTTTAGTGGCTGTTGTTCCTTGTAGCATATAACCTCAGGGGTCTTATGCTTCTTGGAATCAACAGATCTAACCTCTCCTCAACACTGTATAGTTGGTAGGTAGTTTCTTCTCTGATTAGGATGTAATGTCTTATATTTTGCATACCTTGGTTATAATATTTTTTACCTTTAACAAAAAAAAAACATGCATTTGAGGTAAGTACATTGTACATGGTAAGAAGTAGAAGCTACAAATTAACTAAGGCTCTCTCACAATTTTTATTATAATAGTTATCTTTAGGAGACCAACTCAATATAAGGTTCATTCCATTCCCATCGACACGTCATGACTATACGTTTCTAACTTAGCTTATCTTGGTTACATCATTACTCAAGGACACTACGCATGGCATTCATCAGCCTGAAGATATACTTGCTAACTAACGGTGATTAGCACCGATTAGCTCCGGGGTCGCCCCGGTATGCGTATACGTCCGATGAATTTCCTCCACTACCCTTCAGCCTTTTGAGCCAGTATCGTTGTTCACCTTTTATCAACGTATCACATCGCCGATATGAAATAGTGCCTAACCGAGAATAAGTGACGTTTTATCTTTTACTGCACTTATGTAATTATTATTGTGAATTAACTAGCCACCTAAGTGTTTTCAAAGCAAAACTCACTTATCAACTCTACTCCCTCACTTAGACAGCTAGACATCATATCCTATCAAGTGCACAGACATTGATGAACTCTAGATCATCAAAGCACAAGCCCTTTCATGCCTTTCTGACGGTCCCGAACTTCAACACTCTTTAAGACTACGTCCGGTGCCGGAACCAAACGCATCAGAAACTCAATAGGGGCTTGTTTATGTTTAATTAATGTTATTAGATCAAGGAGTAACATTTAGGACTCAAAGCAAAGCTTAAAATAACACTTTCATAAAAAAGGAGGTCCAGTGTGCCACCACCGGGTTGATCGCGCCCGCCGAGCCTCTCAGTATGTAAAACTTGATTCGCTTTCGTCCAAAGGCGCTTAGCACTGGTCTTAATGCGCCCACACCGGGGTCTGGTGCGCCCACACCAACTCTCTGAATGTACAATTCGGCTTCTGGTCCTCCAGTGCGTCCGTATTGGGCTTGGTGCGCCTGCACCAAGCGCGGAAACTTTCAACAAAACTCAGTTTTCGAACCCCAATCGATCCCTAATCGTTCTCAAACTTAATCTACATCAATATAGTCAAGAAAATAGCAGAAAAACTTGAATTTTACCAGGCCCTAACATCCTATGATTCGTAAGCAACTCGTAGCATGAATTCTAACCATCAAAACATCAACAAAATCGTAACCTAAACCCTATGAATCGTAATTAACGTGTAGGAAGACCTTCTTACCTTTAGCAAGCTATTCCAAATCCAAAAACTCAGAGAACCTGCAGCAACGATCCTTCCTCACACAGAAAACTTATGTGATCAATTCCAAAAAGGGGTTAGATTCGATCACACACTTCGATTAACACAAACTACGAAAGATATGAGTTTTGATCCATCTAACTCATCCAAAACAGCAGCTAGGTCTAAAATTCATACCTTAACAAAGCTCTGAACTTTGAGTATTGAAACGACGCTCCTTTCACGACATTCCAATGCTCTACTCGAATCTGAAAACGGTTGAGAAACGACTCAAAATTCTGAAAAGTCTCTCAGCCATTTCCCTTGCTCTTTTGCGGTCCTTAAGAATGTTGGAGGAGAAAATTCTGATTTCTAATAGGTTATAAGAATTGTGGGATTTGTTTTCCTTAAATAGATAAATCCCCTTATTATTAAAACTATTAGATTTTCCCAAATATACATACATATTTTCGGCCTTTATATATATATATACAAAAATACTTAACTCCACGTAAGAAGTAAAGAATAATAATATTTTGTTTTCCCAAAATGACACGTCTGCCCTTTCCCGAAAATCGGAATATTACATTCCTCCCCCTTAAGAGAAGTTTCGTCCTCGAAACTTAGAACATACCTGGTAAATCCAAAAACTATGGAAACTCATGGATCATGTCGTCCTCAACTTCCCAAGTTGCTTCATTCGGTGAATGGTTGCTCCATTGCACCAAAACCAAAGGGATCAACCGTCTCTTAATCATCTTTTCCTTCCGGTCCAAAATCTTGATTGGTTTCTCACCATAAGCAAGATTATCCTGAAGAACTTCTGGATCAACTGTGGTTTCAACATCACTCTTCGACAAACACTTCTTCAACATTGATACATTAAAAACATTATGGACTATTTACATTGATTCCGGTAACTTAAGCTTATATGCCAACGGTTCAACTCTTTCCAGAATCTCAAGTGGTCCAACATACCTTGGACTTAGCTTTCCCTTTTGTCTAAAACGTTTCACTCCTCTCATTGGTGAAGCTCGCAGGTAAACTGATATGATCCGGTCCAAGCAAGTTGAAGACCAGCCCATAAAATGCACTATCTATATTATTGGGCTTGATTTAATTTATTACTGTTTTTTTATGATGTTCTTAGTAGTAAACGGCCAAAAGCCCTTTAGGGGAGTTGCCTATATGATAGTATATTGGGTTAAGTATTTGTTTTTAGCAAATAAAAGTCATTTGGGCTTCAAATAGTCAAGTTAGGCCCACTAGAAAATAAAGTGGCGAAAATTACTAAGTAATTTGTCCCATTCTTAGGAGATGGAATAGTCTTTTATCTCAGAAATTTATATAAAGGCATACTAGTATCATAATAGAACAACAACATTATTATTGAAATTCAGTTAAAACTTTGCTTAAGTCGAGTCGGCTTAGTCAATCACTTGCGAGTGAGTTTTCTTCTTGTCGTAGAGAAGACACCTTTCAAGAACGAATCGTCGTGCGAGCGAGACGTTGTTTATTCTTGGCCTCGCCCCTAGGTCGGAGACGCTAGGTCTAGGTTTCCTTAGCTCGTCATTGATCCTTTAGTCAATTCCTGAGATCGTATCGCGTCAGTTGGTAGCAGAGAGCGCCTAAGGTATCAAATATCCCCGTTTTGATTTTTCTTGTTTCAATTTCGTTCTTATATAAAAAAAAATACAAAAAATTGTGTTCTTTACTTGCTTTTCTTCTTCGTCCATCCTGCATCATCATTACACAAAAAAACAAAAAACCAAAAATCCTGCGTTTTTGTTCATCCATTGCCTGTTTCGTTGCTTAATCAAAAAAAATAAAAAATAAAAAATAAAAATAGGGATTCTATTTGGACTTCATTTACTTACTTTCTACACCCACTTACTACTTGTACCACAAAAATTACTACTTGCACCACATGATTTTTATATAGGGAGCATCGATCACATCAGGTGTTCCTTCGCTGAACACCAACGCCGATCACGATGACGTTGGTGTTCCATAAAAAACTGAACACCACAGCCACCGACGCTCCCTATATAAAAAGTGTTAAATCTTAGAACGTCGGTCCATGACTTTTCATCGATGTTCTGAAGTGGCATACCAACGTCGCTGGTGTGCCACAACAACAACAAACACCATGTGAGTGACGTTTTTTCACCCGAAAAAATATTTATTAATATGGTGCAAGTAGTAAATAGGGGGGTCCAAATAGAATCCCCTAAAAATATTCCCAACCTTCATTCGGCCTTTACGCTCCACTTGTTCTTAATTACTTCCTTCCTGCTGTTTGGTTGTTAGATTTTCTTGTCAATTGCCCTTGTTTCAATAGCCGTATAAAACAAAAAAAAGGGTTTGACCTAATTCTATTTTATTTTATCTTATTTAATTTTTCTTACCCAGACAAGTTTCGGCCTATTGAAAAAAAAAAAAAAAAAAAAAAAGGTCGTCCAAGTCAAAAAAAAAAAAAAAAAAAAACATCCTATCTCCTATCACACCTGTGGGTGTAACACTTGCTGATTTTCGACTAAAAAAAAAAAAAAAAAAAATTTCTGTTCTATTTTTCACCTCTTTGCTTCTCATCCTTCATACTCACCTTTTAGCAACTTCACACACCTTATTACTCTCATTTCCATACCTTAACCATACTTCGACTGAACCCTAGTGTATAAGTCTAGGTTGTTGGTTCTTGAATTCTACTCGTGTTGCTTGTTATTCTGATTTGTTTGCAAGGGTATTCCTACGACTAAGAGAGCGAGGGTGAGTGCAAACACGAGAGTTGTGAGGTACCAATGGCATTGCCACCATTTCATGGTACACGTGATGGCGATGCATATTTTGAGTGGGAAGCTAAGTTGGAGCAGATTTTTGCATGCCATACATATTCGGACAAGAAGAAGTGTGATCTTGCACAACGTGGTTTCACTGGAAATGCTGTGGCATGGTGGAAAGAATTAAATTTTTTGAGGCGTATGCATGGGGAACCAGAGGTTAGTACTTGGACTGAAATGAAAAGAGAAATGAAGCAACGTTTTGTGCCCCGTCATTACTTGAATGAGGTTGAAGCGTCCAAAAATGTGGAAAATGAGTTAGTTGATCGAAATGAAACTCACAAAATGTTAGAAGAGATGGGTAGGACTCTTGAGAAGTTGATGCGACAACTAGAGGAATGCGGTGAGCGTTCGGCGCAGCAGCTGCGGGAAAGTGAACTGTATTTGGAGAACTTTCTGGTGAATGAGGCCAAACGGCAGGCTAAACGTAAGAAAGCAAAAGCATTAGTTGCAGAGAAAACCGTAGAGGTTGTTAGTACTAGTGAGGCGGAGTTGAAAAATGAGGAGGGTGCACATGTGGCAGAAGTAGTTGAGAGTGCTAAGGCATTAGTTGTGGACGAGATAGTTCACATTGATGAGCCATTTATTGTTGGTCACATTGAGAGTAATGTTGCGCGTCTATGAATCGGGCCATGGGATGAGATAGTTGCAGAGGGACATGAGCATGTGGAGGAGACTGATGGTGCGCATAGTCTTAAATTGGAGGTTGAGGAAATTGTGGCGAATGAGGTGGTTAGTCCTACTTTACCGCCCACGTGTTCAAGTTCTATTTTGTCTTCTGTGCCGGTACATGAGGATCATCCACACGAGGTGGAAACCGGGCTGTTGGATATATCCAACGCAGCCCCTCTATTTCCTTTGGTTTCTCGTGATCTAGATCATAGTGGTGGCAAACTGGA
The DNA here is from genome assembly GCA_026214975.1 of Gentiana macrophylla. Classification (NCBI taxonomy): domain Eukaryota; kingdom Viridiplantae; phylum Streptophyta; class Magnoliopsida; order Gentianales; family Gentianaceae; genus Gentiana; species Gentiana macrophylla. Next base: position 63,422,834 of record CM047816.1, on the reverse strand, counting down.
GCATATTTATCACGATCCGTATTTTGAGATTGTTGACGCCCCTTTGACTACAATTTGCTCACAGTCTTGTCTTGTTCCTTCACGGGCGGTAGTCCACAGGTTGATCCACTCAAAGTCCCACTATGTGGCTGGTACAATTTTGATGCCTGACTCCACAACAAAGCATGCCGTTGACAAGAATATATTTCTTCGACTCATATTTGATCCCGGTGTACGTTTGGTGATCTTTTGGCTTGGTGCACGTTTTATTGGTGATGCAACTCATTTTTATGACGTTCTATTGATTTGAGGATGAATCCTTTCAAACCGGGAGGGAATGATGTGATCCAATCCAAGCAAGTTGAAGACCAGCCCATAAAATGCACTATCTATATTATTGGGCTTGATTTAATTTATTACTGTTTTTTATGATGTTCTTAGTAGTAAACGGCCAAAAGCCCTTTAGGGGAGTTGCCTATATGATAGTATATTGGGTTAAGTATTTGTTTTTAGCAAATAAAAGTCATTTGGGCTTCAAATAGTCAAGTTAGGCCCACTAGAAAATAAAGTGGCGAAAATTACTAAGTAATTTGTCCCACATTGCTTAGGAGATGGAATAGTCTTTTATCTGTAGCCTATATAAAGGCATACTAGTATCATAATAGAACAACAACATTATTATTGAAATTCAGTTAAAACTTTGCTTAAGTCGAGCCGGCTTAGTCAATCACTTGCGAGTGAGTTTTCTCTTTGTCGTAGAGAAGACACCCCTTTCAAGAACGAATCGTCGCGAGCGAGGCGTTGTTTATTCTTGGCCTCGATCTAGGTCGGAGACGCTAGGTCTAGGTTTCCTTAGCTCGTCATTGATCCTTTAGTCAATTCCTGGGATCGTATCGCGTCATAAACTCTTTCACCGACTTCAAACTCGAGAGGCCTTCTTCTAACATCTGCCTAAATTTTCTATCTATCTTGAGCTGCCTTCAAATTCTTATTAACCGACTGAACTCTTTCCTTAGCTTGTTCAACCAACTCCGGCCCGGTGACTTGTCTTTCCCCGACTTCATCCCAAACAGCGGCGTTCTACATCTTCTTCCATACAAAACTTCAAATGGTGGCATGACTATACTTGCATGGTAACTGTTGTTATAGGCAAACTCCGCTACAGGTAGGTAATCATCCCATGATCCGCCTACTTCCAAAACACAAGCTCTCAACATGTCTTCAAGTGTTTGGATGGTTCTTTCTGACTGCCCATCTATCTGAGGATGAAAGGCCATACTCATATCCAACCTCATACCAAAATCTTGCTGTAAACCTTTCCAAAACCGACTAATGAACTGACTATCTCGATCCGAGACTATAGAGATAGGTACTCCGTGTAACTTCACTATATTATCCAAGTATAGTGTGGTCATCTTCTTCAAGGGCATATCAACCATAAACAGTAAGAAATGAGCGGATTTGGTCAATCTATCCACAATCACCCAAATCGCATCATGTCCGCCTCTTGTCTTTGGTAAACCGGTGATGAAATCCATCGTGATCTTATCCCATTTCCATTCAGGGATATCCAATAGCTTAAGCATTCCTCCTGGTCTTCTATGCTCTGCTTTAACTTTCTGGAAAGTATCACATTCTGCTACAAACTTGGCTATTTCCACCTTTATCGATGGCCACCAAAACTTTTCTTTCAAGTCTATGTACATTTTAGTAGCTCCTGGATGAACTACAAAAGCAATCCTATGTGCCTCTTCCATAACTCTCTGCCTTAGATCACCGACATTAGGCACACACAAGCGACCCTGGTACCAAAGGTTCCCGTTCTTATCTCACATATAACCTACACTGGGCTTTTCTCTTACAACTCGCTTCAAATCAACCAAATTGGATCTTCATCTTGCTTTTCCCGAATATCATCCATCAACTCTGATCTTTCTAACAACGGTGCCACAAACTGTCGGTCTTCAATCTGATCAAAACTCTGGATTTTCAGCCCATCTAACCTTTCTGCAATTTCTTCAACGCTTGAAACTGCAAACACTGGTTTTCTGCTCAAAGCATCTGCAACCACATTTGCTTTCCCCGGATGGTACTGAATATCCAAGTCGTAATCCTTTACGAACTCTAACCATCTCCTTTGCCTCACAATCAAATTCTCCTGAGTGAAGAAGTACTTCAAACACTTTTGGTCGGTGAAGATCCTAGCCTTAACTCCATATAAGTAGTGCCTCCAAATCTTTAGGGCAAACACTACTGCTGCAACTCTAAGTCATGTGTTAGGTAATTCTTCTCATGCACTTTCAACTGTCTAGATGCATAGGCAATGACTTTTCCTCCTTGCATCAACACACAACCTAACCCTTGCCCCGAAGCATCAGTTAAACTTCGTAGTTATCAAAGATCTCCGGAACTGCTAGAACTGGGGCTGTAGTCAACTTTTTCTTCAAAGTCTGGAAAGCATCTTCACACTTACTGGTCCACGCGAACTTCATATTCTTCTGAGTGAGCCGGTTAAGTGGGGTAGCTATCTTTGAGAAGTCTTGTATAAACTTCCTATAATAGCCAGCCAAACCGAGAAAACTTCTAACCTCTAAAACTGTAGTCGGTCTGGACCACTTCTCAACTACTTTAATCTTCGCTGGATCAACTTTAATGTCATCTCTAGAAATGACATGACTCAAGAAACTAACCTGATCCAACCAAAAGTCGCACTTTGAGAACTTAGCATACAACTGGTTCTACTTCAAGGTATCCAACACTATCCTCAGGTGTTCTTCATGTTCCTTCTCATCCTTTGAGTATACTAGGATGTCATCTATGAACACTATCACAAACTTGTCCAAGTATGGCATGAAAAAACACTGCATTAAATCCATAAATGTAGATGGAGCATTAGTGAGTCCGAATGGCATGACCAAGAACTCATAATGTCCATACTGTTGAATTAGTGTCCTAAACCCAATCGGGTTGGACCGGATCCGACCGGGTCGGATCAATTCTACTATTTCTTTATGTTTATACATAGATTAAATGGCTTTTCTGTGGTCATATATTTGTTCTTTTAAAGAACCAATTATGAATTGTTATATGATAATGTCTTTAGTATTAAACTGTGATAGAGAAACCATGATAAGCGATTATGGTTGATGAGATCTCTAATCACTTTAACAAGTTTGATACTTAAATGTCTCTAGGCTGATGTACTATTAAATAGGATATTGATAGTACAAACAGACTAGCACGTATTAGATGTCTTATGTCTTTAAGGACATGGATAGATCTCGTCTATCGAAGTGTAGAGACACTTGGACTGCACGTGGACATGTATTAGAGAATGCATACGTTAGACTGACCCACTTACACGGATAAGTGTCACACTATATGATGGTTGTTTATCTATCCTTAGGACCGGAGTCTACATGGCATCACGGTGTAGATTGTCATGCTTTGACACTATTGAGGTTTCCTCTAGCCACGGGGCGATCATGCGGTAGTGATTGGGTGTGATACTGAAGCATGCGGAGTATACATGTTTGGTCGTCTAGAAATCGTGTACCCTATCAGTAGGGGTGAATATCCGAAAATGGCCTTCTTATAAGGAATGTCATACTCTCGTGAATCTTTGCAAAGTGGAAGTAAATGAGTTAATTCAAGAGAGCATGATATCCAGATTATAAGATACGGTCGTTGATGTTTTGACACTCGACTAACGATCGTATGGATATTATTACAATGATAGGATTGTAAGTTACACGGTAATCAAGCTTCACATGAAAGGTAGTAGTCATTGCATTTGACTCTTCCGATGATTAGGGTCACGGTGTGTTGCTGAGACGCTATCCCGTGATCGTTAGGCATGAAGGGCATTTTGTAATTTGCACTTTGTGTCTACGACCAACATATTCGGAAGCCTATCGGGTCACACACATATGAACATCTAGCCGGATTAAAATGTGGTTATAGTTGATGACCAAATAAGGAACGTTTATCTCGAGACTATAAAGGTTATAGTGGTAAATTAATATAGTGGTATTTATATATTATGAATAAATATAATACAAGATATTAATTATGTTGATTAATTAAATATACATATATGATGTGTATGTCGAAATTATGTATATATGTAATATACATGTTTTTTGCAAATTAATTAATCATAGCATTATTGATGCACGGTCCAAGTAATAAAAATACTCGATACCTAAATAACACACTAGCAAGAGAACTAGGTTCAATCGTAGTATAGTTAGATAGAGTCGAGGTTGATCCCACAGAGACTCAGCTTAAACGAAATATAACTTAACAGACCAAAAGTAAATTAAAAGCGGTCTACGACCAACGGATAACGTAGAAATAAAAACCGACACAATAGAAACACAAAACCAACAAAAGACACAACGACACTAGGACACTTATTTTTATAGGTTTTATAAATAATTGACAAACGGTATTGATAACGCTAGTAGTAATTACTCCCCATGCTATGTAGATTGATGACGAGACAAAACAAGACATTTAAGATTAATTATTACGACTACGGGTCATCCTCAAAATAGATCTAGCTCCGGTTAGGCCATCTAGATCTAGTGTCTCCATTACGTGACTTCACATTTTTAGTCTCCATCTCATATAACTTCTGACACAATTACGAAACTAGGGATGCCGGTATAAACCGTAACCTCATCTAAGTAACATTCCTATGATTAGGCGTACTTTAGACACCGATTCAATTTACATTCCCTAAGTAACAATCACTTTTTAGGTCTCATGTTAAATTACGATGACAAATAATTAAGTTGATCAAGTTTAATTACTCGTTTAAATTACAAAGCAGAGAACCTGACGTAGTCGAAGCCGTTCACAGACAAATCAAGAACATCACAAATCTTGCTACCAACGAGACATAGGCTCGCTGCCAACAAGCTCAGATCTGAACCAGATTTGCTCGTGAAACGTCTTTTACGTCTCAGATCTGCATAAACATGGGTTCGTAAATTAACTACATCACGAAATCAATACACAAAACGACTACTCCATAACGAAATAAATTAGATCTACGAATAAAGATTGCATAATAGAGTAGACATTACCCTCAAAGACGAGCGTGATTCCCACTCCTCGATACGATCTCTAACCGGAGATTCTAACGACTCCGTAATGAAAGAACATAAAATAAAGAAAACATATATTGAAAATAAAACAAATGTTGTGAATTGTATTCTTGAGTATTTCTATGGTGTAAATGGCGTGTAATGCACCCCTTTATTTATAGGTGTTCAAGCTAATTAAGAGATATACTTCAAAATATCAAACAAGTAAGAGATAACTCCCGGTTAATCTTATAAAAATGCGCCCCCTTAAAGGCGTGTGGAAGGGTGCCGCTGCCACTTATTTCCCAAGCTTCGGATTGGCTTGCTTGCTCTTGTCATGCTTTACTCCTCTTCTTATGTTTATCCGATATTTATCTTCAATGCATCTTGGATTTATCTTGAGATTTAATTCTTCCATTTATATTTATCCTCAAAAAATTATCTTTATCTGCAAAATAAATATTTATCCCAAAATAAATCATATTTAAATAAAAACGGATAAATACCGAATTATATAATATAAACGGATAAATACCAGATTATATCTTATAAATGGATAAATACCAAATTATATCTTATTAATCACATAATATTAAATAATCCATATAAACAGGTGATTTATCATAAAATATATATTATTAATCCCGATTTAAGGACAATGTTGATGACTTTTATGGGTATAATTTGACCGTCATCAACTACCCCCCACTTAGACTTTGATCGTCCCGAACAAAGCATTAATACGTCATTCCCCAAGACAACAATTTCCCATGGTCAAATCATACTTATACAAGAAACTCGAGTCAACTCATACCACTTATGCTTATAAGGTACCCATTATTCACTACTCGTCATGAATCGAAGTGACGTGTGCATGTGCGTTTAGTTTTATCTATTCGTAGCAAGATCAAAGTTTATGCTAACTTCGAAATCTTAACCTACCAACATCCGCATTCCTACTCCTTAAGCCTCGCAATGGGTAAAGACATGGTGCAATAAGCAAGAGTGTCATCCATAAGGTTTTTGGACTTGGAGACCGAGAAAAATACTCAAGCCTCTTAAAAATTTGAATTTTTTCGCATTTCCGTAGTTTCAAGCTTTAACACCTCTCAAGAAAGAAACTTGCTTTAAAAGTAAAGTATGCATTGCAAGAATCCCTCTCTCACGGATTAGTGGAAGCGTTGAATATTACCACAAGCGCGAAGCTACTTTGGTAATGTTACTACAAGCCCAGTGTCTAACATTTCGTTAAAACACAAATAATTCTCAAGCTTATTACTCCGCTTTGATGGCTAGAAGATAAGAATACATCAGCAGATAAATATCGACTCTAGGTCTGCATAACCAATCATCTACGCAATGTACACATAATTCTTCTTAGTTATTATAATTTGTGCGGAATTAAATCGATTCAAATTGAGTAAGCAAATAATAAATAACTACTTGCACTAGTTGGCATGAATATCCTTAAGTTTACATTCACTTAAGTATAAAGTGATCATGTACTCATGCAACTTGGTTCATTTCCTATTAATTCTATGTATGAGAACTCACAATTCTAAGGGTACGAGATAATTAATTTGGCATTTGTTCAAAAAATTTCATTTTTCACCGTTTCATTCAATTTTCAATTATAACTCATCATGGCTACGTCTCCTACCCCCCACTTAAACTTGACATTGCCCTCAATGACAAAGAAAAAGAAGAATTTAAGAAAAAGACTTAGCTCTGGAAACGGTTCTCAAGTAGATGCAGAATGTAGTTGTAGACCAAGCACGTCGTGGAGAAGCAAACAAAACTCTGTTTAAGCAAACCAAACAGAAACTCCACGAAACCGTTAATGACATGTCAATGGAAGTTATAAAATAAGGTGGCAGTAATTAGATATAGAATATCCAAAAACAATTTAAGCCACTTTATTTCATACAACCAATGACAAGGAAAACCAAAGAGTTAAAACTACAAACTCACATATCGGCTATCAAGGAAAAAACCTCGTTTATTCCGAACTTAGAATCGGAACATGGTGAGATGAAAAAAACCTTAACAGTCTCATGCTACTTTATTCAAACAAAACAAAAACAAAAGGAAGTTTTTAAGAAATAGTTCTGTGTTTATAGTCGTCAGCTCGACTTAACTAAACGATGGTTTAAGTATAGGTGGGATCTTCAAGAGTGAAGACTTCCTCCTCCTTACATTGACCAAGACCAACATAATGTTTCACACGGTGTCCATTAACCACAAAAGTGGATTGATCTTTCAGGTTCAATAATTCAACAGCTCCAGAAGGGAAAACCTTACTCACTCTATAAGGGCCATACCATCGTGATTTTAACTTGCCAGGAAAGAGTCTCAAGCACGAATTGTAAAGAAGAACCAGATCGCCTTCCTTAAAGGTGCGGTCCAATATCTTCTTATCATGAAACTTCTTCGTGCGCTCCTTAAATATTTTGGCATTCTCATAAGCTTCTAGACGAAACTCCTCTAGGCGAGTCAACTCTAACAACCTTCTTTCTCCAGCCAAACTCTCATCAAAATTCAACATACGCGTAGCCCACATGGCACAGTGTTCAAGTTCAACAGGTAGATGACATGCTTTACCAAAAACAATCTTATAAGGGGACATACCAATAGTCGTCTTATAAGCAGTCCTATAAGCCCATAAAGCATCATCCAGTCGCAACGACCAATCCTTTCTAGTCGTATTCACAGTTTTCTCCAAAATGCGCTTTATTTCTCGATTTGTAACCTCAACTTGTCCACTTGTTTGAGGGTGATAAGCAGTAGCTAACTTGTGTCTAACCTCGTACTTAATCATCAACTTTTCAAACGGCCTATTACAGAAATGGCTTCCGTTATCACTAATAATGACACGAGGGGTTTCAAACCGCGTAAAAATATTCTTCTTCAAGAACTTCAGTACAACTTTCGCATCGTTAGTAGGCGAAGCATGAAGGATGCAGGTTCTTAGATCTAACCAAGTTAGATCTATACGCAGCGGACGGATCACGATTTATACATCACAATACATAATTAAAGGACTTAAACTACTACAAGGGGGTTAAAATCAAGTTACCAACATTAGGAAGAGAAGCCAAGATCTTCCGATGTGTTCTCCAAACGCCGGTTGGTGGACACCCTTCTTGATACACGAGCCTCCTTGATATGCAACCTGAAAAATCCCAAGATTTTTCCAACTCAACCCTAAGAATAGAGGCCGAAATTTTTCGCCAATTTCTCTCGGTGAATAGTGACGTGAATAGTACCTTACCATTAGACTTGGGAGAACTCTCTTTATATAAGAGAGTAATCAATGTCCTCCAAGGATTAAATAATTAAGTGATAATTATCACATTAATCCTTTTCCAAATAAAAGATAAATAAAATGATTATCCCAAACAAATTAAGATAAATCATATTATTATCTATTATTCCATGAATTATCATTTAACAAATAAAAGATAAATCACATGTTAAATAATTATCCAAGAAAACTAATTTCTCTCTAATTATTAGGTGGACATTAATGGCGCCACATATTGGGTCAAAAAAGCCCACATAAAATGTCTTTTATGTGTATTATATTATTTAGCCCAACTAAATAATATCCATGCATATCAATTAATTAGCCCACCAATTAATTATCACTGAGGCCCAAATTACAAGATTATTAGTCCGAATTACGTAAGCCACACCGGGACCATGGACTATAACCATAGCTCTCAATAATTAATTATTCATCGAATGTAATAAGTACATCAATTATTAATTCCGGGATTACGCCACCATAAACCCGGCCGAACTCTACCGATTATAGATGTATACTTATACTCAACCCATGAGTGAATAAGCGTCCATTGATATAATCACTACATACGGATTAACCCTCCATAGATCGTCCATTCTCGAGGAAGTCTCCGTGAACCCGACTCGAAATATCTTATCCTTATTTACCATCAACCCCTAGTGATCAATTAGTTCACATATCCGACTAGTAGCTAATTAGTCTAAATATGAACTCGGCCGATCGATCACTTTCTTAAGGCTAACAAATAAGGGATCGCCTCTCTACTTCCCGCAGGAAGGAATGGATTCCATGTCTGTGAAAATCAGAACTACTCACTCATCCTGAGATAGTGCCAATGAGAAGTGGCTTGGAACACATTATTTAAGTGAACCGTAACTAACACATCAAACACTACCCCGGGACAAGCAGCACCCTGTGATCACCTCAGGATTAAGGTTGATCCATATATGATCATCTAATGATTTAATAAGATTCCTCGATTACGGAATTATATCAAGAAATTCAGATTAAATCGGTCCAGTCCTATATGAATGCCATCATATATAAATGCCCCACGTAGGTACCCTCTACCGACAGTCCGGATAAGACTATCACACCCTAAGGTGTTCTGGGCGCATTATTGGTGTTTTAATCAAGAGACCCTAAACTCTGATTAAGTTCACCACGGACTAACAGTTTAAGTATATCACCACTAACTCAATCCTCACGTGTTATCCATACACTGAGTTAAGTGGTTACATATGAGATATACTTAGGGTTTGCAAAGAAGTATTACTTTACAAGCACAAAGCAAGTAATAAGGTGAGATAAATTCTGTCATTCATTATTAAAAACAATTACACAAATTGTCTTTCGGGCACTACACCTAACAAAGCAATGGCCTCAACCCATTTGGACACGTAGTCGGCTGCCACTAAAATATAGCGGTTGGACAAAGACGAAGTAAAGGGTCCCACAAAATCAATACCCCAAACATCAAAGAGTTCCACCTCTAGGATATTCTTCAGTGGCATTTCATTCCTTCTCGAGATATTTCCTGTCATTTGGCAAGAATGACAAGATTTAGCATATTGATGCGCATCTTTGAACAAGGTCGGCCAGTAAAAACCACATTGGAGAACTTTCGCAGCAGTCTTGTCTCCTCCATAATGTCCTCCGGCCTCATAAGAATGGCAATGTCTAAGGATATCATACATCTCTTCTTCCGGCACACATCTCCTAAAGACATTGTCGGATCCTAGCTTAAAAAGATAGGGCTCTTCCCAATAATAGTGCCTAAGATCCTTAAAGAACTTCTTCCTTTCTTGGGGATTGAGATTTGGTGGCAAGTATTTCGCGGATAGATAATTCACAAAGTCTTTAAACCATGGTTGTTTATTCTCCTTCACAACCTCAACACGCGAAGATACTGCAGCGCAATCATCTTTTCCATGTATGGCCGTGATGGAGAATAACTGTTCATCAAGAAATGTTTCTCCAATCTCGGTTAGTGGCTCATTGTCCTCTATTTGTAAACGGGAAAGATGATCCGCAACCAGATTCTCAGATCCTTTCTTATCACGGATTTCTACATCAAATTCTTGCAACAGTAGAATCCATCTCAATAACCTTGGTTTGGAATCTTGTTTGGCCAAAAGATACTTCAAAGCTGCATGGTCAGTCCAAACAGTGACTTTAGATCCTACTAGATAAGATCAAACTTGTCAAACGCAAAGATAACGACTAAGTTCTTTCTCGGTGAGTTGCATAGTTCCTTTGAGCAACATTTAAAGTTCGACTAGCATAGTAGATGGGCCTAAAGATTTTGTCTTTTCTTTGTCCTAAGGCAAAGACTCCTACCGTGTATCGCTTGCATCGCACATCAACTCAAAAGGTAGATTCCAATCAAAGCAATCGAACGGGTGCAGTAATAAGCATGCTCTTCAACTTATTGAAAGCTTTTATGCACTCGTTAGTAAACACAAACGGCACATCCTTGGCCAATAATTCGGTAAGAGGTCGAGAGATTAAGGAAAAGTCCTTCACAAACCGATGATAGAATCTGCGTGGCCCGTAAAACCTCGCAATGTCTTAAGATTGGTTGGTGGAGGCGGTTTTCAATCACCTCAACTTTTGCTCTATCCACCTCTATACCGTTCTTAGAAATACGGTGGCCAAGTACTATGCCTTCAAGAACCATAAGATGACATTTCTCCCGATTAAGCACTGAGATTCGCCTCCTCGCATCTCTTCAACACTGCGGCTAGATGCGTGAGACAAGAATCAAAATCATCTCCAAATACGGAGAAATCATCCATAAATATCTCTAGGAAATCATCAACCATATCAAGAAAGCAGAGAAATCATGCATCTTTGAACGCGTTCTTTGCGCGTTGCACAAACCAAAGGGCATTCTATTGTAAGCAAATGTTCCATATGGACATGTAAAAGTGGTCTTTTCACGATCCTCGGGTGAAATATGAATTTGATAATATCCAGAGTAACCGTCAAGGAAACAATAAAACGCATGTCCGCTCAGTCTCTCAAGCATTTGATCAATGAAGGGAAGAGGGAAGTGATCCTTACGAGTAGCATCATTCAGTTTCCTAAAGTCAATGCACACTCTATGACCAGTAATGAGCCTAACAGGAATCAACTCATTTAACTCATTAGCTTGCACCGTAAAACCTCCCTTCTTAGGAACTACGTGGATCGGACTAACCCATTCACTATCAGAAATAGGGAAGATGATTCCCATTTCTAACATCTTAATAATTTCATCCCTAACCACGTCCTTCAATTGTGGAGTCAACCTTCTTTGGGGTTGTACAACCGTTTTCTTTGCAGGATCAACGGAGATTTTATGCATACACACACTAGGGCTAATGCCTTTAATGTCCGCTATAGTCCATCCAAATGCTCCGCGATTCTTTTGAAACACTCTCATCAGCTTTCCTTCTTGGGTTTCAGTCAAGGCAGAAGAGATAATAAGCGGCAAGGTCTCGTCTTGAAGAAATACATACTTCAAATGTGCAGGCAGAGGCTTCAACGTCAGATTCGTAGGAGGTTTTTCTAAAGAGGTCTTTAACTTTTGTCCGGTTAGCTTAAGTTCAAAGAACTTATGCCATGTCGGTCTATGGTAGAATTTCTCAACCTCGGTAGACTTCATCTCCTCGACATGTCTAGGGGTTCCTCTACTACATCCAGGCCATATCACTTTTTCTTCCTCGCTCTTTTCATATGGCACTTCATCCTCTAATTCCAAAGTAGCCTCGAGGAAATCCTTAATATCCTCATACTGTTGGAAATCACTGACAAGCTTGTCAACAGAATCCAACATGAAACATGCATCCTCTTCATCATCAGGTGTCTTCATAGTGTCAAGCACGTTGAATGCTATTTCATCTCCATTAACTCTTAACACTAACTCTCCTTTGTAAACATCGATAAGCGTCCTACTAGTGGCCATAAAAGGTCTTCCTAAGATTAGGGGCACTTCGTAGTTAGCTTCCATATCTAGCACAACAAAGTCGACAGGAAACACAAACTTCTCAACTCTTACTAGCACATCTTCAACCACTCCACAAGGTTCCTTAACTGACCGATCAGCTAATTGCAAAGTAATTGAAGTCTTTTTAAGGTCTTTCATACCTAGCTTTTGAAAAATGGATAGAGGCATCAGATTTACGCTCGCTCCTAGATCACACAAAGCTTTGTTCAAACATACGTTACCTATGGTGCAGGGAATGAGAAAACTTCCTGGATCCTTGCACTTGGCGGGTAGCTTATGTTGAAGAATGGCTGAGCACTCCTCATTTAGGCAAATGGTCTCCAAATCTAGGAGTTTCCTCTAAGTAGAGACAGCTTCTTTCAAGAACTTTGTGTACTCAGGCATCTCAGCAAGTGCTTCAACTAGAGGTATATTGATGTGTAATTTTCTAAAAATATCAATGAACTTCTTATACCTCTTGTCATCAACCTTAGGCTTAGGTTTGCGTGGAGGATAAGGTAAGGTTGAAGGATCGGCATCAGTGAAAATATGATACTTGTTATTGTAAAGTTCAACTCTAGGGCCAGTAGGTTCCTTATAGGTTTCTTGCTCAGGTAAGGTTTCAGAGGCATTTCTTTCCTTGCTTGGCTCACCATGCTTACTTTCTACGGACTTGTCTTTCTCTTTCAAGGATGGTGGAGTTACTTCTTTCCCACTTCTAGTCATGATCGCATTCAAATCCTTAGGATTCTTATCAGTATTGCTTGGCAATCCTCCAGGAGGTCTAGTTGAGACTTGCTCAGCTAACTGTCCTATTTGGTGAGTGAGATTCTGGACTATGGCTTCTTGATTGGTCACCTTAGCATCGGTCTTCTGACAATATTGACTAAAGTTAGTGGCTAAATCAGCCATCGATTTTGAAAGTTGTCCCATATTGTCAGTGACGACATTACTCAAATTTTCTATTGCAGCTTCCCAACCAAAAGTTTTAGTTTGCTGAGGCATATAAGTAGTAGGCGGTTTAGGCCATTCTCCTGCATTAGGGTCACTATATCGGAATCCAGGATGGTTATGGTTAGGTTTATATCCTCCCCATTGATTTCCTTGTTTCCCAATATAGTTGGCTTCTTCAGTACCAGCATTCTCATTTTGAGGAATTACTTCGATTCCAGTCTCTTTTTCTACTCTTGCCATCCTCTCTTGCATTCCATCTACCTTATTGTTGATAATAGACAGTTGCTCTAAGATTTTAGTGGATGCACTATCCTCAAATATGTCAACGGCCATCTTCACAGCAGCTATGTCATTGCCTCCCCATTGACTATTCATCGCTATTTGCTCCATCTTTCCTTGTGCCTCTTTAGGAGATAAAAGAACAAACGCTCCATTGCTAGAGGCGTCTACTCTAATTTTCTCAGTCTCTCTCAATCCATGGTAAAAAGTTTGCATTAAAAGCCAAAGAGAGATATCATGATGAGGACACTTTCTCATAGCTTCCTTAAAACGCTCCCAAGCTTGATCAAAACTCTCCCCAGGTTGTTGCTTAAATCCTAAGATGTCTTGACGTAACTTAAAGGTTTTTCCCAAAGGGAAATACTTATTCATGAATTTTTGCAACAATTGTTCCCAAGTAATGATAGATCCAGCCTCTAGAGAGAGAAGCCATTGCTTAGCTTTATCTTTCAAAGTGAAAGGAAAAGCTTAAGACGAATGTTACCTCGGGGATTAATTACGCTTCATAGTGCTAACGATTTCCAAGAAATTTGTCACGTGAACACCAGGATCCTCGTTTTGGATTCCATGAAAAGTGGAATAGTTGGTCACCATTTGAATTACATTAGGCCTAGGGTGATAGACTTCCGCGAGGTCTCATGGTGCTACGATAATGGGAATGAATTGTTCAATAGTAGGTGTTGCATAACTCATAAAGTGCGCCTCGCTCCTTGAGCTAGGGCTTGGTTTCCATTATTAGCATTATTAACATTATTGGCATTATTAATAGCTTGTTCAGGATTAGGTACCTGGTTTGGATTGTTCAGAATGCACTCCATTTCTGCCTCAGATTCAGAATGCGCACAATGATCAGTTGAATGTCCTTCTTCCAATTCGTGCTCGCTTTCCTCAAGATTTGGATCCTCTTCTCCTTGCTTAGCCGCCTTCTCTAGCTAACTTCCTATTTCGCCTTGCAAATTTCTCTATTTCAGATTATATGGCTCAAGCGGTTCCTTCCGATTTCCGAGTAGCGTACTATAAAATAACAAAAAACAATAACACAATTAAAAACTTAAAAGGCTAGGCCTTTGACTAGACTAAATAATAAAAACGAAACTAAAACAGACTCTATTAACAATATTTACGAATTTAATTTTAATAAAATAAGCTATATTTGATTTAATGACACGAGTCCCCGGCAACGGCGCCAAAAACTTGATGCACGGTCCAAGTAATAAAAATACTCGATATCTAAATAACACACTAGCAAGAGAACTAGGTTCAATCGTAGTATAGTTAGATAGAGTCGAGGTCGATCCCACAGAGACTCAGTTTAAACGAAATATAACTTAACAGACCAAAAGTAAATTAAAAGCGGTCTACGACCAACGGATAACGTAGAAATAAAAACCGACACAATAGAAACACAAAACCAACAAAAGACACGACGACACTAGGACACTTATTTTTATAGGTTTTATAAATAATTGACAAACGGTATTGATAACGCTAGTAGTAATTACTCCCCCATGCTATGTAGATTGATGACGAGACAAAACAAGACATTTAAGATTAATTATTCTGACTACGGGAGTCATCCCCTAAAATAGATCTAGCTCCGGTTAGGCCATCTAGATCATAGTGTCTCCATTACGTGACTTCACATTTTTAGTCTCCATCTCATATAACTTCTGACACAATTACGAAACTAGGGATGCCGGTATAAACCGTAACCTCATCTAAGTAACATTCCTATGATTAGGCGTACTTCTTAGACACCGATTCAATCTATGTCCTAAGTAACAATCACTTTTTAGGTCTCATGTTAAATTACGATGACAAATAATTAAGTTGATCAAGTTTAATTACTCGTTTAAATTACAAAGTAGAGAACCTGACGTAGTCGAAGCCGTTCACAGACAAATCAAGAACATCACAGATCTTGCTACCAACGAGACATAGGCTCGCTACCAACAAGCTCGGTCAACCGGGATTTGCTCGTGAAACGCCTTTTACGCCTCGATCCTGCATAAACATGGGTTCGTAAATTAACTACATCATGAAATCAATACACAAAACGACTACTCCATAACGAAATAAATTAGATCTACGAATAAAGATTGCATAATAGAGTAGACATTACCCTCGAAGACGAGCGTGATTCCCACTCCTCGATACGATCTCTAACCGGAGATTCTAACGACTCCGTAATGAAAGAACATAAAATAAAGAAAACATATATTGAAAATAAAACAAATGTTGTGAATTGTATTCTTGAGTATTTCTATGGTGTAAATGGTGTGTAATGCACCCCTTTATTTATAGGTGTTCAAGCTAATTAAGAGATATACTTCAAAATATCAAACAAATAAGAGATAACTCCCGGTTAATCTTATAAAAATGCGCCCCCCCTAAATGCGTGTGGAAGTGTGCCGCCGCCACTTATTTCCCAAGCTTCGGATTGGCTTGCTTGCTCTTGTCATGCTTTACTCCTCTTCTTATGCTTATCCGATATTTATCTTCAATGCATCTTGGATTTATCTTGAGATTTAATTCTTCCATTTATATTTATCCTCCAAAAATTATCTTTATCTGCAAAATAAATATTTATCCCAAAATAAATCATATTTAAATAAAAACGGATAAATACCGAATTATATAATATAAACGGATAAATACCAGATTATATCTTATAAATGGATAAATACCAAATTATATCTTATTAATCACATAATATTAAATAATCCATATAAACAGGTGATTTATCATAAAATATATATTATTAATCCCGATTTAAGGACAATGTTGATGACTTTTACGGGTATAATTTGACCGTCATCAATTATATTTATTAAAGAATATTCCGGATGCCAAATCTTTGGGATATGTGGCGCCAATTATAAGTGTATTATGATACACTTGGATTGTGCAATTTAATTAATAAGATTACCATAATATTAATATTAGATATTAATTGATTTTGGAAAAATAGATTTATGGTAATAAGATAAATATAGTCAATATAAGATATTGACAATATCTTGGAAATATTTAATATAGGATATTAAATTAAATGAGATGAATCAATCAATTATATTTTCCTTATTTTATTGGGAAAAAAGTTTTATTCTCCTCCACACCAAGTAGGGGCGCCACTTCTACTATAAATAAGAGGTGTGTGTCTAGCTATTTTGTACATCATAATTCCAAGAGCTAATAGTTCTTGTGTAAAATAGAGAGCATCCTATAGAGAGTTGGAGAGAGGGGAAAAAGGCAGGTCTAGCAACCGGAGTTTTCCAATAGCAATCCATGATGGGATGCCGGCGGGCTGTTTGTGTGGACTTGCGGTAGAGGCCGAACACTTGGGCGGCTCTATGCAGAACTACTCTCCTTAGACGGTCAAAGCGTCGATCTTTTAGATCAATCAAGGTAACCACCGTCTACTAGCTTATTTGTTTATTGCTTAAACGAAGTCGATCTTGGGTAAAAGGAAATCAAAATTTTGAATTCATTGCGTTCCCAGCGTGAGATTTCTAACACATACCTCGCATCGAAAGCCGCCTTCGGTATATCTCGCTACCTTGATCTTCAACCGATGGTAACCGGACCTAAGATCAATCTTGGAAAACACTCTCTTGCCTTGCAACTGATTAAACATGTCATCAATCCTTGGTGAGGGATACTTATTCTTGATTGTGATGTTATTCAATGATCTGTAGTCTATACACATCCTCATGCTACCATCTTTCTTCTTGACAAACAACACTGGGGCTCCCCAAGGCGAGGTACTAGGCTGAATTATACTTCTCTCAAGCATATCCTTAAGTTGAGCTTTCAACTTCTTCAATTCAGCCGGTGCCTTAGCAACTGGTGCCGCTCCGGGTACCAACTTGATCTCAAACTCTATCTCTCTATCCGGCATGTTTTCCGGTAACTCTTCTGGAAACACTTCTGGGTACTCTTTCACTACAAAGGTTTCCTCTAGCTTAGGCTTCACTTGCTCCACTTGCTCCACATTCACTGCGTACAACAAGTAGCCTTCACAACCCTTATGACACGCTCTTAACGCCTTAACTGCTGAAATTATCGGATGACGCTTCTTACTAGGCTTGTAAACATTACCTTGGTATGTCTTAGCTGATTTCCCGGGTACTTTAAAAGTCACTCTCTTTTATTTACAATCCAAGTGAACATAATTCTCGGATATCCAATCTATTCCAAGAATTACATCAAAATCCGAAAAGTCCAAAACCGTAAAGTCACTTTTACATCGATAAGATCCAACTCGAACATCCATTGAGGTATCGTCCTAGTTACCTTAATTACCATTCCCAGTGGTGTAGTTATTTCCAAACTGTTTCTTAAGGTCTCTGAAAGTAGATTCAACTTTTTAGCTATCTTAGACGATACAAGGGTGTTAGACGCTCCCGTATCAAACAAAGCCATGACTGCTAAGGTGTCTAATATTATTGTACCTGAGATAACATTATCATCCAATTCTGCATACTCTGCATCCACTGCAAAAAACTCAAACTGGGCGACTTGGGCCGCCTTTCCTGCATCCTTGAATTTGAGTTCCTCTTATCACCAATAATGACTGAAAGCTTGTCCTTGAAGGTCTCAGCTTCCAAGGCCTTGTTAAACCTTTTAGCCATGTTTACTTCTCAACCTTCTCGCTAAACCTCACGGGACAAACCATTCTTGAACAACTGAAACTGCACTATTCCACTTCTTCTCGGTGCATTCCTCACCGGAAGGTACATTCTTATGTATACAATCCATGTAAACAAATTTCTTGGATAGCTATCTTTAGGAGACCAACTCAATATAAGGTTCATTACATTCCCATCGACACGTCATGACTATACGTTTCTAACTTAGCTTATCTTGGTTACATCATTACTCAAGGACACTACGCATGGCGTTCATCAGCCTGAAGATATACTTGCTAACTAACGGTGATTAGCACCGATTAGCTCCGGGGTCGCCCCGGTATGCGTATACGTCCAATGAATTTCCTCCACTACCCTTCAGCCTTTTGAGCCAGTATCGTTGTTCACCTTTTATCAACGTATCACATCGCCGATATGAAATAGTGCCTAATCGAGAATAAGTGATGTTTTATCTTTTACTGCACTTATGTAATTATTATTGTGAAATAACTAGCCACCTAAGTGTTTTCAAAGCAAAACTCACTTATCAACTCTCCTCCCTCACTTAAAAAACTAGACATCACATCCTATCAAGTACACAGACATTGATGAACTCTAAATCATCAAAGCACAAGCCCTTTCATGCCTTTTCGACAGTCCCGAACTTCAACTCCCTTTAAGAGTACGTCCGATGCCGGAACCAAACGCATCAGAAACTCAATAGGGGCTTGTTTATGTTTAATTAATATTATTAGATCAATGATTAACATTTAAGACTCAAAGCATAGTTTAAAATAACACTTTCATAAAAAAAGGAGGTCCAATGCGCTTGCATTGAGCCTTTGTATGTAAAACTTGGATTCTCGCTTCTGCCTAGTGTGCCAAAGATCGGGTCTTGGTGCACTGGACTTGATCGCCTAATCCAGTGGTCAGTGCGCCCGCACCAACTCTTTGAATGTAAAATTCGGCTTTTAGTCCTCCAGTGCGTCCGCACTGGGCTTGGTGCGCCCGCACCAAGCACGGAAATTCTCCAAAAACTCAGTTTTCGAACCCTAATCGATCCCTAATCGTTCTGAAACTTATTCTACATCAATATACTCTGAAAAATAGCAGAAAAACTTGACTTTTACCAGGCCCTAACATCCTATGATTCATAAACAACTCGTAGCATGAATTCTAACCATCAAAACATCCACAAAATCGTAACCTAAACCCTATGAACCGTAATTAACGTGTAGGAAGACCTTCTTACCTTTAGCAAGCTATTCCAAATCCAAAACTCGATAACTCGCAAAGAACGATCCTTTCTCACACAGAAAACCTATGTGATCAATTCCAAAAAGGGGTTAGATTCGATCACACACTTCGATTAACCCAAACTACGAAAGATATGAGTTTTGATCCATCAAAGTCATCCAAAAGAGCAGCTAGGTAGAAAATTCATACCTTAGCAAAGCTCTGAACTTTGAGTATTGAAACGACTCTCCTTTCACGACGATTCCAACGCTCTACTCGAATCTGAAAACGGTTGAGAAACGACTCAAAATTCTGAAAAGTCTCTCAACCCTTTCCCTTGCTCTTATGCGGCCCTTAAGAACGTAGGAGGAGAAAAATCTAATTTCTAATAGGTTATAAGAATTGTGGGATTTGTTTTCCTTAAATAGATAAATCTCCAAAATAATAATTTCTTATTATTTTCCTTAATATTAAAACTATTAGATTTTCCCAAATATACATATATATTTTCGGCCCTTATATATATATATATATATATATATATATATATATATATATACATACATACTTAACTCCACGTAAGAAGTAAAGAATAATAATATTTCGTTTTCACAAAATGACTCGTCTGTCCTTTCCCGAAAATCGGAATATTACATACATATATATTAGAAACGTCTATTATATACTTATAAATTATATACACACATGTATCTGTAACTTATATATTCACATATATAATATATATATTTGTTACTACAAGCTACGGAAATCTTTTTAAGGTCGTCAGTTATCATAAAAATAAATATTTAAATATAATAACTTAGACAACTAAAATCAACTTAAAAGGACATCGTTTATAAAATACAAGCTTATAGAAAAGTTTGAAAATTTGGGACGTTACAATGCCAGCCGGTCGTTTATAATTTTTTCTATAGAAGGGATCTTACGAAAAAATTTAATGGTGGAAATATCGTTGATCATGACATATGATTTCTCACGGATTTCATTTGATAGGTATTCTACTCTTCTTTTTCTCATTTTCTATTTTGTACTGATTATTGTTTCCTTTTAGATCTTTATAGTTTTTTTTTTCTTTATTTAGATCCAGATCCTTATAGAATTGGAAGATCATTTTAGAGTTTGTTTATGTTTTATATTTTTACTTGGTAGAGAAAGAGAGGCGGAGATCTACGGAAACAAAGAGATACTAATTTTTTTAATTTTTTTTAATTAAAGAATTAAAGAATTAAAGAATCAGTCTCTTACATGACTAATTTTGTAACCAGAGTACAAACATGACTAAATTTAAAAACGTGTCCGGTTACAAAACCATAATTACAATTTTGACAATATTATGTTAGAAATAAACATTATATAAAACAGGGCTATTTTTTTGGTGATTATTTCCATTTTGTTTTTACAAACCCTCAGCTTATTAGTGTGTCTCATTTGTCTATTTTAATATTAAAATAGTCACTTTCAACACTAATGCATAAAAAAAACAATATTAAACACGGTTGGACTCACACTATCCCCTATATAAGTGCGCATACCAAGGCCCATTATTTTCAAGATTCATAAGAGTGTCTATTCTTTCAGATTTTTTAATATAAAATATAAAGAGATGCGGTCTGTTTTCAAAAAATATTTGTGTTAGGTTCTCGCTAAAATTTAAATGGTGGAAAAATCGTTGATCACGACATATCCTTTCTCACAAATCTCACTTGATAGGTATTCCACTCTTGTATTTCTCATTTTCTATTTTGTACTGATTTATGTTTCATTTTAGATTTCTATAGATCTTTTTAGATCCAAATCTGTATAGAATTGGAAGATCATTTTATAATTTTTTTACTTGGTAGAAAAAGAGATGTGGAGATTATTAAGTTGTCTCATTAGTGCCCATACAAAATAGGGCCAAAGACCCAAAAGTACACAAAACGGACTTATTAGACTTATAAGGACAAAAAAAGAATCTGTTGGATTTATAAGGACACACTTTTTCCTTATTCCCCATCCTACCCTTAATTAATACTAAGAGATTTAAGAGATTTAACGTGTTCAACGAGGGTTTTCTATTCAACAATCGGATTTTCTTTGTTTTCTTCAGACTTCTCGCGTTCAAACTGCAAGAACTCGTACTCAGGTTTTTATCTGCAAGAATTGTCTGTTTCTTAAAAACAGAAGTACAAAAAAAAGAAACTTAAGGCTACCCGATACATTCAAAAGAAAATTCCCACGGTAAATGAACAAACTTTGCTAATAACTAGGCAAAATTAGGATTTTAGTCCTCTAACTTGGCCTATTTTGGATTTTAGTCCTGCTCCTGCTCCGGTGAGGAAAATGGTCCTCTAAGTTGGCTTTTTTTTGGATTTTAGTCCTATCCGCCGGAAATAGCTGATTGGGCACCGGAATCTTTAAAAAACGCTTACGTGGCCGCCTAGTTAGAGGACTATTTTTAAAATCCAAAAAAAAATCCAACTTAGAGGATTATTTTACTCACCGGAGCAGGAACATGACTAAAATCCAAAATAGGCCAACTTAGAGGACTAAAATCCAATTTTGCCCATAAAACAACAAGCTCTCTATTTTATTTGATTTTTGTTAGACGGAGAAATTTGACTAAAATACCCTAGATGTGAACTCAGCTTAGCTGAATCACCAGACGTAACCCACTCAGATGCAAAGCTGACACAGACGTATTAAATAGACTTCAGCTGAGGCCCCCCTATTGAACTTGGACTCAGCTGAATACCACTTCAGCTAACTTCCCAGGTTTGAACACTCAGTTGCGCTGACCATCACTCATCTCAGCTCACGGACTTCAGCTATGTCAGATTCAGACGCAGAGATCAAGTCACCCTTGACTAACACTATTTATATACATATTCTACTGCTAGGCATGTTAGCGGTACAAGTTTCTAAAAGCAACAACTCGTTCCTCAGGCAAGGGTAAAAAGGTAACCGATGGCTCGGCAAATTCTCAATTCATGATCAATTGAACCCGCTAGCCTCATTGACAGGGGTATTTAGGTAACCGGCGGCTCAATAAATGCTCAATTTGTGATCAATTCAACGTGTAAGCCTCACTGACAGAGATATCATACATCACATACGGAAACACAATGGAAAAAGCAAATAAATAGAAACAGCAATAAATATAGAAATGATCATGCTCGGAACTGGAAGATTATTAAAAAACAGATCATGTTCAAGACAACACACCCAAGATGAGGCAACAAGCCCTACCGTTGCGCCGCCAATGAGGCAACGAGCCCTACTACGCACAACTATACTACAACTGCATATTAACAAAAATTTATTCATATTATAGAAAAAATCACAAAAGAACACGTATAATCCAATTCACTAATATAAATGCTAAAGTACCAAATAAGTGCTTAGGTGGTGGAATCAACTAATTACCCAATTCACTATTCACAAACCAACTCCATAACAACAATGTCTTGCAGATGAATAATCTTGCATAATTGACTAATGTTGTTCGATCAAATGATCTAGACAAGCAACCGGAGGTCTATTGTTTCTTTAGAAACATACTTCAAATCATTGATTCTCTAGATTTCTAATTCTTTTCATGTTTTCTTAACTCCTCCTGTTGGTCCCGTGAAAAGGCTGACACAAGTTTAGAGAGGAGGGGGGTGAATAAACTTGTCACCAAAAACTGGATTCTTAAACAGATCGGTTCAGTTTTAAACTTGTGTGGAGTTAAGCTAACTGAGCTGAGTATAAGTCAAAGTGACTTGTGCTCAAACTGAGTTAACCGACAGTGAATATTTTAAAGCCTTTTAAATTAAAACTTGAGTTATCAGTTAGTATAGAAAAATGCAGTGCTAACTCAGTTTCTGATGTTTGTTGAGTTTGTGATCTGATTAAATATATGCTAAAATGCTGTAAATAAATGCGTAAAGTAAATAAGTAAATAAGACAAAGTTTAAAGAGGTTCCAGGTGGTGTAATCCTGTCATTCCTCTCTTCTCTTGTGATGTTGGAGGAAATTCACTATGTTCTTGAGCTTTACAGTTACAAGGGACAAAGTAAATTTAAACACTGATTGTCCTTGACTACTCCCTAGCTTCACATTCTTCGAGCCTTAGTCCTTAACATGTTGAATTGCTGTTTCACTAAGTCTGCTCCACTGGTCCTAGAAGGGTTGGATTGCCTCTTCACCAGCTCATCACAAACACAGTCTTCCTGACTACACATCAACTGTCATTCACACCTTCTTGGTGTTTCACAGTCTAAACCTTTGATAAAATCAAAGTTGAGACATGAATCAATAACTATGATTCAACTTGTGATATAAACTTCTTCTTCTGAGTGTATATGATTTGCACAAGTAGCTCTGATGTTCTTCAAGTGTGAATCTTGATGTATTTCTTGAATGCTCAAACACACTTTGAAGAGTTCTTGACCTGGATCTTGCAATAGGGCAAATAGCAGGAGTTCTTTAAATTTACTTTCTCCATTAATTGAATGTTTCCTTAATGATCTTATTCTTAGAACTCCGCACTTCTTCTTGAAGTAAAAGTGATCTATTTATAGGGGTTTTTCCAACGTTCATCTTGTTTGAATTTGAATTCTTGTAGCTACCAACGGCTATATGTCAGATGTCAGTAACCGTTCTGACATGTCAGTTCATCATCCAATGGAAATGCTTGATTTCCAACGTTCTGATTCTTCTTCAGTTTGAGTGACTTCACCTTGAAACTGAGCTTTTGGGGTGTGTCAGTTTCCAGCTGGTGTAACTGAGTGTTTCACTTTTAAGAGCATTAACTGAGTTTTTACTCTCCCCGGCCGATGCGCTTGTTCTATGATAGTCAATCAGCTCACCATATTGCCAAGAATCCTGACTTTCACGATCGCACCAAATATATTGAGGTCGATTGTCATTTTGTTCCCGACGAATTGTTATCCGGTAACTTGGCCACGTCTCATGTTCCTACTAGTCACCAATTGGCCGATATTCTGACGAAGGCTCTCGACAGGCAACGATTTCGTTTTCTTTTGGGCAAGTTGGGCATTTTTGATTTGCATGCTCCAACTTGAGGGGGCGTGTAAGAATATATATAGGTAAATTATGTGTAAGGGTATTGTTAAAAAATAGATGAGAAACTTGCAGTTTAAGAAAGATAAAAAACAGAAGCAATGCAAACATAAAGTATGGTGGAAATGATAAAACACAAAAACAAAGAGAACACAATGATTTAACGTGGTTTCCGGCATTGTGTCGACTACTCCGCGGACAGAAAATGAGATATTTTATTATGTACAAAGTTACAAGGTATTCCACACACTTATGAAATAAACACTCTTGAAAAACACACATTGCATTGATTAAAAAATTGGTATTTTTAGGCACAAATCCCAAATCCTAATCGCCAAAGATCTTTGTCGGAATTGTCATAAATACCCCAGATGTTGACCCCAGCTCCAGCTGTTATCCACCAGACGAAACTCAACTTCAAACTGACTTTCTAGATTTGTAATCAACTTCCCAGATATAGAACTCAGTTGTACTCAGCAAAACCCAACAGACCAACTGACTGCTGACTTCAGAAGAAACTCAGTTTGCACTTCACCACAACTGACTTTCACAGAACTGAATACCCTTACTGAACTGACCATCATTCTCAGTCTCAGTTTCACAGATTAGTTCCACTAGTTTATTCATCAGTTTAGAGATCAAGTCACCAAAACTGACAAATCTCCACCTTGACTTGAACTCTCATTCACAGTCAATCAGATTGCATAACCAGATGTACATGTACCAGATGCATTCGTCAATGCCAGGATGTACTTGTACCATATTTCTCCACAGAATCAACTCAGTTGATCTGCCCTCAACTGAGTATCCAGATTTCAGATTACAAGCTTTGAATATTCAGCAAGTCCAGACACAACTGAAACTTGCTCTGCTGAACTGGTTTAGTGAACATATCAACAGGATTCTCCTTAGTGCTGATCTTCTTCACTACAACCCTCTTCTCATTTCTCACAAAGTGATACCTCACATAAATATGCTTGGTTCTCTCATGATGAACCTGATCCTTAGCTAGACAAATTGTACTCAAACTATCACAATAAATCTCAGCTTGATCTTGATGTAGCCCCAAATCACTGACTAGTCCTTCAACCGTATACCGCTTTCTTGGTCGCTTTCAAGAAGATCCATATACCCACTTTTCAGAGTTGATAAAGCCACTGTTTCCTGAAGAGTTTCTTTCCATATGACAACTGAATTCCCCAATGTGAAAACATAACCAGTCATAGATTTTCCACTGTCCACATCACCTGCATAATCATCATCACAGTATCCTATGATCAGTTCTTGACTATCACCTCTATAAATGAGACCAACATCAGCTGTACCTCAAAGGTACCTGAATATCCTTTTCACAGCTTTCCAGTGTTCCTTTCCAGGTTGAGCCATAAACTCGCCGACAACACCGATCGCTCGAGCGATCAGGCCTAGTGCACACCATGGCATACATCAGACTGCCAACTGTAAGGAAATCAATCGAGTAGCACAGCGGAATTTCAAAAATTGATTTCCTAATCCAGGATCGACTTCGTTTAAACAATAAACATACAAGAGAAGGGATGGTAATATTACCTTGGTTGATCTAAAAGATGGACGATTTAACCGTCCGGTAGGAGTAGATGTGCACGAGCCGTCCACGTGTCCGGCCTCTACCAGTAATCCACATGAGCACCTCGCTGGAATCCCGCCAAGGATTTCTATTAGAAAACCCCGACTGCTAGGTCGACCTTTTCTGTCTCTATAATCTCTCTCTAAGAAGCTCTCTTATCTTTCACATGAACAATTAGCTCTTGGAATTATGGTGTATAAAAGAGCTAGCCAATCCCTCCTTTTATTGACAGATGTGGCGCCCCTATGTCTCCCAATCTGATTATGAGAAGCTTCCTAGTAGATTGAGGAGAAAGAAAATATTTTCCTAATAAATAAGGAAAATACATTTGATTGATTTATCTCTTTTATTTTAATATCTCATATTAAACAAATCTAGATATTGTCAATATCTTATATTGAATATCTTTATCTTATTACCATAATTCTATTTTCCAAAATCAAATAATATCCAATATTAATATTATAGTAATCTTATTAATTAAATTGCACAATCCAAGTGTATCTTACACACTTAAAATCACGCTTCTTTTAGCTATTAATTGGCTTCCGAATATTCTTTAATTAATATAATGCTATGATTAATTAATGTGCAAAATACATGTATATCATATATATATATATATATATATATATATATATATATATATATATATATATATATATATATATATATATATATATATATTTTCGACATATACATCAACCTATGTATATTTAATTAATCAACATAATGAATATCTTGTATTATATTTATTCATAATAAATAAATACCACAATATTAATTTACCACTATATCCTTTATAGTATGAGATAAATTATTTCCTTATTTGGTTATCAACTATAACTACATTTAATCCGACTTGATGTTCATATGTGTGTGACCCGATATGCTTCCGAATATATTGGCCGTAGGCATAAGGCGCAATTACAAAAATGCCCTTCACCTCTAACGATCATGGATAGCGTCTAGCAACACGTCCATTACCCCCGAATCATTAGAAGAGTCAATACGCAATGACTTCTACCTTTCATGTGATCGGTTAGCGTGTAAATAGAATCCTATCGCTATAGTAATATCCATACGATCGTATCTTGATCATATCCCATAATCTGGATATCAACCTCTCTCGGAATAACTCATTTACTCATACTTTGCAAAGATTCACGAGAACTAGATATTCCTTATAGGAAGGCTTTTTCGGATATTCACTCCTACTCAAAGGGTACGTGATTCCCGGATGACCTAACATGTATACTCCGCATGCTTCAGTATCATACCCAACCACTATCGCATGATCGCCCCGTGGTTAAGGGAAACCTGAATAATGTCAAAGCATGACAATCCACACCGTGATGCCATGCAGACTCTTATCCTAAGGATAATTATACAACCGTCACATAGTGTAACATTTAACAGTGTAAGTGGGTCAGTCTAACGTACGCATTCTCTAATACAAGTCCACGTACAGTTCAAGCGTCACTACACTTCGATAGACGAGATCTATCATTGCCCTTAAAGATAGAAGACATCTAATACGTGCTAGTCTGTTCGTACTATCAATGCCCTGTTCAACAGTACATTAGCCTAGAGACATTTAAGTATCAAACTTATTAAAGTGATTAGAGATCTCATAAACCACAATCGCCTATTATGGTTTCTCAAACACAGTTTAATACTAAGGACGTTTTAATATAACAATTCATAATTGGTTCTTTAAAAGAACAAATATATGACAATAGAAAATCCATTTCTTATATATGTATAATCATAAAAAAAATAGTAGAAATGATCCGACCCGGTCGGATCTGGTCCAATCCGATTGGGTTTAGGACACTATTTCAACAATCTCCCACTTGGCCTAAAACCAATCATTCGCACACACAAGACCAAGTTGAAACACAAGAATCTCATGCAATACTCGCAACCAGCCCTAGCCGTGAACAGATATCTATCCATGGGGATTCAGACTATCTTCATATCATGCTCCAAATGATCAAGTCAAAGGAACCGCCTCAACACACATGAATCTCTAACGAGACCCTAATCCTTGCTTCTATAAATCTCAACACACATGAATCCACTACTATATTAGCTATATAGAAAATATGCAAGAACTTTACAAGGTTCAGGAATGAACCTTCTAGATCCATGTACTGCTCCTGTTGTGCCTCCAAGGCAATACTGTGTTTTGGCTCAGTTGTAGAATTCACAATGATCTCTTGCTAAGAACATTTCTACCTCACTGTATCACTTTAATCAAAGTGACTGCAAACCCAGAATGTAGCTCCCACTCGCCTTCATAAGACTCAGGATACACATCTGTATACCTATATTAATCTGATTCCAAGTTTCGATAAACTAAGAAACCATCCTTAACTTGTTTAAGGATATTCTCGACATTCACCAGATTTACTTTCATACTTGCTCATGACTCTTCATGGACTATGAACATCTGGTTCCTATCGCAGTAGCAAAGGAAACCTTTCATAAGCAATTAAGCATCATCTTTCACCTTATCTTTAGGATTAACGTCCTAACATAGATAGACCTTGAGAACACCGGCTAGCAGTATCTCCTGTCGTGATCTATGCTAAACTCTTTTAGCATCACATCTATATAGGTAAACTATAAACTAACAACAGTTAAATCTATCACTATAGATTCTTATTTCTGAAAATAAAACTGCTAATCCAAGTGCTTTCATAAAGACCTTGAACTACCAAACATTAATTGACTGTGACATGAGGTGATAATTTCCGAGAGAGACATCCAATACCTTACTCAAAAATCGTAACACGCTCCCACTATCCCTCTTACACATTGGGCATATCCCTTTTTTTGATTAAATCAAACTCCTTTGATTATCAAACAAAGAAATTGTCTAGAGAAACTTGTTTGAGTCCATAAATGGATCTAGTGGGCTCGCATATCATGTTATCGTCTATGAACATCGAGCTGTTTGCCCAACGTCTTCAACACTATCATATAGCCATGATACGAAGTTATAACAAGCATAGTCTGAATAGAACTGGGCTCAGCTGGCAGCATAAAGGTAAGTACAAGGTTTACCCATGTACCCTTCAGCCGTCACTATAGTTTTATGGTAATGTAATATTCTGAATTTTTGGAAAAGGGCAGACGTGTCATTTTGCACAAATCTGAACATTATATTTATTTATTTTAAGGATTTAAGTTTACAAAAAAAGGATTAATGAGGAACTTTTATTTTTTTAATTAAAACTCCCCATTGTCCTTGGGAGGTTACCAGAATAACAATTTAACAGGAAAAGTTCAAACCTCTGGCTCTGGAGAGAAAGAAAAAAGAAACCCAAATGCCAAATAGAATCTTCAAAGGCTCTCCTTCTTTGTTCATCGGATTTCAGATACAAATGGAGAATCGGAATAAACGGGAGACAAGCTTCGTGTGGATACCAAAAAGTTAGAGTTTTGCAGAGGTATCTATTTGCCTTAGTTTTGGAATCTTTTAGATTTGATCAAGTTCTGATGTTCTAAGTTGTTTAATTCGTAGAATAGATTGTTTATAAACCTTTGAACACAATTAATTTAGGTTTAATTGTTCATCAATTAGGTTTTGGTTAAAATGTTCAAATTTGCCGTTTGCTTTTGAAGAAATTGCTTGATTTTGCTTTAGAGAGGGTCTTTATATTGAACCTAAAATGTTTTAAAATGTTTGGAAGTGTTTGGTAGTATGTTGGTGGTGTGTGGTTGCTATTTTCTGAGTTAGAGTTGTGCATATGTATTGGATCGTGGTTGGGATTTTGAAAAGTGTAGAAAACTGCAGCTTAGGGGTTGTTCGACCCTCTTGCCGTCCGCCAAAAGGATATGGCGTTTGCCAATGGTGAACAGGGGGTTAGCAAAATGTTTTTGAGGATCTTGGCATCCTCCGGAAAGGGCTTGGCCTTCGTCAGAAGGGGCTTGGCGTCCGCCAAAGGCAATGTGATGATGTTTGGGGTTTTTAAGACCCCTAATTGTGTTTTTATTGATATATCTTGATCTAATAAACTGAAATAAACTTAACATAGCCATGATTAAGCTTCTGATGCGTTCAGTTCTAGCACCGAGTGGATTCTTCCTAAGAGTTGAAGTTCGGGACCATCGGAAGATCAATATTGGCCTTGTGCTTTGATGGATTAGTATCCATCAATGTTTGTGTATGTGGTAGGGTAGAGTCTAGTTGCCTAAGTGAGGTTAGTAGAGTGTCAAGTGAGTTTTTGTCTTGAAAACACTTAGGTGGCTAGTTAACAATTAATAACGTACATACTTGTGTAGTTAGAAGCATAAACATCAAGGTTCTTGGTAATGCACAAGACAATATCGTGATGTGTGGTGTGGTCGGTATAAAGTGAATAACTCCGTAGGTTACTAAGACCCCAAGTACGGATGGACTTCGCCGAACACACACACTATCGGTACTAGCCCGTGGCTATTGGTGTAACACCACTAATAGTTTGCAACCAAATGATTTGTGGTGGGTAGCACAATGTGTAGTGCCCTTGAATCCTTGGTGTAACAAAGATAAGCTAAGCTAGAAACAAAGTAAGATCTTCACGACATGTTGATGATCATGATGTGAACCCTAGAGTTTGAGTCGTGTTCCATGAAAGATTATTCTTAATTAATAACAAACCTTTGTCCTTTCATTATAAAACATAAGTGTTCAATAGCTTCTACCTTATACTAAGTACGTTTGTACTTACCTCTTTTGCATATTTTTATGTTCACGTTGTATGAGAAGATATCCAGGACGGACCGGACATTGATGATGATTTTGAGGATGACGTGTGATCATGCTATGCTATGCTAGATTTTAGATGCTTTCTTTTACACTACGTGGTATCATTACTTTGTATCTTTCTTTCAAGACTTGTTGTACTTTCCTTTTTGGACCTTGTTGTAAGATAACTTTACTTTTGTTTGTAAGATTTCGTACAATGTAAAGATTTTCATTGTTGTAAGTTCCCTCTTCTATCTTTTAAGTCAGATGGCATTGTAAATCTAGTATTATTTACGGTTTTCACCAGAGTCTCTTTAGTGCTTAACTCGATACGACGGCGTAGACTGAGGCTTACGTATAATATTAGATTTATTTAATGTTATACATGCTGGATGTTCTTTTTCCGGATAAGTACTCGGTATCCGGAAACAACGCGTTACAGGCCAATACTCAATAATTGATAATAGTTTTTAGTGTACATGGCATGGGAAGCATTATATACCATAAACTTTACACCATTGTTTATAGTCAAGTATTATAGACAATTGATGAATAAGACACTTCAAAATATTTTTAGATATTAGTGTTGGAAACCGAAAGACCTGTCCCAGATTGACTTGAACGACTATAATGCAATACAAAAAAAGTTTGCTGAGCTCACCGCTTTGGGATCAGCCCCCGCCTCAACAAGCCTTTTTCCAGATTTGTAATTCAAATTTCGTTCATGTCATTCCCAGTGAATTGAATTCAACCGAGCAACGTAAGCAATTAAAACCAACTCAAATTTGAACAAAGAGCTTGTATAAACTAAATAACATTAAGATCTAACGCATATGCTTGCAGAATACCGATTCAAGTAAGGGGCCTATTTGTTATAGCTCTTTAAGTCAAGAGAGTCTAAATGAAAGGATAAACCATTTTAATGAAGATGTAGACATCAACAAAGAGAAAACAATCATTAATTTAAAGACAATAACTTATGGATCGGTGATGAGCCATGAAATATAATCCTAATTAATCCTCCTCCGAAGTGTATCGGACGTAGTACAATGCTTCATCGATGCATCATGAACACGCCCTTGGAAAATCACCCTTTCGGAAGAGGAGGAGGAGGACGAGGCCCTTAGTATGTCTCCAGTGTCCTGAAAGGTAATGTACATGCCACTCGAGGTAACATATATTATACAAGTAATGGATACAGAGATAGGAAGTCATCGAAACTAATTACCAAAATATGATTACACAAGATAGTGACTTAAACTCCACATTTGGTGGAACCAATTTAAAGACTCAGCTGTGTGATGGACAGCTGAGAAGTGTATTCAATTACATGCATCATCGGTAGGGTGGAGTCTACCGAGCTTCATCGCCAGGTGTAAGGTCACAGAGTCTTGGAATACAAAGCAGGTCCCACATCTCATTAATTTCACATTATGTGCCTGATATAAAGTGTCATTAAAAGGAGGACACGTGTAGGGGTATTTATGGTGCATCGACAAAGATTCCTTGCGGCTAGGGTTTGGGATTTGTGCCTATAAATACAGCTTGTTGTTACATTGTCTCAGTGTGTGTGAAATCAGAACTCAAAGGCATAATAATAAATATATCTTTTTGCCGTGGTTTTTATCTCTCTCACTTTGAGAGGGGTTTCCACGTTAAATCAGGTTCTTCTTGTTTTCTGTTATCTCCTTTGATTATTTACGCTTGATTGCATCTGCTTGCTTTCTTGCATATGAAGTTATCTCCATCGCTTTTATAACAAGTGGTATCCGAGAGAGAGTTTCGAGAAAACAATGCATGCGATCAAATTCATCTTCACCAAGGCCTTCAGCAAGGTGCTAGGATCTGTGATAAAGTTGTGATCTTTAGCAAGAAAGATGTCAGCAGTAAACGTGAAAATCGATAAATTTACAGGAAGGAACAATTTTGGTCTGTGGCAAATCAAGATGCGTGCACTGTTGAAACAGCAGGGTTTGTGGAGTCCTTTATCTGACAAACCAAATACAGATGCAGCAGATTATGCCAGTCTGGAAGAGAAAGCACATTCAACCATCATGTTGTGCTTATCTGATGATGTTATCACTGAGGTTGCTGAGGAAGACACCGCAGCCAAGTTGTGGAAGAAGCTAGAAAGCCTGTATATGACCAAGTCACTGACCAACAAGTTGTTGTTGAAACAGAGGTTGTTCAGTTTGAAGATGCATAAAGGAATTCCACTGAGGGAACATCTTGACCAGCTGAACACAATATTACTTGACTTAAGGAATATTGATGTTAAAATTGAAGATGAAGATGCAGCCTTAATCCTGTTGGTGTCATTACCGGCATCATATGAAAACTTTGTGTAGTCTTTCATAGTTGGAAAGGATACAGTAGCTTTGGAGGATGTGAGGTCTGCCTTACATGCCAGGGAGCTGAGACACAAGGCTGCTGGGCTAGTAGCTAGCAGTAATAGTGGAAAAGGATATGGACAGAAGAAGAAAAAGAAATCAGGGTCCAAAGGTCCTAAGTCTACTGACGTCTGTAATTATTGTAAGGAGCAGGGACATTGGAAGTCCAATTGTCCAAGGAAGAAGAAACATCAGGAAGACAATTCTGGCACAGTAGCCTTGGCTACTGAGCAATCTGATGAGGATCTGGTTCTAATTGTAGGGGATTCTACACATCACAATGATGTGTGGATACTTGATTCTGGAGCATCATACCATATTTGTCCAAACAGGGAGTGGTTTTCTACTTATGAGCAGATGGATGGTGGTCAAATCTATATGGCCAACATCAATGTTTGCAAAGTTGTGGGAATTGGCTCAATGAAGTTAAGGACAGAGGATGGTAAATTTTGTACACTGAAAGATGTAAGACATGTTCCACAGATGACCAAGAATTTGGTATCTCTTAGTCTACTGGACATCAAGGGGTTCAATTTCAAGGGTGAAGGTGGACAGCTGAATGTCTTCAAAGATTCAGTTGTAGTCCTCAAAGGCATCAAGAGGGGAACCTTGTATATATTACAACGATTCATCAGATCTCTGCACTCATTGTTGCATCCTCAATGCCACACTGGCCTCAAGCAGAGACTCACCAGTGGCACATGAGACTAGGTCACATGGGTGAAAGAGGTATGTAGATTCTTTCTTCAGCAGGTTTTCTTGGGGGATATAAGGTCAAGAATCTTGACTTTTATGAACATTGTGTGTTTGGGAAATTGCACAGAAGCAAGTTCTCAGCAGGTTTGCACAACACAAAGGCATCACTTGATTATATCCATTCAGACTGCTGGGGTCCATCAAAAGTTGAGTCATTGGGTGGTCACAGATATTTTGTGTCATTCATAGATGACTATTCAAGGATGACTTGGGTGGTGATGATGAAGAACAAAAGTGATGCATTCAAGAACTTCAAGCGTGGAAGGCCCTAGTGGAGAATCAGCTTATGCAAGAAAATCAAGAAGCTCTGTCTGATAATGGTCCGAATTGCATGGGATGATTTTGATTCATTTTGTGCAGCTGAGGGTATTGCCAGACATCATACTGTAAGGAATACACCTCAGCAGAATGGTGTAGCTGAAAGGATGAATCAAACTCTATTGGAGAGGGCAAGATGTATGCTTTCTCAAGCTGGTTTATCAAGGAGATTTTGGGCAGAGGCTGTAAAAACAGCTTGCTACTTAATCAACAGGAGTCCTCACACAGGATCAATCTCAAGACACCATTTGAGATGTGGTCAGCAAGCCCCGACTGACTACTCGATTCTAAGGGTTTTTGGAAGTACAGCTTACTATCATGTTAGTGAAGGGAAGTTGGAGCCTAGAGCCAAGAAGGGAGTGTTTGTGGGGTATGGTGATGGAGTGAAGGGATATAGAATTTGGTCATCAGCAGAGTCCAGAGTAATCCTCAGCAGGGACGTGGTGTTTGATGAAAATTCTATGCTTAACTCATCGATGGGAGGTCTCATCGAATCAAACCAATCTTCAATCTAATAGTGTTGAGAATCAGGTGGAGCTTCAGGTGGAGTTTACTGATATGCAACAATCAGTGGATCCAAATCAACACTATACTGATCTGGATAATGAACCAGAATCTGATCCAAGCCAACCTACTGAGACCTCGGTGAGGCGTCATCTGAGACATTAATCAACAGAGTCTAGGCCGCCAAAGTGAAAGAAGATCTAATGTTGGGATACCTCCAAGGAGATATGGGTATGATGATTTGGCTGGATATGCACTCCAAGTTGCAGAAGAGGTAGAGGTTGCTGAACCTACTACTTATAGGGAAGCAGTGACATGTATAGAAGCATCTCAGTGGCATGCAGCCATGGGAGATGAAATGGAGTCATTGCTGAAGAATCAGACTTGGGAATTGGTCAAACAGCCTACTGACAAGGGAGTTGTGACTTGTAAATGGATTTTCAAGAAAAAGGAAGGAATAACTAAGGCAGAAGGGGTCAAGTATAAGGCACGTTTGGTTGTAAGAGGATTCAATCAAAAGTAAGGGGTTGACTTTGATGAAATATTTTCACCAGTAGTCAGACACACTTCAATCGTGGTGTTACTAGCAATGGTGGCACAAAGCAGATCTCGCAACTTGAGCAATTAGATGTGAAGACTGCTTTTCTACATGGTGAGGTGGATAAGGAGATATACATGACACGGCTGAGGATTTTCAATTTCTGGCAAAGAAAATTATGTTTGCAAGTTGAAGAAATCATTGTATGGTTTGAAGCAAGCTCCAAGGCAAAGGGTATAAAAGGTTTGATGAGCTTTATGCTTCAAAGGGTTACAACAGAAGTCCTTATGATCATTGTGTTTACTACAATCTATTGAAAGATGGATCATATATATATCTTGTCCTGTATGTGGATGACATGTTGATTGCTGCTGCAAGGAAGTCTAATATTCAAAATCTGTAGAACCTTCTCAAGGTCTTTGAATTTGAAATGAAGGATTTGGGTGCAACCAAGAAAATTGCAGGGATGGAGATCTGGAGAGATAGAAGTCGGAAGAAACGTTCTTGTCTCAAAGAGGTTATGTGCGTAAGATATTGGCCAAGTTTGGGATGTCTCACAGCCAAAACCAATAGATACTCCTATGGCATCAAATGTCCATTTGTCTGCTTTATGCTTCACGATCCACCAAGAGAAGGAGTATGTCAAGAGTTCCCTATGCTAGTGTAGTTGGCAGTCTGATGTATGCCATGGTATGCACTAGGCCTGATCGCTCGAGCGATCGGTGTTGTCGCAGGTTTATGGCTCAACCTCGAAAGGAACACCGGAAAGTCATTAAAAGGATATTCAGTACCGAGAGGTACAAATGATGTTGGTCTCATTTATGGAGGTGATATCGGTCCAGTCACAAAGTTACCGTGATGCCGATTATCACAGTGATGTTGATGAGAAAATCAATGACTGGGTATGTGTTTACATTGGGAAATACAAAGTGGTCACCGAAAGCTACTCTTCAGTGCTACGATGGCCTTATCAACTCATCAAGCGTAATATATGGCTCTCTTCAAGCGGCTAAGAGGGTATCTGGTTGAAGGGGCTAGTCGGTGATTTGGGGTTGCATCGTGATCAGCCGAGATATATTGTGACAGATCTAAGTGCAATATGTTTAGCCAAGGATCGTGTTCATCATGAGAGAACCAAGCATATTGATGTCGTATCACTTCTTGAGGAATGAGAAGAGGGTTGTAGTGAAGAAGATCAGCACCAAGGATAATCCTGCTGACATGTTCACTAAACCAGTTCAGCAGAGTAAGTTTCAGCTTTGCCTGGACTTACTGAATATTCAAAAGCTTATAATCTGTTTCTGGAAACTCTACTGACGGCAGATCAGTGGAGTGGATGCTGTGGAGATAGTCTGGTACAAGTACATCTGGCATTGACGAATGCATCTGGTACAAGTACAACCGGTTATGCAATCTGTTTGACTCTGGTGAGAGTTGAAGTCAAGGTGGAGATTTGTCAGTATAGTGACATAAACTCTACATTTGGTGGAACCAATCTGAAGACTCAGCTGTGTGATGGACAGCTGAGAAGTGTATTCAATTATGTGCATCAAGAGGGTGAAGTCTCACGAGCTTCACGATAGGGTTAAAGTCTGCCGAGTCTTCGAATACAAAGCAGGTCCCACATCTGCACTTACATTATGTGACACCTATACAAAGTCATTAAAAGGAGGACACGTGTAGGGGTATTTATGGTGCATCGACAAAGATTCCTTGCGGCTAGGGTTTGTGGATTTGTGCCTATAAAATACAGTTGTTGTTACATTGTCTGTGTGTGTGAAATCTGTAACTCAGTGCATAATAATAAATATCTCTTTTCTCGCCGTGGTTTTTTTATCTCTCTCTTTTGAGAGGGGTTTTCCACATTAAATCTGTGTTCTTCTTGTTTTCTGTTATCTCCTTTGATTATTTACGTTTGATTGCATCTGTTTCTGTTTCTTGCATCTGAAGTTATCTCCATCAGTTTTATAACAGATTCTAACACTCCAAATCAGCAAAATGCCAACATTCTTTAGTAAGGTTTTGCGTCTCAACATCACCATCTACAAATTCAAGGACTAAAACTGATTAAATGATAATTAAGCAGATGAATAAGCGCTATAGCCTCACACAAAATTAAAAAGTTAGTGGAATTATTAAGGAAGGTATAATTTATGCACCATTTGATGCACTCAAAGCTTGAACTTAAGCTTTGGTAAGAGGATGCCAACTAATTGCTTTCCGAAAAGTATGTACAAACATTACACGGCCAGAAGAAGTGACGAAAATTAAAATGAGGGGACCCTTAGAAAACCTAAATCAAGAGACAACATTTCACTGGGTCATTTTCACCGGAGAACATGCAGAAACATCAAACTCTCAAAAGAAGGACAATTTCTTTCAGCACATAGCAATGGAGAAAACAAAGATTGAAGTAAAAAAAATATAGAAGAGCTCTGTTTGCATTCATCTTGGGATTTTAAATCCAACTCAAATTTACTAACTATGAATAATAAATCAATACAAGACCAGGGACAATTCAATTAATTTCTGCTATTGAATTATCGATGGCCGGATTGGGGCTTGCAATGTGTTCTTTCATATGATTTTCTGAGAAACAGTCAATTAACTAGACATGATTCTCTCCACGTTCTCTTCCAACCTATACGTCACGTCTTTTTGATTCTTCTTCAACAAATTCTGATCCATTACTTAATTTTGTGACTCCTCAACTGTGATTTTGGGTCATCTAAAGGAAGCGAGATGTTGATCCGTTTTGTACCATGGACTGTCAACACGTTCCTGATCCAGCTAGCTCCAAAGGTCTATCAACGATTATCCGTCATGGCCGGTATGACTTAAAGGAATTTCTGACCGGTATATTGGGTCTAAAACTTATATGTTTTCTACGTCCAATACCGGTCAAAAATTCTATTTCATACATTCTGACCCAAATTCAGCAGAAAAAATTAAACATTCTATCTAAATTTGGGCCAGAATAAATATGCACGAAACTTTCAAGGATAAAATTGAAAAACAAAATTGTGTGCTAAGATATTTTGCTGTATGAAAATATGTATATATTTTTTTTCTTATCTGGCAGTTATGAGACAAATGAAAAATAAATATTAAAAACCTTGTTTCTTTGGTCTTCGCGTCTCCTTCTCAACCAAGTTAAAGATTTAAAGATATATAAAAAAAACTGTAAAATGGTCATCCAATTCTATACAAATTTGGATCTAAAAAAAATTCATTAGAGATCTGAAAGGAAACAGTAACTAAATGATCTTCCAATTCTATACGGATCTGGATCTTAAAAAATAAAAAGTCGATGTAGTTCTGAAAGGAAAAAATAACCAATACTAAATAGAAAATGGGAAAAACAAGAGCAGAATACCTATCGGTCGAGATCTCTGAGAATTGATATGCCATGATCAACGATCTTTCCGCCATAAAAAATTTCTGCAAGATCCCTTCTTCAGAAAAATTTATATACGTTCAACCGCCATTTAAATTTTCAGCGAGAACCCTA
The DNA here is from genome assembly GCA_026214975.1 of Gentiana macrophylla. Lineage (NCBI taxonomy): Eukaryota > Viridiplantae > Streptophyta > Magnoliopsida > Gentianales > Gentianaceae > Gentiana > Gentiana macrophylla. Next base: position 63,383,957 of record CM047816.1, on the reverse strand, counting down.
CCACAATTTTGTTTGAAAACGGACTCCATTTCTTTTATATTTCACATTAAAAATATTTGAAAGAACAGGTCTTGTTATGCGCACTTATATAGGGGTAGTGTGAGTCCTAGAGTGTTCCATATTTTTTTTTGGGGAGTGGTTTGAAAGGACAAAAAAGAGAGGGAAAATAGGAATCATGACAGTTAAAATATAAATTGGGTGATAAGGAAAAATTCACTATTCATAACTCCAAATCCATTGTTTGCTGCAACGGAACTAACCTGAAATCCAATGTTTAACTATTCTACTGTTTATGTGTTTTTAAGAAAAATGAAATCAAAAATAACGTTGAAAACATATAAAATGAGATGTGTAAATAAAGCAAGACGAAAAAAGAAAAAAAGTGATGAAAGAATTACCATCTTTTGACAATCAGATCAAAATATATATTCATTTTTGTAGTTGAATACGAGAGAATTTAAATCACAATTGAATAAGCACATGCCCTTTTTACCCAAAAAAATATTTCTCTGTCCTCTTTGTATGTTTCTATGTTCAAATTGTCATTTTTAACAATAGTCCCTATTTTTACTAGATTCAGATTTTTTAAGAAGTAGTATTTCTATTTTCACCTCTTTGTTTCTTAATTTGTTGCAGTGTAATAAACGAAACTATTTATCACCTTATACGGAAGCGTTGAATAATCATATATAATCAATTTTGATGGCATCAATTCGCCACTATATTGGAAAAAAATGTCTTGTTTTGTCGGTACTCAATAATTGATAATAGTTTTTAGTGTGCATGTGTTGGGACAGATTGCCCACACTCTTTATGTACAATAAATATAGTAGCGTCTTTACTACCACCAATTGGTTTTAATACAACGGTAAGCGCTTGATCTTTAACATGGTATCAGAGCCAGAGGTCACGGGATCGAACCCTGGTTGGAACATTATTTAAGAAAATTATGCAAGTGTTGGGACAAATTGCCCACACTTGAGGGGGTGTTGGGAGAGATTGGGCACACTCTTGAATGAAAAATTGTGAATGAAAAATTGTGATTATATCACACGCCCCTAGGATGATTAACGTCGACTTAATCCTCAGCATCTGATTGGTCGGATGATGCAACTTTGATTTATGATTGGTCGGATGACTCAATCACACGAATTCTTGAATTCTGATTGGTCGGATGACACAATCACATGCCAAAAAATAAAAATTAATATATGGTTAATTTCTTAAAGAAATTTTGTCCAAAAAATTAATAGCAACATCCGAACCGAGCCAAGCCGGCCGGACGGCAGCGACGAGCGCGCGCTTGTGGATATATCTAAGTCCCCCCTCCTGCAAAAAAGTGCTTTGCCCCTCGGGGCACATCTATAAGAGTCACACAAACTCTTAAATATGGAGCTCAAGTGTCGCATTTTTCCAATGTGGGAGAGTTTGAGTTGATCACACCTTCAACTCCTCTCCCAGCATGTTTTACACCAACCTTAGACATTAATTTCTCATTCACCCGATATCCGAATCGAGTGATTCCAAAGGCAAACATCATATACTCAGTGAGTAGAATTTTTAGACGTAATAAACTCACGGTGAATCACACTATAGCGTATCCAAAATTTCGCGCTAAATTTGAATGTTTCAACACATGTTCTAAGCCCTCATTCCATGGGTTTGGCTTATACCTCCAACAATCCCACACATGAATGAATTAATGCAAATGAAAATGCAGACTCTGAAGAGAAGTCAGACGGAAAAATATTGCATAAAGAGAGGTAGCTTCTGGCCTTTAAGCTGACTTAGTGAATTACTATCGGATTTACTCGGCTAACCAGTGAACTAGGTCTTGAACTGATCAGCCTAGTGTAAACCAATACAGTAGCACCGACATAATATTTTCCCTAGTACCTTTCAGTTCTCATGGCTGTGTCCATCTCGGCCCTAGACAACACATGATTTCAGAAAGTTCTTTAGAGAATTGAAGCCTCAAAATTCTCACAGAAGCGGCCCCACTTTACACTTACATAGGTGACCTCCTGTCAAGAGTATTTTGACCTAACCCACTTGAATATCAAGATATGGGAATCATTAAAATCTTTGCTTAACCTCACACCCCTTGCAGACATCACTTTTATTCTAATAGAATGGTTAAGTTTTAGACTGACCATGATCTTGAGATCTCCAATCAACATTGTTGGGTTGCTATTACAAGAAAACATGCGTAATAGGCTTCAATCCCATTCCAAATGTCAAAATTGACATCTGATCTCTGGATAAACCTTTTCTAAGTAGATCCATGAGATTCTTCTTCGTCCTTACATAGTCGACGGAAATCACACTATTAAAGATCAATCGTTTAATGGTATTGTGTCTACGGTGTATATGTTGAGACTTACCATTGTATATACTACTATGAGCCCTTCCTATAGCCGATTGACTATCGGAGTGTATGCTGATAGAAACCACAGGCTTCGTCCAACAAGGATCATCCTCAAGGAAATCCCTCAGCCATTCATCTTCATCTCCAGCCTTATCCAATGCTATAAACTCAGCTTCCATTATGGAATGAGCTACGCACATTTGTCTCATATACTTCCAGGACATAGCAGCACCCCAATCAGGAATAAGTACCATTGGTCGACTTCAAATATTTCGTATCTAATACCCAGTTGGCATCACAGTATCCTTCTAATACTGATGGATATCTTGTATATCATAATCCCAGACTCATAGTGTACTTTATGTACCTCAAAAACCTATTTAAGGATTTCCAATGATTATGATTCAGTTACTTGTGAACCTACTCAGTTTGTTCACCGCACATGCTAAGTCTGGTCGTGTGCAGTTAGTTATGTACATTAGACTACCAATCACTTCAGAAAATCTCAATTGATCCACAGGTTCACCGCTAGTATTAGCTATGTGCATACTTAGGTCAAGTGAAGTGCTAATTGGACTTTCATCAAAGACATTGAATCTTTGCAAGACAGACTCAATATAATGAGTTTGTGACAATATAAGTCCATCAGTAATTCTAGATATCTTGATCCCTAGTATATCATATGTGACTCATAAGTCCTTCATATCGAAGTTCCTTGTTTACATCTTCTTAGTATTCATGATGATATGATGATTACTTCCATTATCAACATGTCATCCACGTATAGACATACTACCACATATGCGTTAGGTGCGTTCTTCATGTAGACACATTTATCACTCTCGTTAATCTTAAATCTATTTGAAAAAGTAGTATTGTCAAACCTGATATGCCATTGTTTTCGTGCTTGTTTAAGCCCATACAAAGAATTAACGAGTCTACACACCTTACTTTCTTGCTTTTGAACAACAAACCCTTTAGGTTTTTTCATGTATATCTCCTCTTCCAACTCACCATTCAAGAAGGCAGTCTTCATATCCATTTGATAGACTTCTAGGTTATTGACCGTAGCTATGTCTATAAAAACCTTTATAAAAGTAATTCTCGTAACTGGCGAGTATGTATCAAAGAAGTCTAGGCCTTTTTCTGTCAGAACCCTTGGGCCACCAACCTAGCCTTGTACTTATCAATAGAACCATCAAACTTTAACTTCTTCTTGAAGATCCACTCGCACTCAAGTGGATTATTTCCCGGCGGAAGATCAACCAACTCCCAAGTGTTGTTTTGCATGATGTATTCTATTTCACTATTTATAGCCTCTTTCCAGAAATGAGCTTCTGGAGTAGAATTTGCCTCAGCATATGTCCAAGGTTTGGTTTTTACCATATAGGTCAAAAACTCAGGACCAAAAGACTTGGAAGTCCTAGACATCATTCTTTATCCCTTCTCTAAGTTGATTCTCAACTTCATTCTTATAATCCTTAAAAGCTTCAAGAGCATCATCTTTGCTTCTCAGCAGATAAACATAACAATATCTGGTACAATCATAATTAAAAGTAATGAAATACTTTTACCACCTTTAGTTTGCACAAATCTTAAGTCACATATATCAGTGTGAATTAAATCTAGAGGTTTTGTGTTCCATTCAACCGTTGGAAACGGTGCTTTAGCTAACTTAGCTTCAACACATATTTGGCATTTGTGATTAGGATCAAGTTTTACGTTAGGGATTAAATCTAGATTCATCATCTTTCGAATCGATTTATGATTAGCATGTCCTAATCTACAATGCCATAAACAAGAAGACTCAAGCACGTACACAGAAGTAGAAGTCATCTTATTAGCCTTATCTGCACAACAGTTTTGGGTAGAATAGTCATCACATTCATCTTGAACATACCATCTACCAAGTACCCCCTCGCAACATACATATAAAATTTGGATTAAACAACTTTACCCCCATTAAATACCATCTTAAATTCATTCATCACCTGAAGAGCACCAGAAACAAGGTTCTTGCGTATGTCTGGAACATGCAGCACATTCTTGAGTGTGATTTCTTTGCCATATTTCATCTGTAGTATGACATTTCTCACACCTTCAGCCTTCGCAGAGGCAAGTTTCCAATAAAGAGTTGTTCGCCCTCAACAGCCTTGTACTCGGAAAACATCTCTTTCAGTGCACAAGCATGGAGAGTATCCCCAGTGTCAATCCACCATTCATGAGTATTCCCAACTGTGTTGTATTTAGAAACCACAGCCGACATGTTCATCTCTGGCACGCCTTCCGCCACTTTTTCAGCAAGATAGGCACGTGGCTTACATTTCTTTTGTGACATGCATTCATTTTTGGCGATGCCATTGCTGTCCTCAGTTAAAACAGCTTCCAGTGAACTGTTTCTTAACTTTTTTTAGTGTCTCTTGGACTTTGATTAGGCTAATTACGCTTCATGACTTTGTTGCTCACTTCAACCAAGTTCGTCTTGGACTGCCCGATCAAAAAGCTTCTTTCTGATCTCTTGTTCTACACTAAAATTCGTAGACGTGTTGCCAGCTCTTCCATGGTCATCTATTTCTGCTTGTGCAAGTAGTTCTTGAAATTCCTCCAAGAGTGAGGGAGTTTCTCAATCACAGCAACAACCTAGAATTGTTCACAAATTATCTTTTTCTCTTCCAGGATTTTAGAGATGATCACTCGTAGCTCCTCAATCTGACTGACCATAGACTTGGAGTCAACCATCTTGTAGTCCATGAATTTGACCACATAAAATTTATTTGAGCCAATCCTCAATTTTATACTTTTCTCCAAAGCCTGCCACAAGGATTTAACAGACTTTTTTGAGCAGTACACCCCATATATGGAGTTCTCCAAGAAACTAAGGATGTAGTTCTTGCTCAGGAAGTCAGAGTGCTTGTATGCATCCAAATCCATGACTGACGCATGATCCCTTTCTTTTATGACATGAAGATCCTTCGTCAGAATCTGAACCAAGCCAAGAGTTGTCAGATAGAATAGAAACTTCTGTTGCCACCTTTTGTAGTTCAAGCCACCAAACATTTTGGGTTTCTCCCCTTGAGGCCCCAAACTGTTCTGAGTGGGTTCAACAATAGACACCGTGGAGGTACTCTCTTGCACAGCTGAATCCATTATTGTATACGCAGAAGATCGACAAATCAAGTTCAGTTCATCCTCAAACGAACGTAGATATCAAGAATGAGTAGAAGTAGAGTTTTCAGTTTGGCCTCAACCAAACAGAATCAAGAAAGAAATAAACTAACAATAATTCGACCAGATCTGTAATGTAACAGGTTCAAATGATCCTATACCACACAAATTAAATCAGTCTTAAACTTGTTGGGAAAAATGTATCGTGTGTGGAGTGATTTACGGAACAGATCCGTAATAAACGGAAGTAATAACAGAAAATTAATAAAACAGAAAATAAATAACACGAAAAAGAAATTTATTTTATTAAGTAGATTTAATAAAAGAACTATTACAATACATATCTGATTCGAAATGATAAGAAAATAAAGTATAATGCATAAATAAAGAACTAGAAATCAAACCGAGGTGAGTATGTTACTCTTTCCTTAAGACAGATTGCTCCGGTATGGTTCCTAATGTAGTACCAACTGCCTCCCAAAATACAACAGCTTACGTCTCGGATTTAGAGGCACTTCAAAAATCCGAGCTCCGGCAAACTTACATAGTGCTCCAACTTCTCTTCGACGCAAGATCTAGATCTATATGAGACTCTTTATAGTGGAGACCCAAGAGGAAAACTGATGATCAAACTTTCATCCATGGGGTTCTTTATATAGTGGAGAGGAGGAGCAAATTCTCGAACCTAATTGGCCGGACGACATCATTAAGTCGGCCAACTTAGATCACACACCCTTAGGAAGATGAAGGTCGACTTAATCCTCTACAATTGATTGGTCGGATGATGCATCTTTGAATTCTGATTAGTCGGATGACTCAATCACACAGATTCTTGAATTCTTATTGGTTGGATGACACAATCACAAGCCAAAAATAAAAATTAATTTATGGTTAATTTGATAAAGAATTTTTGTCCAAAAAATTAATAGTGAACGGAGCCGAGCCGGCCGGACGGCGGCTGCGTGTGCGTGCTTGTGGAATTATCTAAGTCCTCCCCTTGCACAAACGTGATTTGCCCTTTGGGGCACATCCATAAGAGTCACACAAACTCACACAAAATTAATTATTTAAATGGTTCTTTTAAACTTCCGTTTTTTGTATGATGCAACTGTTTTGTAAGGCTTACATGTGCATTTGTTCAAGAGAAGTGCACATGCCGAACGGCATTTTACTATTTTCGACTTTCCTATGGTTTGTTCCATTACATAGGCCAAAAGGCAGTTAGACTAGGGTGTATTGGCAATGAGAAGTCTTTCGTTTAGTGCTCGTAGCCTTTCATTTTCACTATGAATTAATGGGGCACCTATTCTTTCACGGTCGACTCCAAATCCAATATTCCATTTCAGATAGTCGATGACTTGCGCGTGTAGACATTCTTTCCCATTCTTGGATTTCTTTAAAAGAAATAGCCATGAACTAGCGATTCATATGAGTAGACACTACTCGTGAACGTGTGGATGTCCAGTGAGATTGATACCAAATCATTCTCGTCATCTTTGAACTAATTTTAATTTGTCTCCCGTTCATCACGAGTGACAGCAGTGACACACTTATTGATGTCACTTAAGTTTGTAGGCTCAAGAGGAACATCATCTTCCGAAAAAATTAATTTGCATTCTCGATTATTGAGTTCAACGTTCTTGTTACTTTTCCACTTTTATGAAGTCATCATCAGTCAATTTATCATGTTTAGCAGTTTAGATACCATGAGATAATATGCAGTTGTAAAAAATAAATCATGACAGAAATATAAATCAAATCATACACCACAACAAATAATGATTTTAGGAATTATAAACGTGATGTCATGCATGAAGTTTATCCTACCATTCCAAGGATTTAACCTCACATCATACTGCCGCCGCAGGGTCGATATCAGCACAATGACGGTTAAATTGAGACAATCTCTCTCAACAATTAAACAATTAAGAATCAAACATCTCCATTTAATTGTTGATTACCTTCCTTTTTCAGCCAAGATATTTCCAAAAAATATCATTGTGAGTGTGACCTACTATTTCAGATCTCAAAGTACGCCCCGAGTATGCCGCCGCAGGGTCGGTTAGTGACTCGATGAGTACCCAAAATCCTATACTTTCGGAGACCAAGCCTTGAATTTTGATTGGGGTGAAGGCCATCCGCAGGGGGCCGTAATCAAAGTGGCTCGAGGCGTCACCCTTCTCTCACGTGCTTGTGCCAACAGTAGAGGCTGTGGGGTCGGTTGTCACCTTCCCCGCTCCCACTCGTATTTTGAAAATTAGGTAGTCTTTTAGGATTTTAAGAATTTATTTACAATCCGAAAAATAATAAATCATGAATATTTAAATTAATCCTCCCACTAGTTCATCGGTTCCAAATACCATCTAACTAGTGTCACTTATTCACGATTTTCCAATTTTATGGATTTATTAAAATTCCTCGTGTAGACGCTACAAAATTAAAATTTACCAAGAATTTTATAATCCAAATACTTTAGGACTTTATGAATTTTCTTATAATTCAAAAAACAATAAATCACAAAATTAAAATGCTCCCACTAGTTTATCGGTTCCAAATACCGTCTAACTAGCGACACCTTATTCATGATTTTCCAATTTTTTGAATATTTAGAAAATCTCTTGTGTAGACACAACAACAAAAATTCACCAATGAATTTTATAGTCCTAATTATGTCATGATAAAAATTTTGGATCGTAGAATATTGTTGGAAATAAAATTTATGTTTTGATGATAATTCATCTTATTTGTTATAATATTATCTTGACCCCATTGATGAAGTGCTGAAGCCAGCTGTTATAGTGGAAAGCTAAAAGATGTCTAGAACTGAATGTATAAGCTTTATTAGAGTCTGATATTTGTATAAGTTACATCAGACAAGTGTTAAGGGTGATTTTATATGATTTATAACGTTATATTTTATAATGATTTTCTCCATATTCATATAATTTGCATAGAAATTGAGTGTTTAATTGGTTTATTGAGCAAGTGAGGTTTGAAACGGTTTCATCGCAAAGTTAGTGGATTTATGGGATTTTACTATTGATTTTATATTGATTTGGATGATATTACACTTTGCCATGTTTTATTATCTTGTAGATACACGAAATTGGTTCAAAAGAGGATTAAAAGATGTTAAGGATCGGAGTTGTATGAAGAAAAAGAGATAGAGATGGAAAAATCGGATTTGAAGTAACTGAACGTGCGTCCATTTCTCCGTCCAGTGGACGGGCGTCCAACTTATTGGACGGGCGTCCGGGCTGGAATATTTGATTCAGAGTTCTCCCAAAATCGATGGACGAGCGTCTGATTTAAAGAAGGACGGGCGTCTGATCATGACTCGGCCCGATTCGAAGTTTTCAAGCTGTCTGGACGGGCGTTCAACCCATCAAACGGGCGTCCAATGGCCGACATAGCAGCAGCCGACTTAAAATTCTATATATAGCTGCGTTATTTCCACACAATATCATCAGATTTTCGAACCCTAAACCCTAGGGGCGGCTCAGTTTTTACTGTTTTTACTTTCTAGTTAGATTCAAACACTTTTTATGTGTTTTTATTCAAATAATTCGATCTTCAAGAGGATGCTAAGAGGCTAGACCTCTTTTGAACAAGCATTGTGAAGCCATCCGGTCAACAATTCAGTTTCGATTCTCGTTTGTCCTGTGAGTTCTTAATTCAAGTTGTATCTTTATTATGTCTATGTTGATTTTATGCAATTCATATTGAAAGATCCTTGCATGTTGATTGTTTATATTGATGAAAATCTTGTTAAACCCTAGATCACCATAATAAAGATTAGGTCTTTAACCTAAAAATAACGAGAGTTGGTTAGGTTGAATTTCTAGGTTAGAAATTGAGAGATTTCACACCTTTGGTCAGAAAGCGTTAATATTTTGATCGAAAGATAGAAGATTAATAGGCGAACTTGTCTAAGAAATTAGGAGTTCATACCTTGGCTAGGTGAATCACAACTTGATTAAGAATCACGAGATAATCGAGGTAGAAATTGATAGTTGTAGGATAGGTGGATCAATTGCTTGTTCGTTTGCTATTTCATTGATTACACCACTTGAATCAGAATTACTCTGTAAATTTACGACCTTTATTTCGTAATAGATTTAGAATAGATTTAATTTAGATAATTTGTTCAAGAACCATATTTTCCTGGCTTTAGATCTCGATCTTCTGTCCAGTTATTCTTATTTGTAGTTTCGTTCTTCTCGTTTTAGTTTTCACTGTTTTATTTTCGTATCTTTTTAGTAGTAATCGTGACATAGTTAGGTTAGATAATAAAAACTAGATTAAACAACCCCGATTCCCGTAAGATCGACCGGTATCAACCTCATACTACGATCCCTACACTTGGGGTATACGGATTTATAAATTTATTACTTGTTTATTTTCATTAGATAAAATCCGAGACAAGTTTTTGGCGCCGTTGCCGGGGAACCGGACGGTTGTCTAGTTTTTATTTTCGTTAGTAATTTAATTTAGATATTTTATTTTCGTTTCGCTTTCGTTTCTGTTTTGATGGCGGGCGCTCTAAGTAGTGGGCGCCCGTGCCTGGTCAAGTTTTTATAACTCGTTCGTTTTACCCGATCAGACGGCGTCTCGATTATCCAGACGTCCGTCCCAGATTCTTCTTCGAGCAGGCGCCCGTCCCATGTCTGGACGCCCGTCTGACCTCTTTCTCTTTAAAATCTTTTCTCGGTTTTAACCTTTGATTTAAAGGTTAAACAACTAGATCTTGGTATCGGTTTATGCAAACTCGGAGTCGAAAGGGGCGACTACTCTATACCCCTGACCTCGAGCGAACCATTGTCCGACCAAACAGGAGAAGACTCCATTTTGCGGACCACCCTGACGAAGAAAACACAGTCGAACGAGATATCGAACAAGATCTAGCTCGAGAGATCGAAAATATAGTCATTATGGCTGCTGAAGATATACGTACGTTGGCTGACTACGCCATGCCTGGCGTAGTCAAGGTCTACCCGGCTATCGTCCTACCAACCATAAATGCTCAGACCTTCGAACTCAAGCCTGGTCTCATTCAAATGATGCAACATGCATCTATCTTCCACGGCTATCAGTCTGAAAATCCGCACACTCACGTACACACATTTCTGGAGATATGTGGTACGACTCGCATTCAAGGTGTAAGCGAGGATGCCATTAAGCTGAAATTGTTTCCGTTTTCCTTGAAGGGGGAGGCAAAAGAGTGGTATAACTCTCTCCCTGCTGAATCCATTACCACTTGGGCTGGACTTGAAAAAGAGTTTCTAAGTCAATATTTCCCACTTTCCAAGACAGCCCAATGCCTCAGTGAAATTTTTACATTTTATCAGAAGGAAAACGAGTCATTCTTTGATGCATGGAAGAGGTTCAAATCTCTTCTTCGGAAATGTCCCCGTCAGGGTATTGACTTGCAGAGGCAAGTCAATAGATTTTTCAAATGGATTGACCGAGGCTCACTAAGGGCATGGTCAATAGTTCTTCAGTGGGGCATTCTTGAGAAAGACACTGAAGAGGATGGGCACTATTTGAGGATATTGCCAAGTACAATTACGCCCTCTCAAGCTATTCAAGCACCTCCTCCTCCTAAGATCGAGGAGGTGAATATGCAAAAATCGATCGCCATCTTTGCAAAAAGCGGATGGCGACTTCTCAAATTTCTCTAATCCGATCAATCGTAATCTTTCCCTCAATGTAACTCTCAAGTTACATACTATGAAATTGTTGTCGGGTGGCCATATGATTGGCGGTGTCAATTTGTTCCCCTGCGCTTATCAAGTTAATACTGCTCATGACAATGGATAGTATAATCCAATCACATGTCGAATCGCGGACAATGTGGGACATACATCTCGTTTTACGTCCTTTGAATGGACGAAATCTTTGAAATAACGCTTTCTCTGGCGGACCAATCGAGGTTTAACAATCAACTCTCGCGCGAGTAATCCTCAAAACCAGGGTTTCAGCCAGAATCAAAATTTTAATTCAAATTCGAATTTTAATCAAAATCAAAACTTCAATCGAAACCCTACTTACAACCAGAACCAGAACTCCAATTTTTCCAATCAGAATCAAAGGTTCAGTCAGAATTGGCCTAACAATTCTAATTCTACATTTCAGAATCGGTCCAGCCAGCCTTACCCGCAAAACTTCCAAAACTCTCAAGGGCCCTCACACTCGAGTGATATCCAAGCTGAATGGAGCTCCTTTCGGGAGGAGCAAAACAGGACACTCAAGAATCTTGAGAGGCAACTAGGGCAATTGGCTGAACAGTTAGCTTCTAGACCCCCAGGGCAGTTGCCCAGCTTCACGGAAAAGAATCCAAAGGGTGGTCAAGTTGCTCAGACTGATCTGAATAATAGCCAATGCACTGACCTGGTGCCTTCAATTCCGTACGGTAGAGAAGAGGCCAGTGTGATGAACTTAAGGTCAGGTACTCAACTAAGTGGTCCCCCTCACCAGGGAAACCATTAACCCCTCCTGCCAGTGATAAGGCAGGAGGGGAAGTCGAGCACCTACGTTCCCCTTGGCTGCAAGAAAATACTCAGGTGGCTGATCCCCTAAGAGGTGAAAAAGTTGGAAGTCCTCAGGTGGCTGAACCCCTGAGGAATGAAAAATCAAGTGAGAGTCAGGAGGCTGATCCCCCGACTGGTAAGAAAAATGAAAAGGTAGTAAGGTGGAAGGACTTGGAAGACAAAGCTGTCAGTTCATCCTCGAAGAAAGCCTTTTCTGAGAGTGACTTGAAAAAGCTTCCATTTCCACCTAGAAAAAGCAACATCTCCTTGAATGAGGACAAAAAGTATGAAATAGTGCTAAACCTTTTGAAAAATACTCAGGTTAATCTTCCATTATCCGAGGTCTTGGTTGAGATGCCTAAGTATACCAAATTCATCAAGGATGTTGTTTCTTCTAAGAAGAAATTAGCGGGCATGGATCGGTTGATTGGTGAGGATTGCTCTATGATCAATTATGAAGATCTACCAATCAAGAAGGGTGACCACAGGAAATTTGTTCTCACATTGCTAATGGGAGGCTTAGTCTTCCCAAACTCTTTATGTGACTCAGGTGCATCCATAAGCTTCGATGCCATTGTGCATGCATAAAACGGCTTGGGTTAGACAATCTTCTAGAACCCACAACCATGAATCTTCAATTCGCGGATAGATCTTCTAAGAAAGCTGCGGGAATACTAAAAGACGTCCTAGTTCAAATTGACAGATTTACCTTCCCGGTGGACTGGTACGTTCTGGACATGGAGAAGGACATGTCCCTCTAATTCTTGGGAGACCTTTTCTGTCTACAGCCAGAGCCCTCATTGACTGCGATGGTGGGCAAGTGACGATACGTGTTGGTGATCAAGAGGTGAGTTACAATGTTTCCAAAGCTAGCCAGAAACCCTCTGAAAGACCAACCGGCTTCTCCATTGACGATATGTCCGATGACTTCAATGATTTCATGGAAAAGCAAGTCATGGTCATTTACAACCCGAATACGAGCGACTAGTTGAGAAACCGAATAATCATGGTGTGGTGAGTCTAGAAACAGTTAGAAGTGAATTTGAAGATGAGTTGTTGAAAGGAGAAGTTTTGGCGGTGGGACCACTAAGTAAACTCAGCGATGTTGAGTTGAAAAGTGGAGATCTTAAATCAAGTTTGGAAGACCCCCTGCAGATCTGCATGCTGAAGTCATTGCTAAACATCTAAAGTATGTGTTTTTAAGAGAAGGTGACAAGCTTCCATTAATTATATCTGCCAAGTCGTCTCGATTAGAAGAAATGAAGCTGGTGAACGTCTTGAGGAAAAATGAGAAAGCCTTTGGTTGGCAAGTAGGAGACATCAGAGGGATATCTCCTGACATCTGTATACATAAAATCAAGACCCAAGAAGGTGTGAAATGTGTTAGATGACCCTGTGAGGAGGCTCAACCTCATATGCAAGAGGTGGTCAAGAAGGAAATTATCAAGCTTTTAGATATGGGTATCATATACGCAATCGCCGATTTGTGAATGGGTATCCCCTACCCGTAGTTCCCAAGAAAGGAGGAATTACTATTGAGAAGAATGAGAAGGGAGAAGAAATAGCATTGAGACTTATTCATCGGTTACAGAGTCTGCATTGATTACAGGAAACTCAATAAGATAACCATGAAAGATCATTTCCCCCTTCCTTTCATTGATCAGATGCTTGAGCGGGACACGCATTCTACTGTTTCCTGGACGGATATTCAGGATATTTTCAGATAACCATCGATCCAGTTGACCAAGAAAATACCACTTTCGCCTGCCCTTATGGTACATTCGCTTACAGGCGAATGCCATTTGGTCTTTGCAATGCCCCAGCTACGTTTCAAAGATGTATGCTGGCCATCTTTGACGGGCTAGTTGAAAAGTGTATGGAAATTTTCATGGATGACTTTTCGGTCTTTGGTCAATCCTTCGATGATTGTCTTGACAATCTTGACCGTGTCTTATCCGGATGTGTGGAAAGAACTTAGTCCTAAATCGGGAAAAGTGTCATTTCATGGTAGATGAGGGAATAGTTCTTGGCCACAAGATCTCCGCCAAAGGTATTGAGGTAGACAGGGCCAAAGTAGAAGCTATCGAGAAGATGAGTTATCCTAAGAATGTGCGTGAAGTCAGAGGTTTTCTTGGACATGTCGGTTTCTATAGGAGATTCATTCAGGACTTTTCCAAGATAGCCAAGCCCCTGTCTACACTACTTAAAAAAGACGTTTTATTCGATTTTGATGAAAGTTGCAAACAAGCGTTTGAGGAGCTTAAAAGTCGATTGATATCTGCGCCGATCCTTATTTCGCCTGATTGGAATCTCCCCTTTGAACTTATGTGCGATGCGTCAAACTATGATGTTGGCGCAGTCTTAGGACAGAGAATAAAAGGGAAATTCCAGCCAATCTATTACGCCAGTCACACGCTAAATCCGTCCCAAGTAAACTACACGATGACTGAAAAGGAATTATTGGCCGTAGTCTTTGCTATGGACAAGTTTCGTAGTTACTTGTTGGGTGCTCAAGTAGTTGTGTGGACTGATCACGCTGCTTTGCGATACTTGATGACAAAGAAAGAGGCTAAACCGCGCTTACTACGTTGGATACTGACCCTACAAGAGTTCAATGTCCAGATTAAAGACAAAAAGGGCAGTGAAAACGTAGTGGCTGATCACGTTTCAAGAATGTTGAGTGAGGAAAAGGATGACCCTGACGATATAGATCTTTACTTTCCTCTGGAGAATATCATGCTTATCGACGGTTGTCCTCTAGATGTTCCTTGGTATTCTTCCATCGTAAACTACCTTCATTCCCAATATCTTGACCCAGAGTTTTCCTATCAGGAGAAGAAGAAATTCTTCTCGGATATGAAGACATTCGTTTGGGATGAACCTTACCTCTTCAAGATTTGTAAAGATGGTTTGCTGAGAAGATGTGTTCCAGAATCCGAGCAACGTGATATTATTGAGCAATGCCACAGTGGACCTACCAGTGGTCATTTTGGTCCTTGGAAAACCGTTGCTAAGATCTTTCAATCCGGCTTCTATTGGCCCACGATCTTTAAAGATACAGAAGCTTTCTGTAAAGCTTGTGATAGGTGTCAAAGAACCGGAACGTTGACACGGTGGTTCGACATGCCATTGAAACACATCCTAGAATGCGAAGTCTTTGATGTATGGGGTATCGACTTTATGGGACCATTCCCATCATCTTGTGGAAATAAATACATCTTAGTCTGCGTGGATTATGTATCGAAATGGGTGGAGGCTCAAGCCACGTCTCACAATGATCATAAGACGGTCATGAAGTTTCTAAAGAAAAACATCTTCGTGAGATTCGGGTGTCCACGCGCCTTGATTAGTGATGAAGGGACACACTTCTGTAACCGACCTCTGGAGAAAGTGCTTGAGAAATATGGTGTCCGGCATAAAACTGGTACACCATATCATCCTATGACGAGTGGTCAGGTTGAGAGAAGCAACCAAAGTTTAAAGAAGATCCTGGAGAAAACAGTTAACAGTCATAGAAAAGATTGGAGTCTAAAGTTGGATGATGTACTGTGGGCATATCGAACTGCCTATAAGACCACCATGGGTACATCACCCTATCAAATGGTTTATGGTAAACCATGCCACTTACCAATCGAGTTAGAGCATAGAGCGTATTGGGCCACAAAGTTTTTAAACTTCGATACCCAATCTTGTGGAAAACATCGATTGCAACAGTTGCATGAGTTAGATGAATTTAGACTTCAGGCCTACGAAAGTGCCAGGATAAGTAAGGAAAAGATGAAACTCCTTCACGATGCCAAAATCAAGAAGAGAGAATTCCAAGTAGGGGAACAAGTTTTATTGTACAACTTCAGGTTACATCTGTTCCCTGGTAAGCTGAGGACACGATGGTCCGGCCCCTTTGAAATTCTTCAAATCATTCCTGGAGGTGTTCTAGAACTACGAGGTTATGGTGACCAGCCGTTCCGAGTGAATGGTCAAAGGTGCAAGCATTACATTGGTCAAGCCAAGGAACATCCTTTGATTGTTCGATTCCTCGATATCCTCGGGTGTGGTACTTCAGAAGTCAATAAATTTGACGAGTATTCGCCCGATTTGTTTTCTGAGGATGACGGTAGTGGTCCCTCTAAAGAAGTTCTAGCAGGTAGTTGGGACATGGAAGAGTTTGAGAAGGAGCAACAGTTGAAACGTCGTCAAAAGAAGAAGAAATCAACCATAGGGAGGTTTAAACGTGTGTGGAAGGCAATTAAAGAACTAACCCCATGTGTTAGATGTTGTTTCTGCAGCCACACTACTGATCGAAGCTTACACGAGGTAGTGGCTGGCAGAAAAGTTAAATGGCCTGATCCAGGCTGAGCTAAAAGCGTGTCGAGCTAACGACATTAACCAAAAGCGCCACTAGGAGGCATCCTAGATATCCTTTATTATATTAGGACTCTCTTTTATGATGTTTCTTTTCTTTGAATTAGTTTTTATCTTAAGTCTAATTAAGATTTTGTTTGAATCTGTTCAGTTTAGCTGTGTTTTTAGATATGGATTACGGAGTTCTACCACAGGAGGATCCTTTCATTAGTAGGATCCCACTTATCACTCTAGGTGACGGACCCGGAGGGACTATCATTTTGGACGTAGACTTTGATATTAGTACCCGCATCAGGACCGTTACTTATGTTCTCATTGTACCCCAATCTTCGGGAGGTGGAGATTTTAGCTCAGAGGACCTGCAGGAGACTTTAGGACGACCGTACACCATCCTCAATGATCCGATGCTGACTGACTTGGCGCTAGTGCTGCAAGCTGAGCATTTCCAAGGAGTGGATGTTGCTGGCGAGGACTGGGCTCTACAGGACGAGTATGATTTTCCTCCTGCTATTGACATGCTCCGCCGTCTGATCCGGATTGTGGATTGGGCGGAGATTTACGATGACTAGCGTCGTTAGGCCGTTTCGTCGAGCAAACGACGTTAAACAAAAGCGCTCGGTGGGAGGAAACCCACTACTTCTAGTGTTTTTTTTATATTTTTCAGCTTTTATCTATTATTTGAAGTTTTGTATGATTTTTTTTATAATAAAATAAGGGTTTAATCGAATTATTGAGCAAATGAGTTTTAAAAGTAATTAAGTGTAAACTTGAGCTAATTTCATGATTTTATTGGTAATTATCTATGGTTTTACACTTTGCGTGTTCTTATGGTTTTGAAGGTACATTTACATATCATGGAGAGGGATGATTTGAGCTTAAAAGATGTTCAAGTGATGATTTGCATGGAAGGAAAGAGATAGAGATGAAGTTGGAATGAAGATCAAGATGAATTTGGAAGAAAAAGGGACTGGACGAGCGTCCAAATACAGAATCAAGCGCCCAGAGGAGCAATTGGATTCAGGAAACTGAGATGTTAACTGAACGTGCGTTTGAAGTCCCGTCCATCTGGACGTGCGTTTGAAATTTTGGACGGGCGTCCGGGTTGAAGAAGTTTGATTCAGAGTTTTGACAAATCTGATGAACGAGCGTCCAAGTTTACTAAGGACGGGTGTCTGACGTGACTCGGCCCGATTCGAAGATTTTACTGAAGACTGGACGGGCGTCCAGAGGTATCAGACGGGCGTCCAATGGCCATCATAGCAGCAGCCGACTTAAAATTCTATATATAGCCGCATTATTTCAAACCCTAATAAGATCATATATCGACAGCAGCCGCAGAAAACACTAAATTCTGAAGCCGAGTTGTGCTCGGTCGGCCAAGCCTTGGTGCTTGGTCGACCGAGGGTTAGATTAGTTGTTTTATTTATTTTGTTTTCTTCTTGTTCGATTCATGAGGATGGCTTGAAGCTGATCAAACTTGGAGCAAGCATGTGAAACTTTTCTGCAGCGTTTTTATTTCTTCCTTTGGATGATTTCGTGAGTTTTAATTAAAGTTGTTTCTTTTCTATGATTATGTGTTATGCAAATTTATATCGAGAGATGTTTTGCTATTGATGTTTTCCATATGATGAGAATCGGTGTAAACACTAGATGACCATAGGAAAGAATAGATCTTTTTTTAACCTAAAAATACGAGAGTTGATTAGGTTGAATATCTAGATTGTTAGATTGAGAAATCTTGCACCTTGGTTTGAAAGCGTTAATCTTTAAGATCGAGAGATAAAAGATTGATAGGAGAACTTTTCTAAGAGATTAGGAGTTCATACCTTTGATAGGTGAATCACAATTTTAGTTAAATCAACCTAAGATAATCTAGAGAGGAAATTAAGGGTTGCGTGATGGTGGATCATTGCTTGTTCTATGTTTAATCGCAATAGTCATTATCATGCTTTTATGAGTTTTATTGTTTTTCTCGTTTATAGTTTAGTTAAGTTCGCAACGATCTTCCCTGGCTTTGGACTGACAATCCTCTGTCCAGTGGACGGGCGTCCAACCTATTGGACGGGCGTCCGGGCTGGAATATTTGATTCAGAGTTCTCCCAAAATCGATGGACGAGCGTCTGATTTAAAGAAGGACGGGCGTCTAATCATGACTCGGCCCGATTCGAAGTTTTCAAGCTATCTGGACGGGCGTTCAACCCATCAAACGGGCGTCCAATGGCCGACATAGCAGCAGCCGACTTAAAATTCTATATATAGCTGCGTTATTTCCACACAATATCATCAGATTTTCGAACCCTAAACCCTAGGGGCGGCTTAGTTTTTACTGTTTTTACTTTCTAGTTAGATTCAAACACTTTTTATGTATTTTTATTCAAATAATTCGATCTTCAAGAGGATGCTAAGAGGCTAGACCTTTTTTGAACAAGCGTTGTGAAGCCATCCGATCAACAATTCAGTTTCGATTCTCGTTTGTCCTGTGAGTTCTTAATTCAAGTTGTATCTTTATTATGTCTATGTTGATTTTATGCAATTCATATCGAAAGATCCTTGCATGTTGATTGTTTATATTGATGAAAATCTTGTTAAACCCTAGATCACCATAATAAAGATTAGGTCTTTAACCTAAAAATAACGAGAGTTGGTTAGGTTGAATTTCTTGGTTAGAAATTGAGAGATTTCACACCTTTGGTCAGAAAGCGTTAATATTTTGATCGAAAGATAGAAGATTAATAGGCGAACTTGTCTAAGAAATTAGGAGTTCATACCTTGGCTAGGTGAATCACAACTTGATTAAGAATCACGAGATAATCGAGGTAGAAATTGATAGTTGTAGGATAGGTGGATCAATTGCTTGTTCGTTTGCTATTTCATTGATTACACCACTTGAATCAGAATTACTCTGTAAATTTACGACCTTTATTTCGTAATAGATTTAGAATAGATTTAATTTAGATAATTTGTTCGCAACCATATTTTCCTGGCTTTAGATCTCGATCTTCTGTCCAGTTATTCTTATTTGTAGTTTCGTTCTTCTCGTTTTAGTTTTCACTGTTTTATTTTCGTATCTTTTTAGTAGTAATCGTGACATAGTTAGGTTAGATAATAAAAACTAGATTAAACAACCCCGATTCCCCGTAAGATCGACCCGGTATCAACCTCTATACTATGATCCCTACACTTGGGGTATACCGGATTTATAAATTTATTACTTGTTTATTTCCATTAGATAAAATCCGAGACAAGTTTTCGGCGCCGTTGCCGGGAATCGATACGGTTGTCTAGTTTATTAATTTTTCGATTTTTTCGCTATAAGTTGGGATAAAAGGATCGTTAGGGCACATGGTAGTATTTTGGCCGTAACTTTCGGCTCGAGTGTCCGTTTGGCGTGCAGGACCCCAATTCGGAAAGCTCGTTCCGACGCCGACGACGTAACGAACGGCCAAAGGCGTTCAACAACGTTTTCGAGGTCAAAATCTGCTGTTTTCCCTTCTATTTTGGGCTCAGAAGCTTTCAACATGTTTTTCTCCCTTTTATTGTTTTCTGTTTTAAATTTTTCGTAGGTAGGTTTCTGTTTAAGTTTTCCGTATCTTTTTCTGTTTCTTTATCTTATAAAAAAAAGGAAAAAGGTTGTTTTTTTGTTTCTAGGGTTTATGATTTTATCTAGGGTTTATGAGGTTGCTCAGGTGTCTCGTTTTGTGCTTTATGCTAAGACCAGACGGGAGTCTGCTCTCTGTGAACGCCTGGCCACTCTTTGTGGTTACCGGACGTGCGTCCATAGTGAGTGGACGGCCGTCCGTCCAACATGCACCAACTCTGTTTGTCTTAAGAGAACCAAACTAGCGTTTGTCCTTCCCAAACGCCCGTCCAGTTCATCATTTACAGGAGGACGAGCGTCTGGATTGTCTGAACGTCCGTCCAGTGTGTCAATTTCTAGTGAATAGAATTTGTTTTTTTTGATACATGCTTCATTATTTGACATGGATGTTTTAAAGCGAGCCTCTGTGGCTTTTATCTGATATGCGTAGATGTCCTGTTCTTTCACCGTTATGGTTATTTTTCCATCTATTACGGTCCATGTTGAGTGATTGTGTGTGTTTCGAGTCTATTGATGCAAGAGCACCGAGCTAGACGTGATTCCAATTTGATTTATCTTTATTCCTTTTGTCGCTCATCTAGGGTGTTAGGGTTGTTTAGGGGTCGTGTGTTTTTGTTGTCCCTTACTTGATTCATCTGTAGCTACTGTCGGTTTTCCGTTGCTACTTCCTTTTTGATGGATCTTGTAAGCTTTTAGGGCCCTCTATTCGTTCATCTTTTATTACTTGATTCATATGTGCTTAAGTTTGAGCTACTGTCGGTTTTCCGTCGCTTTAACTTTTAGATGGATCTTGTAATCCTTAAGACCGTTTACACTTTCAATTTTCTTTTCTATATGATTTATATTTGCTTTAGTATAGCTACTGTCGGTTTTCCGTTGCTATCACTTTCTCATGAGTCTTAAGGCACGTCTACACTTTACATGGCAAGCTTATGTGGCTTTGCATAATCGAATTTTGTTGCGCTTCTGTAGCGTTATTTAGTAGACGTTTATATATTTGACCTTCCTTCTGTATGTTGACATGTTTCGTAGCGTAATCTGAATTGTAGATTAGGGTGATATCTATGGAATTAGTTGGGCTAGCATTTTTCTTGATTTTCTTTTTGCCTTTATAGTATGCATATCATTTAGATGCATTGTGTTTTATTTTATTTTTATTTTATTTAGTGCACCTAGCCCTACTACTTTGTAGTGTCCTCTATCATTCTTTCTTTTTGATAAATCTTGTAAGGCGCATTTACACTTTCATTTGGACTTTGATATTTCTGTATGCACATGTGGTCCATATTTGTATTGTAAGCTTCATGGCTTATTTGGCGCTTAGATGTCCTGTGTTTTCCCGTGTGGTGATTTTTCCATCTGAGCAATTATTTCATGTGCTTATATCAAACTTTTTTGCGCAATATGATATATTTTCCCCTGTGTTCCCCGAGATACTGCCATGTTTTACAAGTGGTGCAGGCACATTTTTAGCTGTTTTTGCCAAGCTACCTTTGGAAGTCGTTGCTGAAAAAGGACTCCATATGACATCACCATTGTTGTCCTCTTCAGCCACTCTTCAGATCATTACCAAATCAGCTATGTACTCTTATCCGTTCTGTAATTCTGTGCAACCTGAGGACATGTTGTGGTTTAAGTGTGGGGGAGGGGATTGGTTATGTGTATCGATCATTTGCTTATTTCGTTATGTTTCTATGCAAAGAGAGCTAAATTTTTAAATTTTTCAATTTTTTGTTTTGTCCCGAGTGAGCAAATGCATATCTTTGTTTGTTATTGTTATAGTCATTGATGCTATATACTGTATGTCCAGTAAGTTAGTTGTTTCACCCGATATATATATTTTTCACGAGCCATAGTGAATGATGAGCTAAAATATAAAGCTATACCCCTTTTTACTAGTGGTTTTTGATTATCTTATAAGTCATGTGCTTAGTGCTAACGTATGTATCGTGAGAATTATAATAGTTTGTGTTTAGATCCAAAGTATGATATACTATGAATATCTGAGGTTTCAATGTGATAAGTAAAGCGTAACTAATGTTGTTGAAAAGTTGAATTCTAAATGAATTAATTGGGTGTGTCGAAATCTGGTCGATGATTGGAGTGCGGTAGGTCATATCTCGAATGTCCTATACCACCATGATGACCAAAAGCTCATGACAGTCAGAAGAAGCTACCTTATGATTTGAGTAAGGTAGGGTATATCTCGAATATCCTATTCTGCTATGACAAGGCAATAGCTCATTCTGATGTGTGTTTGTAATTGGAGATTATTGAATCAACTTATATAAGAAGTGGTATGAAATGAATGAAAGACTTAGTTATCGTATATTTACCCCGGTATAAACTGACAGATATGTTGTAGGGATTATCCTCTAAGTAGATCAGAAAGGCCCTAGATGCATTCTATTATCTTTTTCGGGATATGTCACATTTTGTAGGGTACATCTTATAAGTATCATTTATCTCTAGTTTGAAGGGGGTATTAGCTAGTTTTCTTTGAAATTTTCAAGTTTGGACTTAGTGGAATTTTGTTATGGTTTTGCACACACCGGGGTGAACCTCTAAGTTATTGAATATGTGTTATATGTGCTGAGATGTCTATCCTTTCCCGAGCCTTGATTTTCATTTTGTTTTGCTCGGGACGAGCAAAAGCTAAGTGTGGGGGAGTTGTTAAGGGTGATTTTATATGATTTATAACGTTATATTTTATAATGATTTTCTCCATATTCGTATAATTTGCATAGAAATTGAGTGTTTAATTGGTTTATTGAGCAAGTGAGGTTTGAAACGGTTTCATCGCAAAGTTAGTGGATTTATGGGATTTTACTGTTGATTTTATATTGATTTGGATGATATTACACTTTGCCATGTTTTATTACCTTGTAGATACACGAAATTGGTTCAAAAGAGGATTAAAAGATGTTAAGGATCGGAGTTGTATGAAGAAAAAGAGATAGAGATGGAAAAATCAGATTTGAAGTAACTGAACGTGCGTCCATTTCTCCGTCCCAGGTGCAGGCGTCCAACTTATTGGACGGGCGTCCGGCTGAATATTTGATTCGAGTTCTCCCAAAATCGATGGACGGCGTCTGATTTAAGAAGGACGGGCGTCTGATCATGACTCAGCCCGATTCGAAGTTTTCAAGCTGTCTGGACGGGCGTTCAACCCATCAAACGGGCGTCCAATGGCCGACATAGCAAAGAAATTGACTTAAAATTCTATATATAGCTGAGTTATTTCCACACAATATCATCAGATTTTCGAACCCTAAACCCTAGGGGCGGCTCAGTTTTTACTGTTTTTACTTTCTAGTTAGATTCAAACACTTTTTATGTATTTTTATTCAAATAATTCGATCTTCAAGAGGATGGTAAGAGGCTAGACCTCTTTTGAACAAGCGTTGTGAAGCCATCCGGTCAACAATTCAGTTTCGATTCTCGTTTGTCCTGTGAGTTCTTAATTCAAGTTGTATCTTTATTATGTCTATGTTGGTTGCAATTCATATCGAAAGATCCTTGCATGTTGATTGTTTATATTGATGAAAATATTGTTAAACCCTAGATCACCATAATAAAGATTAGGTCTTTAACCTAAAAATAACGAGAGTTGGTTAGGTTGAATTTCTAGGTTACAAATTGAGAGATTTCACACCTTTGGTCAGAAAGCGTTAATCTTTAGATCGAAAGATAGAAGATTAATAGGCGAACTTGTCTAAGAAATTAGGAGTTCATACCTTGGCTAGATGAATCACAACTTGATTAAGAATCACGAGATAATCGAGGTAGAAATTGATAGTTGTAGGATAGGTGGATCAATTGCTTGTTCGTTTGCTATTTCATTGATTACACCACTTGAATCTGAATTACTCAGTAAATTTACGACCTTTATTTCGTAATAGATTTAGTTTAGATAATTTGTTCGCAACCATATTTTCCTGGCTTTAGATCTCGATCTTCTGTCCAGTTATTCTTATTTGTAGTTTCGTTCTTCTCGTTTTAGTTTTCACTGTTTTATTTTCGTATCTTTTTAGTAGTAATCGTGACATAGTTAGGTGATGCACGTAGATCAAGTGATAATAAAATACTTGACCACCATAAACCAATACTAGCAAGAGGACTAGGTCCATCGTAGTATAGCTAAAGCGAATCAAGGTCGATCCCACAGGGAACCAAATGTGGGTCATTTATATACAAACAATTAATCATTCATGTCAAACACATAGAGGCGGTCTACGACCAACAAAAGACAAGAAAAGTAAAGGACACGACTCGACACGACACATAACGTAATTAACCTCCCCAATTATCATGCTATTGTTTGGATCTAGAGATTCTATATAATTAAGCTAGACTCGACAACTATTAATCCGATTCGTATTTCTTTTATATTGGCTACGGGAGTCATCCCCTAAACTAGATCTAGCTCCGGGTAGGCCATCTAGATCACTATGCTACATCACGTGACTTTGCTTTTTCGGCCTCCATCTCATATGACTTGCACGCTTACAAAACTAGGGATGCCGATATTAACCGTATTCCTCACCTAGGCAACATTCCTTTGTTCTGGCGTACTTCCTAAGCGATCGCATCAGTCTCCGTCCCATTAACACTAACTTTTTAGGTATCATGTTAATCTACGATGTACGTATAACTAGGTGTGCACAATTCCCTAATACAGAACATATCTAGATCTCGCTGAAAGTCCCGGAAGATCAATTCATGAGCCGACCTAGGAGCCCTATATTGGTATTTCCTAATCATACGGTAATTAAAGCAGACGAGCAACGAGTGGCGTAGCCATACCTACTAAGATAAGAAATTCTAAGTGGACAATCACACCATAAAGACGTGGCTAGATTGACGCGACGAACAACTAAATCTTAGCGTTTCTACATACGTAACGGATAAAATAAAGACTCATAAAGCAATTATATAGATCTACTAAAAACACGGTTGTCGATCATACCAAAGTCATCTATAGGTCACCGGATAATAGATTTGGGTGTGTGGATCCTTATAGACAAGGAATCCCCACTGCCTCATATCGTATCCTTAGATCTACATCGTTCGGTGAAGAACGAACAACCTCAAACAATAAACAATAATTGGAGACTTAATTACAAAGAACTAAGAACACATAAATACAAGAACTTACATAATTGCAGAACTTGTAAAATACACTGCTCTAAGAAAAACCGAAGATTTTATTATAAACTGAGAAGTGTATATGGTCGAGTGTGTGTTTATGGCGTGTATAGCATGCCTTTATTTATAGGGGTTCAAGATAATTAAGAGATATACTTCAAAATGTCAAAACAAATAAGAGATAACTCCCGGCCGATCTCCAAAAGATGAAGTGTGCCCCCCCTTCATGCATATCCTCAAAGTTGGCGCCATATTGGAGCCTTTTGTCATGCTTATCCGATCTTTTCGTGCTAATCCGATATTTATCTTGAATTCCCTTTGATTTATCTTGAGATTTAATTCTTCCATTTGTATTTATCCTCCATAATTATCCAAATCATAAAATAGATATTTATCCCAAAATAAATCATATTTAAATAAAACGGATAAATATAATAAAACGGATAAGTACCGATTTATAAATAAAAATGATAAATACCAATAAAAATGGATAAATACCAAATTATATTTTATAAATCACGAAACATTAAATAATCCATATAAACATGTGATTTAATATAAAATACATATTATTAATCTCGATTTAAGGTCAACGTTGATGACTTTTACGGGTATAATTTGACCGTCATCATTAGGTTAGATAATAAAAACTAGATTAAACAACCCCGATTCCCCGTAAGATCGACCCGGTATCAACCTCTATACTACGATCCCTACACTTGGGGTATACCGGATTTATAAATTTATTACTTGTTTATTTTCATTAGATAAAATCCGAGACAACAAGCACTGTAATTGATAGTGTCGTAAAACTGAAAACTGGAAATCAATTAGAAAACTTGAAATCATCAAGACAAGCAAACTAACTCAGAATACACCTACTTGGAACTGAAGAAGGTAAGTTCGCTGAGAGTTACAGACTCAGTTGGCTTATCTAGAAGAATGAAGAACTGAGGGTTCAAACTAAGTTATTGAAGAATGAAGAACTGAGGGCTCAAACTCAGTTATGAAGATTACAAGTCGAGACTGTAAAGTTGGACTTCAGGCAAGATTGGGGTAACCTGAACTGACATTATGGATCTTGTATGAAGACCTAAGAATCATAAGGACAATAAATTCTTAGATGATAAAAGTATCATGGTGTACTCTGATTAAGTCAATTATAATCAGATGAAAACTGGAGTACTGATTTTTGAAGAAGAATAAAATCTCAGTTACTGCTCCAAGTCAGTTAGGAAACTGACAAATGAAAAACTCAGTATAAAACTGACAAGGAAACTCATTTTTATAAGTCAGCCATCCAACAAACTGAAAGTACAATCGAACGTTGTAAAGAAAGCAATTTCATTGGATGAATTACTGACACAGCAGGAACGGTCAGAAAATATAGCCGTTGCAAGATATACGTTGATACAATTCAAATCGAAGTCAGATGAACGTTGGACTTCACACTATAAATAGAAGACTTTGCACAAACAACAAAAAGACAGAGAACAAGAGTATATACAAGAATCAACAAGCTATTTGTGCACTCTATTTGAATTGCTATCATCTCTGAACTATAACAAGACCATATCTAGTATTTCTTCAAGTGTTCAAACTACAAAGAATTTATCAAGAATT
Organism: Gentiana macrophylla; assembly: GCA_026214975.1. Classification (NCBI taxonomy): domain Eukaryota; kingdom Viridiplantae; phylum Streptophyta; class Magnoliopsida; order Gentianales; family Gentianaceae; genus Gentiana; species Gentiana macrophylla. The sequence continues at coordinate 63,357,163 of CM047816.1, read as the reverse complement.
CAACACTCAAGAACCACAAACAAGAATCAATTTATTGATTCTCATTAACTTTGATTCTAATTCAAAGGTTTTAGACTCGTGAAGCAAACCGGGAAGGTTTCGCCAAGGACAATTGTGACAAGCAATGGGTAGACTGTGTTTGTGGTGGTAATCGGTGAAGAGGCAATCCTACCTCTAAGACCAATGGTTCAAGCATTTGAAGAGCAACAATTCTACCTGCTCTACAATTGTTTAGATAGTGAAGCTAGGGATTAGCCAAGGACTATTGTTTAGGACTTTTTGTAACATTCACCTCAAGAAGTTCTAGTGGAATTTTCCTCCGCACCACAGGGAAGAGAGGACGTGCAGATTAGATTACACCACCTGAACCTCTATAACATCCGCCTTATTTACTTTACGCATTTACTTATTTATTTAGCATTTACTTACAAACATTGTGATACTTGATTGTTATACATTTCACAATCTGGCCCGACATTCACTGTAATTCGATTCACAACACTCAATTTTCACAAATAATAACAAGATCAATAAAAAGGCTAAAATCATATCCACGCCGGTTGACTAAGTTTCACTTAAGTCAGTCTGACTTAATCTCAGCTTTGTCATCTCAACTCCACACAAGTTTTATCTGAACCTTAATCTGTTTTAAATTTAGTTTTTGGTGACAAGTTTATTCACCCCCCCTAAACTTGTGTCAGCCTTTCCAAGGGACCAACAATTGGTATCGGAGAAGTGTTTCTTTAACAAGATATCATTTGCTCGTTATCTCCTCTAGTTGTTCTTATTTGAAAGCTCGCCAATTAATCTCATCACAATCTTCACTCACTCACAATGGATAACAATCAATATGCAAGACAAATGCTTATGTGCAACATGGACAGATTTTGACGAATACAAACGTCGTATGCACGCAGGCATTTCTAGCAGCTACTCATGATGAAAAGATGGATGTACTCACTGATGGACCTATCCAGATCACCTACATGCAAACCGAAGGTGACAGAGACAAGTTCGAGTTCCAAAACCCAAATCTGAATGGACTAGTGATGATCGCAAGCGAAACAATCTCAACAATGTTGCCATGGACTTTATCCTCGTAACCCTTGACAAAGAACATGTACTTGAAGGTGAAAGAATGCACAATCGCCAAAGAAATGTGGGACAAACTTCGCTTAGTTTGTGAAGGCAGATTCAATCAAGGAAAATAAAATTTCCGTTGCAAAACAAAAGTTTGAGAATTTCAAGATGAAATCTGAGAAACCATTGACCAAATGGAGACAAGATTCGAGTGCTATCATGGATGAACTAGATCTACTTAAGATTGAATACTCAAAGAAAGTCATCAACACTAGAATATTGAAGGCATTACCAATGTGCTTTGGAAAATAAAGGTCATCAAGCTATGGAAGAATCCAGAGACTGGATGTGGAAGATTCATTCAAGATCTTTTCGGATCTAAAAGCTAATGAATTCAAAGTGAGATTTCACAACCACAAATTTGCAATAATCAAAGCTCTGGAAGAACCAAAGACCACAAAGACTTGCAAAGACATCAAATGAAACTCAAGAAAACTCATCCAACAATCTTCATGATTTGGATGAAATGGAAGAACAAATGGCTCTAATGATGAGAAGAATTCGAAGAATGAAAAGTGGACACCCAGTCACTCAAAAGTTCATCAAAAGGACTCTTGAGAAAAGAAAAGACGATGAATACCTCTATTTCAACTTCAAGAAACCAGGACATTATAAAGCTGAATGTCCAGAACTGATCAAGAAGACACCACCAAAAAGAGTTGGTAGAAGAGCACTCCTTGCCGGAGATGAATCAGATTATGAAGCCGGTACTGAAAGATTATCAGACGACACAGCTTTAATGGCACACATGGAAGATCCAAATGAGGTATGTGAATCAAACTCTAAATACTCTTCAGCTCAGATTTCCATGATGAATGCATGTTCTTCGACTGCTGACTCCAATCCAAAAAATCTAGAATTAGAAGAAACTCTTGATTTAATAGATGAATCAACCTAGCAACCATTCAAGTCGGCTATGAATCAATCAAAGCCGAGAAAGAAAGTCTAATTCTTGAAGTTGAAAGATTGAAGTCCGAACTAAAAATGTTGAAACCGACTAAAATCGATAAAGAAAAGATTCAACATCGCCCATCGATCAAGAGCAAAGAATCGAATCGCTTGCTCAATCAAGTTCAATTCATCGGATTTAAATCAGAAAACCATATGGAGACAAAATCGGGTTAGGATTTGATACACGCAATCTTCAAGAATGGAACTAGCAAAGCACTGGGATGAGTACCAAAACGGTATTAAGTTTGTAGTTGGGCAAGTTCCACAAACGAGAAAAATTGTTGAACCAAAGAAAGCCGTGATCACACAGATAAATCGCTTTTCTAAGAAGACAACCAGATCTACCTACTGAGCTAAATCAAATGGTAGACCAAATTGTACTCAATGGAAACCGACACGGCAAATCAACCGCCGAGATCCACAAAAACCAATGAAGTCGGGAACCGTAAAAATTACAATCAAAACAAATCCAAGAATGTCAATCATTCAAAGATTCACACATTCGGGGAAAGGAAGGTTATATCCTCTCGATGATGATTGGAATTTTATCAATTTGTTATTAAAACCGATAATGACAATCATTCCGCATCGAAAACTTATCACAAGTTTCACCAAAACTCAAAGCAGAGGACTAATCTCGCTTCTCGATAAGTCACAATACAAAGGTCAATCCAGACCTCGATGCGGAAGGAATGATGGTTATCACTCCAAATTTAATAATGAGAAATCAACATGGAAACAAATTTCACTCGAAGATTCGAGAAATCATATAAATAAGACACGGTCCAAACATAGATGCTATGGGAGTGTGGCTTACATATATGAAAACAAGTGCAACAATATCCGAAGAATTCCAAAAGGATATATTCCCGAGTTGTACTTGACAATCGACCCTCATGGACCCAAATCGAGTTGGGTACCTAAAAATTTCTAATTTTCATTGCAGGATATATGGTACTTTGATAGTGGTTGCTCTGCACACATGACAAAGAGCAAAGACTGCCTCGCAATTTCGTTGAAAAGAATGGACCAAAAGTCAATTTTGGAAGTAAAGATAAACCGGTTACACCAGAGGTTTTGGCACCTTAATCGAAATGGACTTACAATCAAGAATGTATCCTATGTAGAAGGAATACACTACAATCTACTCAGCACAAGTCAATTTTGTGATATGGGATACAAAGTTACTTTTGATAAAGAATTATGCGTTGTCATCAGCGAATCAGCCTATCAAGTTGTTGTTTAGGGTGAATTTATAGTGTTTTTAACGATATGTTTTATATCAATTTCCCCATATGTGGATGTTTTTCATAGAAATCGAGCTTTATAATTGAAATATTGAGCAAGTGGTGTTTTCAATAGTTAAATTGCAAAAGCGAATTTAATTATGTGCTTAAATTGTGATTTTATATTATTTTGGAGTTATGTTACGCTTTGGTATGTTTTATTTATCTTTTAGATACATGTTCTCGAGCTAAAAGAGGATTAAGAGGTCGCATTCAGATTTTCTCGATGAAGAGAAGAGATAGGGATGAGAAGGAAAGGATAAAGATGAAGAAATCAAATTCCAGGCATGATGGACGTTCGCTCATGTCCCGTCCACTATGGACGGGCGCCCATTAAATCAAATCAAGCGCCCAGAGAAGAAATCGAACGAGAGAGTTTGGACGTTGTATGGACGAAGCCCCGCGCCTAGCGTCCAAAGCGGTTGGACGGGCGCCCACGTGCTTGGACGGGCGTCCGTCCACCGACTTAGCCCTCGCGCCGACTTAAAACTCTATAAAAGCAAATGCGCCCAACCCTAAAAGATATCAAAAATTTCATACACCAAATACTACTCAAGACCGCACTTCCGAGGGTTCCATAATCGGGTCACCCGAGCCTTGTGCTCGGGTGATCCGGGTTAGATTAGGATGTTTTATTTTCGTTTGTTGATTTATGGAGATCATCCATTGTACCAAACTATGTGAGTTTATCTTTTAATTTATTCAATCCTTTATTTATTTTCGTGATCTTTGATTTGTTTTGTATCTTTCTATGATTCATGATGCTATTGTGTGACTAGATCGAGAGATTGGTTGCTAATTGTTGTCTAACGTAGATGAGAATCGTTGTTAGGCTAGATCACCATAGAAAGATAGGATCCTTAATCGTTAATTCGTGACAAATTAATTGGTTAATTATCTAGGTTGCTAGATTCTAAAATACGAGTTAACTTGAATCTACACCTTCGTTTTGTATGGAAATTGGTCTCAACATTCGAGAGAGAGAGATCGATAATTGAATTCACTAAGAGATTAGGAGTTCATAGCTTGAGAAACGGATTCACTAAGAGATTAGGAGTTTGTATCTCGTGTAAAGGTGAAACCACAATATCGAATTAAAATCATGAGATGAACTTGGATTGAAATCACTTGGTTTGTATATTGGTTGATTCCATGTATCTTTCTTCTATGTTTTTCTTAGTTGTTATAGCTTAGATTTATTTTATCTGTTCTATGTGTTTATATATTTGTTCTTCCGTTTATTTGTTTTCATAAGTAACAATTGAAAGGAATTAATAAAACTAGATTCAACAACCCCATTCCATGTAGATCGACCCCTTACTTATCCCGCTTTACTAGCAATTACCCGGTATTCGGCCGGTTAGGAGTTAGTTTTGCATATAGGTTAGGGTTTATAAATTGTTTTTGTTTAATGATGCAAAACTATCCAAACAAAATGGCGCCGTTGCCGGGGAATCGGTGTTTTGTTGAATCTAATTGAGTTAATTTCTCTATTTTGTTACGATTTATTTTTCTTTCAATAAGAAGTAGCGTTAGATAAATTGAGGTTTTTTATTTTTGCCGTGTTTCGATGACCGTAGCGTTAAGAATGTGCAAAAAGTTTTTTACTCGATTTGTTAAACGTGAAGTGTAACCTAATCCGTAACCTAGTTTCTACATTGATTCGGGGACATCTGAGGTTGAATTATCTGACTCCACGTTTTGTACGATCGAACTTTTGGATAAAAGGGATCGTTTTAGCACTCGTTAGTATTTTGGCCATAACTTTCGGCTCGAGTGTCGGATTGGCGCGCAGGACCCCAATTCGGAAAGCTCGTTCCGACGCCGACGACCTACCTAATTGGCTACAGCCGTTCGACACCGTTTTCAAGGTCAAAATCCACTGTTTTCCCTTCCATTTTGGGCTCATAAGATTTCAACATGTTTTTCCCCCTTTTATTGTTTTCTGTTTTCTGTTTTAAATAAATAAATAAAGGATTTCTAGGGTTTCTTAAGTATCTAGGGTTTTTGATGTTATATCTAGGGTTTCTGAGGTTGCTCGTGTTTCTCTTTGTGTGCATCATGCTAAGACCAGACGGGAGTCTACTCTTTGTGAACGCCCGGCCACTCTGTGTGGTCTGTAAACGTGCGTCCAGAGAAGTGAACGCCCGTCCATCCAACATGCACCTTTTCTGTTAATTCTTAAGGCAACTAGACGAGCGTCCGGTTTAATCCAGACGCCCGTCCAGTTCATAAATTCCAGGCGAACGCCCGTTTGGAAAATGGTACGCACGTTCAGGTTCCAAATTTTTCTTGACTTGATTTTTAATGTTGTATTTGACGTGGATACTTTCATATGAGCTTCTGTGGCTAATTATTTTTACGTTGATGTTCTGAACTGGCATGTGTACATCTTTCCATCTACGGATCCATGTTAAATAATTGATTAATTTTTATTTACATGATTCATCCATGCATGTTATAGTTAATGTCGGTTCTCGTATGCTATAACTGTTCTTATTGTTATTTAGTAGCTAATGTCGGGTTCCGTATGCTACATATCATTGTGATGAATCTTGTGAGCTTTGAGACCTATGTGCTTTCTTGTTATTTTTGTAACTCATATGGGTAGCTACTGTCGGTTTTCCGTTGCTACCATTGCCTCTTATGAGTTATATCTCGCTTAGTATAGCTAATCGTTGGTTCTCCATAATGCTATCACCTTTGATGAGTCTTAAGGCGCGTCTACACTGCATGTAATGAATAGTACTGTCGTTTATCGTAAACTATCATTATTTGGTAGACGTTTATTATGTACATGTCGTGTTGCAAATGAGTGGGCTAGTTTTCTTTCTTTTATTTTTGCATATCATTTAGATGCATATCATTTAGTTGCATGTCATCTAGTTGCGTTGATTTTCTATTATTTTTCTTGAGTGTAGTTACTGTCGGCTTGTCGTATGCTACCACTTTTACTTTTATTTTTTTTTTTCAGACGGGCCGTAGTCACTGTAGAGTTGTCTTCCCAACTTGCTCACTGAGCCTGCTGCCTTTTATTTTATTAGAATTGCATATCATGTAGATTGCATTGTAATATATTTTCATGTAGTTGCACCTAGCCTACTATTTTGTAATGTTCCATGTATATGTTCCATCTTTATATGAGCTTAATCTAAAAATCTCTATGACTTCTTTTCCATGTGTTTTATATGTATAATCCTTTTTCCCGTAGACTCTTTTGCAATCGCTCAAGTATGCAGACACTTGTGATAGCTATTGTGCGCTTTAACGACGATATCGCTTTCCCGTGATGCTCCACACCATCTGATCTATTCAAGCTTTCTTGGATCCGTGATGCTCCACATTTCCAGGCTATGCAAGCAATTTTGGTTCTTCGTGAGGGTCTTTCCAGAATTGCTAGCTTTGGAAATACAATCAGCTAAGTCCTTAAATTTTTATTTCTGTACAACTTGAGGACAAGTTGCAATCTAAGTGTGGGGGAGGGAAATGGTTTTATGTATCTACATTCATTTGCCATACTATTATATTTCTATGAAAAAGTGCTAAATTTTAAAAAATTTGTTTGTTTTGTCCCAAGTGAGCAAAGGCATATCTTTATTTGAGTTTTTATATCATTAGTGCATTATTTTGCATAGTTAGTAAATTTAGATGTCTCACCCAACACTATTTTTCACGTGCCATAGTAAATGATGAGCTATATTTTAAAGCTATGCCCATTTGATTAGAGATTTTTGATGATTATCGCATGATTCTTTGCTTACACACGAATTTGGAAAATTTTAATAGTTTGTGTTTAGAATTAAAGTATGACATACTGTGAATATCTGAAGGTTTGAATGTGATAGGAGGGATATAATTTAAGGTTTGAATACCACTCTAAGATGAATTGTATGAATAATATATGTGTATGTCGGATGTAGCTGCCAATGATTCGAGTGCGGTAGGGCATTATCACGAAATGTCCTATACCACTATGAGGCTTAATAGCTCCCGACTGCCTGATGATAGTAGTCCAGCTAGGGTGTTATCACGAAACGTCCTATTGCTGGGAATGAGGGCATATGCGATGAGTGTGTAGTGAAGTGGACTTTAAGAAAAATTAGAGCATGGCAATGTGAAAAGATGGGTGAAAACCGTAGTTATCTTCAGACTATCCCTAGTATAAACTGAAAGATATGTTGTAGGGATTATCCTCTAAGTATGTCAGAAATATTTTAAATACTCCTTATTATTTTTCAAATATGTATGTTTTGTGAGGTGCATGTTATAATCATTTTTATATTTCTGATCTAAATGGGATGTTGGCTAGTTTTGCTTGAATCAATTTCAAGTGTGAATTTAGTGGAAATTTATTATGGCTATGCACACACACTTGGGTGAACCTCTAAACTATTGAATATGCTTTATGGTTGCATAAATGTTTATGTCTCGAGTCTTGATTATGTTTTGTTTTGCTCGGGACGAGCAAAAAGCTAAGTGTGGGGGTGTTGTTTAGGGTGAATTTATAGTGTTTTTAACGATATGTTTTATATCAATTTCCCCCATATGTGGATGTTTTTCATAGAAATCGAGCTTTATAATTGAAATATTGAGCAAGTGGTGTTTTCAATAGTTAAATTGCAAAACGTAACGAATTATGTGCTTAAATTATGATTTTATATTATTTTGGAGTTATGTTACGCTTTGGTATGTTTTATTTATCTTTTAGATACATGTTCTCGAGCTAAAAGAGGATTAGAAGAGGTCTGCATTCGGATTTTCCGATGAAGAGAAGAGATAGGGATGAGAAGGAAAGGATAAAGATGAAGAAATCGCTTTCCAGGCATGACGGACGTTCGCTCATGTCCCGTCCACTATGGACGGGCATCCATTAAATCAAACTCAAGCGCCCGTGAGAAGAAATCGTAATGAGAGAGTTTGGACGCTGTATGGACGAAGCGTCACCTCTAGCGGCCAAAGCGGCTGGGACGGGCGCCCAGTGTTTCGACGGGCGTCCGTCCGCCGACTTAGCCCGGCCGACTTAAAAATCTATAAAAGCAGCTTGCGCCCCAACCCTAAAAGATATCAAAAATTCTTCATACACCAAATACTACTCAAGAGCCGCACTTCGAGGGTTCTATAGGCGGTCACCCGAGCCTTGTGCTCGGGTGATCCGGGTTAGATTAGATGTTTTATTTTCGCTTGTTGATTCATGGAGATCATCCATTGTACCAAACTATGTGAGTTTATCTTTTAATTTATTCAATCCTTTGTTTATTTTCGTGATCTTTGATTTGTTTTGTATCTTTCTATGATTTATGATGCTATTGTGTGACTAGATCGAGAGATTGGTTGCTAATTGTTGTCTAACGTAGATGAGAATCGTTGTTAGGCTAGATCACCATAGAAAGATAGGATCCTTAATCATTAATTCGTGACAAATTAATTGGTTAATTATCTAGGTTGCTAGATTCTAAAATACGAGAGTTAACTTGAATCTACACCTTCGTTTTATATGGAAATTGGTCTCAACATTCGAGAGAGGAGAGATCGATAATTGAATTCACTAAGAGATTAGGAGTTCATAGCTTGAGAAACGGATTCACTAAGAGATTAGGAGTTTGTATCACGTGTAAAGGTGAAACCACAATATCGAATTAAAATCATGAGATGAACTTGGATCGAAATCACTTGGTTTGTATATTGGTTGATTCCATGTATCTTTCTTCTATGTTTTTCTTAGTTGTTATAGCTTAGATTTATTTTATCTGTTCTATGTGTTTATATGTTTGTTCTTCCGTTTATTTGTTTTCATAAGTAACAATTAAAAGGAATTAATAAAACTAGATTCAACAACCCAATTCCATGTGGATCGACCCCTTACTTATCCCGCTTTACTAGCAATTACCCGGTATTCGGCCGGTTAGGAGTTAGTTTTGCATATAGGTTAGGGTTTATAAATTGTTTTTGTTTAATGATGCAAAACTATCCAAACAGTTGTCCTAGCCGGAAGAAGGAAGGAAAACATGTATGTGTAGATTGGACAACTGCCGTCGCTGAAACTTGTTTGCTCGTGCATACCAAATCAGAAATCAGTTGGCTATGGCACAAGAAACTGAGTCATCTCAATTTTGATGACATCAATACACTTGTTAAGAAGCAGCTAGTCATTGGACTACCAGAGATATCATATAAGAAGGACAGCTTATGTGATGCATGTCAACAAGGAAAACAAACAAAAGCAAGTTTCAAGACTAAGTCTCAGCATTCAACAACCAGACATCTAGAATTGCTACATATGGATTTATTTGGACCTATTACACCACTTAGTATCAGTGGAAAGAAGTATACATTGGTGGTAGTAGATGATTTTTTAAGATATACTTGGGTAATCTTTCTAACCAAGAAAAGTGAAACCAAGCAAAAGCTCACGAACTTCTTAAGAGACTTGAATCGAGAAGGAGTTTCATTGTGAAGATAAGATCGATAAAGGAACCGAATTCCTCAACAAAGTGTGATTATTGAATATTGTGAAGAAAATGGTGTCTTACACCAACTTGTCGCATACAGAACACCCCAACAAAATGGTGTAGTGAAAGAAAGAAGAAACAGAACACTCAAAGAAGCTGGGAGGACTATGATTTGTGAAGCTAAACTACCTGAAAGATATTGGGCAGAAGCAGTAAACACAGCTTGTTACACTCAGAATAGAGCTCTCATGAACAAGAGACATGAAAAGACTCCTTATGAAATTTGGAATGGAAGAAAACCAAATGTTTCATACTTTCATGCGTTTGGAAGCAAATGTTTCATACACAATAATGGAAAAGATCAACTTCACGTTTTTCAACCCAAAGCTGATGAAGGAATTTTCCTAGGATACTCAAGTGTCAGCAAAGCATTTAGAGTACTGAATAAAAGGACACTCAAGCATGAAGAATCAATACATGTAGTATTTGATGAACCAAATTTTCTGGTGAAACAATCAAGACCGACTGAACCCGTTCCTCGCCCTCGCTACCAATCACACCGAACCTATTTCGATTGATGTTGAAGACTACAAATTTCGAATGTTCGCACCAAGATCACCTCGGCTTCCAACTACTCAACAATTTGAACAACCTCAATCGATTCATTGAACAAATTCAAGAACCGCTTTTTGAAGAATCAGTTGAACAAAATACAAATCAGCTGATACAAACTCACACACATCAATGGATGAGAGATCATCCTGAAGAACAAGTTATTGGTGATACTCAAGCTGGAGTTCGAACAAGACATCAACTAGATGCGATGATTTCATGCTTTCTATCTCAATCAGAACCTAAAGAACTTGAAGAAGCTTTGAAAGATCCAGACTAGATATTAGCTATGCAAGAAGAACTCAATGAATTTGAGAGGAATCAAGTATGGGAACCGGTAGATAAACCGCCATGTCAATATCATTGGAACCAAATGGGTTTTCGAAATAAACTTGATGAAGATGGGAATGTCATCGAAACAAAGCCGGACTAGTAGCCAAAGGATACTCTCAAGCGAAAGGCATAGACTTTGATGAAACTTACGCACCAGCCAAAGACTAGAAGCAATCGACTATTTCTTGCCTATGCAGCTCACAAGAAATTCAAAGTTTATCAGATGGATGTTAAAAGTGCGTTTCTAAATGGAATTCTTGAAGAAGAAGTGTATGTTCAACAACCACCTGGATTTGAAATCAAGGATCAAGCAGATAAAGTTTTCAGACTAAGGAAAGCTCTTTATGGACTTAAACAAGCACCAAGAGCTTGGTACGAAACTCTATCTCAATTTCTAGTAGATAACGGATTTATCAAAGGAACAATCGACAAAACCTTATTCAAGATGAAGAATGGAGAAGATACTCTACTTGTTCAAATTTATGTTGATGATATCATCTTTGGATCAGAAAATGAGCAGCTATGTGAGAAATTTGCAAGTTTGATGAAAAGCAAATTTCAAATGAGTATGATGGGAGAATTAAATTATTTCCTAGGATTGCAAGTTAAACAACTAGCCGATGGAATTTTCATTCATCAAACCAAATATACAAGAGAACTTATCAAAAAGTTTGGTATGGAGAAATCTACTGGAATTTCTACACCAATGGGGACCAACATCAGATTAGATGAAGACAAAGAAGGTAAAGATGTTGATCAAATACTCTATAGAAGGATGATTGGAAGCTTACTCTATCTTACAGCAAGTAGGCCAGACATATCTTTTACTGTCGGTGTATGTGCAAGATTTCAGTCAAGACCAAAGGAAAGCCATCTCACAGTTGTGAAAAGAACATTGAAATATTTGAAAGACACAGATGGAGTTGGTATTTGGTATTCGAAAGAAGGAGAATTCAAGCTGATTTCTTATTCAGATTCGACTATCTTTGGATGCAAAGTGGACGAAAAAGCACATCGTGCACATGTCGGTTATTAGAAATAGACTTGTGTCATGGTTTAGCAAGAAGCAAAACTCAATCTCAACTTCAACAGCTAAAGCTGAATATATAGCAGCTGGAAGTTGTTGTGCTCAAGTTTTATGGATCAGACAACAATTAAGAGACTATGGGATAGAAGAAGGAACAATTCCCATAATGTGTGATAACACAAGTGCAATTGCAATTACTGATAATCCAGTTTTACATTCAAGGACAAAGCACATTGATGTTCGTCACCACTTCATAAGAGATCATCCAGAGAAGAAGGATATAACAGCTTCTTTATGTACCTCATCAAGATCGGTTAAGGGAATATCTTTACTAAGCCATTGGACAAAGAGAGATTTGCAAAATTAAGAACCGAGTTGGGAATAATCAAAGTCGCTTAAGTCCGCTTAAGCCGAGAGATTCGCTGGCGGGATTAATATTTGTTATGTTGGCGCCACTTAATGCAGATTAGTCACCGACATCAACAATCTCAAATCGACAAATTGAAGAATTTGACAAAAGCTCGAATAATTTGATGGAATCGAATTATCTATAAAATCGACCTCGATCGATTTTCACTTTAGTCAAATTTAGTCAAAGGTTGATAAGATAGAATCAACAATGTTATATCGCATTAAATTGCCACGATTCTTTTGTCGAAATTTCGTGTGTACACCCCACGATTGTCGAAAAGCGATACATGTATTGGTTATCAAAACCATCATGGAATTTGAAAAGTTGTACCATTCAACCGCCGAGAATATCCTACCTATTTATTCAATCTCCGTTCACATTATTCTCTTATTAAGCAAAACAGACTCTTTTCAAACCTACCTTCAAAATCAAATTTTTGTGTTCACACTCAAATATGGCCACCTCAAATGATTCGAAAGATGATTTATTGATCACAGAGTGGATGAACTAACACTTGAAATGTATGAAGCTATGTGTCAAAACACTCATAGCCACCAGATACGAGATAAAATCGAAAAGCAACCAGATTGAACAACATCCTCGAAGTCCGCTTCAAAGAAAAACGAGATGTGGAAGGCATTTTGCAGTTTTGGCAAAATATGCGATTAATCATATACTCCTTGATAACTACAGTTCGTGGAGATCGCATTGTGTTCAATGAAAGAGTCATGAGGTCACTCTTTGGGTTCGCAAATACAACATCAACTTCAACAGAGTTAGCAACCCTACCATTGGAGAAAGAAGCTTTTCTCGCAATGATTACTTCGTCTAAAGAACCAATCGAACCTGGTGTTCATGTCGACAAAATCAAGCCGGAATTTGGACATCTAAAAGATGGCTCAAAGAAACACGTCATTGGAAACTCCAAAGGGATTAATATACTTTCGGAAGAAAATATTTTGCTGATGAACATAATCTGGGACAACATAGAATTTAATTGGGCAGGTTATATAGTCAATCAATTCAAGAAGCAACACTTAGCTGAATTAGAAAGTATGACAAAAGCTCAAGCTGAAGGACAAGTAACTGATGGCAGATTCCGACTGAAGAAAACTCTTAGTGGAATCATTCAGTTTTATTTAGAAAGAATTAAGGAAGGGAAGCAAGCAAGGAGATCAGAACATCGAAGGAAATCGCAGAACAACTTCCCAACATGAAGCAAGATAGTCAATCGTGTCTCGGCGAAAATCGAACACGAGGAGCCAAGCGGCGAGAATCCACAGAAGGAAGATCAGTTGTAAGATGTTTGTACCCTGAAATCTCAAGTGAGAAAGCACCTACTGAGGGGGAACAACAATTGACAACTGAAGATACTCAAGAGAATGTCACTGCTGACCTTACTTCTCAGATACAACAGCAGTCGGTTCAACAATCAGCACCAGTCTTCGAAGCTGACAAAATCATCAAGCTGATGAAAATGAAACTTCAACCAAAAGATTCTCGTGATGCCAGTTTACAGACTGAAGAAAAATCACTCTTAGAAAAATTGGAAGTAAGAGATCTTTACTCTCTGTTTCCTATTAAGGAATTTCTTGACAACTGTTTCAAAAGGTTTACTGAATTAGCAAACAGAAGAGAATCAGGCACATCATCTAAAGACAGTTCCCAGAAAAAGGATGATGATGATCATGATAAGTCAAGAAAAGAAGCTGATGATACTACATTTTTGCAAACAATCACTCAATCTCAACATCTACTAACGCAAACTGTACCACAGCAAGAAGCATTGCCAGTTGAAAACGAGACAATCGTCAATCGCCAGCGTGATGATGAAATCAGGCAATCGATGGTTATTGATACTCGTGTTAAGGATCAAATAGAAGCTACATATGATCCTCCGATTTTCTATCTAAGGAGGAATTGGCCAAGGTTCATGAAAACTTGAAAATAGTACTCACCAAAAGAGATACACAGAATGGCCTTTTATCAAACATCTCTGATATCTTGATTATAGAACTAGAATCGATGTTTCGGTTCATGCAAGACTAGAGATGATTCACAAATCAAGTTCAAGTTCGCTTGAGATTGTATTACTCAAACAACAACTTGAAGATTCAACCGCAGAGAGATAGAGAAACTAATGCTCAAGCTCATTGGCATATTAATCAAGATATCTACGGGTTAGAAACTCAACTTAAGGAAGTACTTGCTTCTAAACGACAAATTTCGAAGATCAAAAGCAACCCATGCCCTGGTAGATCAGCTTATATGATGCCAAAAAGGGGGAAGTCAAGAAGAAAAGCTGAAATTACTTAGAGAAATGAAGCGACTTGAAGAAGAACTACAAAGATACAGATCGATCCTAAATTTTTGAAGAAAGAGTTAATCGATGATCAACTTATTGCAAAATACAATCAACTCCTGAGATGTAAGAGTTACTCTTACAAAGGATCTGTGGACACGCTTTATCAAAGACTACAATCCTATTAAAGCCAAGTACAAGGACGTAACATTTGAGGAATCCTTGAACTATTTTTTGTCCGATATTTACTCAAAGCAAAAATTGCACAACATAAGAAAAATCGAAGGATTGAAGATAAACTGAAGATTAAAGACAAGGTTGAACAAAAGAAAATCGATCTAACAGAATTTGAAAAGTACTATTTGGAAGACTCAAGCTTACCCAAGCTAATTCAATGGAGAAGATGGAAAGAAAGTAGTCAAGTTGACTACAACAAGACCTTTTCAAAGGAAGACTCCAAACTTGAAGAAGATTTTCGCTTGTATGACAAAGCAAAAAGATATGACTTAGTCATGCAAAAAGCTAAGAAGAAGCTCAGTCTTTAATCATAGATATTTGAACAAAATGCATGTATCCGATTTTTGCTCATTCTATTGAAAACCGCTTTTCAGCTTTTACATTGTTTCTCATTGTTTTGATCTTTAAGCTTTTCTTTTAGGGAGAGTTTTGGCATCATCAAAAAGGGGGAAATTGTTGGAAATAAAATTTATGTTTTGATGATAATTCATCTTATTTGTTATAATATTAGCTTGACCCCATTGATGAAGTCTTCAAGCCAAATTATAGTGGAAAGCTAAAAGATGTCTAGAACTGAATGAATAAGCTTTATTAGAGTCTGATATTTGTATAAGTTACATCGGACAAGCAATCGTAATTGATAGTGTGTCGTAAAACTGGCCGGAAATCAATTAGAAAACAGAAATCATCAAGACAAGCAAACCGACTCGAGAATACACCTACTTGGGCCCAAAGAAGGTAAGTTCGGCGAGAGTTCTGAGACTCGGTTGGCTTATCTAGAAGAATGAAGAACGAGGTTCAAACTCGCTTATTGAAGAATGAAGAACGAGGGCTCAAACTCAGTTATGAAGATTACAAGTCGAGACTGTATAGTTGGACTTCAGGCAAGATTGTGGTAACCTGAATTGACTTTATGGATCTTGTATGAAGACCTAAGAATCATAAGGACAATAAATTCTTAGATGATAAAAGTATCATGGTGTACTCTGATTAAGTCAATTATAATCAGATGAAAACTGGAGTACTGATTTATTAAGAAGAATAAAATCTCAGTTAATGCTCCAAGTCAGTTAGGAAACTGACAAATGAAAAACTCAGTATAAAACTGACAAGGAAACTCAGTTTTATAAGTCAGCCATCCAACAAACTGAAAGTACAATCGAACGTTGTAAAGAAAGCAATTTCATTGGATGAATTCATCGACACAAAGAGGAACGGTCGTAAAATATAGCCGCTTGCAAGATATACGTTGATACAATTCAAATCGAAGTCAGATGAACGTTGGACTTCACACTATAAATAGAAGACTTTGCACAAACAACAAAAAGACAGAGAACAAGAGTATATACAAGAATCAACAAGCTATTTGTGCACTCTATTTGAATTGCTATCATCTCTGAACTATAACAAGATCATATCTAGTATTTCTTCAAGTGTTCAAACTACAAAGAATTTATCAAGAATTCAACACTCTGAAGAACCACAAACAAGAATCAATTTATTGATTCTCAGCCCAACTTTGATTCTAATTCAAAGGTTTTAGACTGTGAAGCAAACCGGGAAGGTTTCGCCAAGGACAGTTGTGACAAGCAGTCGGGTAGACTGTGTTTGTGGTGGTAACTGGTGAAGAGGCAATCCTACCCTCTAAGGACCAAGTGGTTCAAGCATTTGAAGAGCAAAGAATTCTACATGTTCTACAATTGTTTAGATAGTGAAGCTAGGGATTAGCCAAGGACTATTGTTTAGGACTTTTTGTAACAGATTCACCTCAAGAAGTTCTAGTGGAATTTTCCTCCGCACTACAAGGGAAGAGAGGACGTACATGATTACACCACCTGAACCTCTATAACATCCGCCTTATTTACTTTACGCATTTACTTATTTATTTAGCATTTACTTACAAAGATTGTGATACTTGATTGTTATACATTTCACAATACAACGACATTCACTGTAATTCATTCCACAACACTCGATTTTCAATGCAAATAACAAGATCAATAAAAAGGCTAAAATCATATCCGCTGCCGGTTGACTAAGTTTCAGCTTAAGTCAGTCTGACTTAATCTCAGCTTTATCAGCTCAACTCCACACAAGTTTTATCTGAACCTTAATCTGTTTTAAATTTAGTTTTTGGTGACAAGTTTATTCAACCCCCCCCCCCCCTCTAAACTTGTGTCAGCCTTTCCAAGGGACCAACAAATATTATCTCAATAATTTGAAAACAATGAATCTTGAAAAGCAATCACCAACTTATCGGTATTAAACCATGGCTGAGCTTTAACGAGTTTATCGAATGGTGTCGGGATTGGCTAAGCCGACCCGTCCTGTTCATAAACGATCTTTGGATGAATCGGGTGAAGGCTTCCCATTGAGCGAAACTCGCGGATAGCTTGACCTTGCCGGACCCCGACGCTAACGTCGCGACGCGTGTCTGAGTCTTTGGTTGAAAATCGGGCTAAGGTTGCCCCATCAAGCCTCAGCTCGCCGGATAGCTTGACCTTGCCGGACCCCCGTGGCTAACCCCACACTTGGACGGACAAGTCGAGTCGAGCCGAAGTATTGTTGACCGCCCGAACCAATTTTCGAACCTTTTGCTGAGTTGGTGTCCAACTTTTCTGGATTTTCAAAATTTTCAATTATTAAAATTCTTTTATGTAGTCACTACATAATAAAAATCCACGAATGATTTTTAGATCCCAAAATTAAATTTACCGAGTAAATTTTATTTTATCATGTGAATTTTATATCCCGATAAAATTCCGTTCGTTTTAATTAATTTAATTTATTACCTAAATTAATCTAAATTAATTACGTATCATACATGCCTAATTCATATCACGATTAATTATCTACATGTATGGATATGCTAGGAGTGGAACTCGTGAATATGATGCATGTCATGGCATGATTATCTCACATAAATAATCATACAAGAAAATAAGTGCGAAAAATAAACCACTGAGATGGACCGTTGGTACCCCCGTATCTAATCTATAAATAAACAAATAAACCCTAAATTATTGTGCAGCCGCCGACGGGTATAAGAATTTTCTGCTCCAGATCTTCAATAGAAACCCTTGTAGCTGAGTTGGTTGAAGCTCCTTCTTCCTTCATCACCACCCGAGTTCGATTCCCTGCTCACCCTTAATTTTCTGTTTTCGTTTTTTTTTCGTATTAATTTTTTTTTTTAATTTTACGAATAGAAAATAAATAAAAAAATTTACGAGGAGAACAAAAAATATAAAAAAGATTTCCAAAATTTTAAACAGACAAGGGGATTCGAACTTGGGACTTGTGTCTTTACCACTGTGCTGCGTCTTTTTCTCTTCATAGACTTCAATCAGAATTTATTTAAAGGGCCTTCGGCCGAAATAAATTAAATGTAGAAAATTAAAAAATAAATTACATAACAACCTATACCCAGAAAAATTGGGTTTACAATAGATCTAACGGTAAACAAATATCAACCTCAATCCATCTCGTCAACATAAACATTCAACCACGCATTTATATAAAAAAAATAAAAGGTGCAATATTTATTCAATTCCACTCCTTATTAATTAATTATGCAATCATGATCGTAAAATCGCTTTAACCTGTCTCTGATACCACATGCTGGATATACAGAAACTTGAATCTGGATCCGATCCATAATTGGATCGTCAGATCTGATTCTCAGCACCGATCGAGACACTCGATCTAGCACAGCAGAAGCTACGAATAAATTCGCATGCGATGTTACCACGGTTTTAATTCACATAATTAATTAACAATCTACAAGAAGGTAAGTAGATTTACCTCAACGGAAAGGAAGAAATAGACGACCAAAGGGAGATGCCGTAGTCTTCCGGATTGTATCTCTTAGCGACGACTAGTGGACGTCGATCCTCGCCGTAGAACCTCCTCGAATATGCACAAGAAAAACCCTAGGTTTTCCTCCTCTTAATGACTAAGGCAATAAACTAATTTTTCTTCCTTTTAATTGTAAAGTGGCGCAGATTGTGATTGAATATTGTGCTAGGAGGAACTCTCTTTATATAGGAAAATAACTAGCCAAGAGAGTTATCATTTTCACACTACAATTACCTATTCCCACAAGGAAAAGATATTTGCCAAAAGATAAGAGATAATTCCCAAAAAATCAATCTCTTATTTTTCCATTAATTATCCAACAATAGATAATTAATTAATTACACATGTGACATAATCTAGGAAAATTTCTTCTTCTAATATATCTACATAGTGTGGCGCCATTTTTAATTATTTTTAATAGAAAATGTCTTTTCTATTTTACATATTATTTACCAAATAAATAATATTGCATATTCATTAAATAGACCAACTATTTAATTTATTCTCGAGGTTCCACAAAACGAGAAAACACTCGCGTGTTAGGATCCAACCCGGGGACCATGGACCTATAACCAGTAGCTACAATAAATTAAATAAAATATTCATCGAACAGAATATTTCTACTTAATTTATTAATTCCGGAATTACGCCACCATAAATCCGAAACCGAACTCTATCGATTATAGATAAAACTTATTCTCAAAACGTCGAGTCGAGTCGATAAGTGTCCATTGATATAAATATTACATATAAAATAACCCTCCATAGACTATCCGTAATGAAGCGGGATTATTTCTGTAATCCTTCTTCAATGCCTCTTATCCTTGTTTACCATTAACCCACTAATGATCAATTAGTTCATAACCAATACGAACTCCGCGGATCGATCAGTTTCTAGGATCAACAAATAAGAGGATTGTCTTTCTACTTCCCGCAGGAAGGAATGGATTCCGTATCTGTGAGACACACACTTCTTACTCATTCTAGAATAGTGACAACGAGAAAGTGATTCAGACCGCGCCTCTAACGAACACATCAAACCCTATCCTGAAACAAGTAGGAGTCTGTAATCACTTCAGGATTAAGGTTAATCCATTTATGATCATCTTGTGATTTAATAAGATTTCTCAATCACGGAATTATATGAGAAACTCAGATTAAATCGGTCCAGTCCTATATGACTCTCATCATATATAAATGCCCCACTTAAACAACCAATGTTGACGGTCCGGATAAGACGGTCACACCGTAAAGTGTTCTGGGCGCATTAATGGTGGTTTAATCAATAGACCCCATACTATGATTAACTTCATATATAAATGCACCACTTAGACAACCAATGTCGACGGTCCGGATAAGACGGTCACACCGTAAAGTGTTCTGGGCGCATTAATGGTGGTTTAATCAATAGACCCCATACTATGATTAACTTCACCACGGACTAACATTTCAAGTGTATCACCATAAACTTAATCCTCATGTGTGACACACACTAAGTTATATGGATACATATGATACGACTTGGGTTTTCAGCTGTGTATTACATATAAGCACAAAGCAAATAATAAGATGAGAATAAATCTGTCATTCATCAATTATAAAAACAATTACAGAAATTGTCTTTCGGACACTACTTCCAACAGGAGAGACTGATGATGGATCTCTTTGTTTCTTTAGAGACGGATGGGAAGAATATATGGCGGCTCATGAGTAGCATGAGCGCGAGTTCATTGTGTTTGAACGTAGAGTGAATTTCAATTTCGATAATATAGTGTTTGATGGCACTACCTGTGAGAAGAATTTTCTAATTCCGAGAGTGAAGATGATGAAGCAAGAGAAGAGAACAATGGTAACCAAAATCTGAATCCCAGTTTTGATACGACATTTGCAATCTCGGCATTTTCACATGGTTTTGCGGTGAGATATGTTAAAATGTTTTTAGTTCTTTCTTGATTTATGTTTTTTTTCCCTCATTGCACTTTCTAACATTGTTTAATTATGTTTGTGATTGGTAGAATATTTCAATACCATTTGCTAGATCAAACGACATGTTGCGAAACAAGACTGTGGAGTTGCGAAATGCGACAGAGGAATCATGGCCGGCTAGACTTGTAGCTTCTGCCATGCCTTATCAACAAGCTCGTTTAAGTGAGTTCAATGATTTCCTTAAGGACAATGACCTCAGAGTTGGAGATACATGCAGCTTTGAAGTCGTTGATCAGA
Source organism: Gentiana macrophylla (assembly GCA_026214975.1). Taxonomy (NCBI): domain Eukaryota; kingdom Viridiplantae; phylum Streptophyta; class Magnoliopsida; order Gentianales; family Gentianaceae; genus Gentiana; species Gentiana macrophylla. The sequence goes on along the minus strand of CM047816.1, from coordinate 63,336,336 downwards.
CTACAGATAATCATATCGTGTGTAATGTGGGATTTATTAGACGTTGAAGATCATTTATTTATGGACAATTTCATTAAAACTCTGGATCATTTTGAATTACTGTTATTGTATTACATTTGGATTACTTCTGAATCATTTTGGTTTGGATCATTTTGAACCGTTGTACATATTTATCATTTTTGTTTGGATCATTTTGAACCGTTTGGATTACGTTTGAAATACGTTTGGATTAATTGTTTGAATTAAGCTGTATTTATCATTTTGAACCGTCGTATTTATGTTTGGATGATGCAAGAACACAAACACAAATGTTTTCAGTGTTGGGATCCAAAACGTCATCATTTTTTACGTTGCAAGACCAATGTTGGGAACACTGGCGTATTGAAAACAAAAGCATGTTTAGTTCTGTTGACAAAAACGTCAACATGTCTGACGTTGGTTCGCAAGACCAACGTCGTAGTGGCTGCCATGTTATAAACAGAAGCACATTCAGTTTCGGAGTCTGTAACGTCAGCACGCCTGGCGTTTGTTTTGAAGTCCAACGTCAGAGTTGGTGACGTTGTATAAACAAAAGAATATTCAGTTCTGGACTCCAGAACATCACCACTTTTGACATTCATTGCTTAAACAAACATCAGGCATACAGACGTTTGTTGGGATGCCGGCCGGAAAATCCAATAGCCGATCGGAAAACTCTAAAAAAAACTTCGTTTTTTCCCATAATTAATAGTGTTTCAGGTGTTTCAGTGTTATCTTATTACCTGCTCAAGATTATGAATTTTGATTTCATTTATGCTTCCATATAGTTTGAAAATGATATTTGGGGAAGATGAAGATGAATTTTGATGATAAAGAATGTTGAAGAAGATCTTGACGATGAAGAAGGTTAAAGAAAGTTGAAGAAGATGCAGATGAATTTTGATGAAGAAAAAAGTTGAAGAGGATGAAAATGAATGTTGATGATGGAGATAAAGATGAATGTTGACGATGAAGAGGAAATGAAGATGATTATTTTTATTTTTATTTTGAAATAAAGAAATGAATTTAGATAATGATTTGGATGAAAATTCAGTTTGTGTGGATTGTTATTGATTTAGGTTAATAACTATGGATAATAATGTTTCATTTAAATAATCAAAGGATTCAATTGTGTTTTTTAAGATAGTTTGTTTTTTTTTTTTTTTTTTTTTTTTTTTTTGTGGTGCTTGAATTCAAAAAATAATAAAAATATTACGATGGTGTCAAAAGTAATTTAAAGAGTGCCTGAACCAATCATGGTGTCAATAGTGAAAGTGTGGTGCGATAGAAGCTGCTTATATTTATGGATTTGTAGCAAGACTGATTTTTTTTTAAATTTTCAATACCTTTATCCAGTGTTATGATGCATACAGATGGATACTAGTATGTATATGCACAAGCTGCAGGAGAGAGAGAATGAAGGAAATAAGAGACCCAAAAAAAGGAAGAAAAAAAAAAAACTTTTATCACATAGTAGTGTAGTGTTGTATGTTTTCTTTCTCTATCAAGTAATATACCATACCAAAACCAACATTATTATTATGAGATGAGAAAGTTGCAATTTTTAGATTTCTTCAGACTGCCCAAAATATTTTCCAGCAATAGTTGCCAGTATATTAAGCATAACAACTTCTTCATCCAACTCTTCCTTTACAGCACGCAAACTTGCACACTTCCTCAGTAAGGACCGAAGGGAAGCACATGAATCCGAATCGAGTGGCAAATCAACTGCTGCACAAAGCACAAACAGCCACACGCAATCCTTCCAAGACAGAATGCTCGCTTTTTCTGACATACTAATATGCTTCCTCAGCATACTAACTCGTGTTACAGAATTCATTCTCAGTATTGTAGACAACGTAGGAGAGTTGGCTGAAGTAGCTGCACTTGGAATCATTACAGAATCATCACTTGTAACTGACGGCATGGCATCATCAGTACAGATGTTTTTTGAATTAACACAATTTTCAGGTCCCGAACTACTTACAACAGACACGCAGTAATCGTTGTGAGCATCACTGTTATTCTCGTGCACCACTGTTTCAAATTTCCTGTCAAAAGAATTGGACTGCACACTACCTGAATCATCTGTTTTGGGAACTACTTGGTATGACAGGGCCTGGATCAGGAAAAAAAAATTTTAAATAAATAAAAAATAGCGCCCGTTTCAAGAACTGTATATTTTATTATTATTATTATGAACTACTTTTTGATGATTATTAGTTCCAGTCTTCCAGAACAGGAAATCCTATTGGGGTTCATTTTCATGCTCATCGTTCATATTGTAAGGGTGGGTGTGCATCAAGGTATCTATAGGACAAATCCTGATCCTACAGATGCGGTAACAAATGTAGAATCTCAAGTCATCGCGTAAGAAAAAAGAAAAAGAACCAAGAAAAAATATGAATTGACAGGATCAAGTGTGTCAGAATATTTTACCAGCCTCAACTCTTCAAAATCAGCAACAAAAGCATCCTCCCAAGCTTTAAGAGGCAGTAAATGTGCAGGGCACTTTGGAATATCAGGAATTTGAGGCATATAAACAGTTGGCTTTTTGTTCAGTTTACTTGCATCAACCTTGGCGACCTTTACTTTGGGAATCTGGGCAGCTTCCCACCTATATTAACAACATATCAGAAAATTTGAGGTTAATTAGTAAAACGAGTAAATACATCATAATAACTCAAACTCCCTTAATACCAAGTAGAACCCAACTGGAATCTTCTTCTAATAAGAAAGCAAAAATTGTTAAATATTTGTTCACATAAAAAATAAAAATAAAAAAGACAAGGCTCAAGGCAACCTGAATGTCAATTAAAATCAAAACGATTATTATATTCAGGATTCATTTACTTGTAGATTAGCAAGTTTAGGCCTTGATTCGGTTACACTCCGTCAATTAAACACTGGATGCCAAAGATCCACATCAGAAAGAACTTACATATCTAGAAGCTATCATCATTCCAAGATTTAATGATTAGCCTGAAAGAAGCCTTCTTTCCACCAATGACACTTAACATGAGACAACTACAAGGGCCGTGGTTCACGGATTCAGATTCCTCAAACCATATGAAGGGTATTATTTCATTTCACAGAATTCGGATTCCTCAGATTATATGATTGATAGGTCATAATTCATTTTACCAAATTATAAGCCTTGTCTTATAGAACATATGAATGAAGAATGACGATAATAGGGCTTTTAAGGGATGTTGAAGAAATGAAGGACAAATTGGGAAGCACTTTTTTCGCCAACTTTTAACAAAGCGTTCTAGCATGCAACTGTAGGGATGGGCATATTATCAAACGATTCAGGTGCTAAAAGTGGATGATGTTATAAAGAAAATGAAGAACAAAAGAATTGTTATCTATTTCCGAATTCAGCTGGTTACACTGGATTGAGTGTGAAAATTTCTAGAAAAAGAAAGTTCACCATACCGTCAATGTCTAGCAGGAGAAACTGAAATAATGCTAAAGAAAGATACTTGTAAGAACTTTGAGAAAAGAATAATGTTATTACTTACAATCTTACTTACAATATACAAGAGGAAGAGTGGTTTAAATAGTAAACCACAAGGAGGGGCAACGGTCACCAGACAGGGAAATAAATGATGTCTGTTATTAGGCAGCCTAAACACATTAAGACGGTTGCAATTACACAACCACCAAACACCTACCTAACATACTAAAGACAAACTAGGAAAAGATTACAAAGAATCAAATAACATACTATTATACAAATACAACTCACATACAAGAGGTGGAATTAGGGAAAATTTGTTCAATTTTTTAATTTTCCTTCAACGGGAAAGTCTACCTGCTACAGGTGTGGTCATCTACGAAACCACCTTGCACCATTCAAGGTATTAACACGTGAAAGCCCCCAGATATATATATTAAATGGTTTTGAAGGTTTATAATTTATGCTGGGATAGACAGACCATGTGTGTTCAGATAAATGGCACACATCACAGCGGGGATATTAATTATTGAAACAATGGAAGAATTTGAACATATACATAAAGCTTGGATCTCCTAGTCTATAGTGCCATAAGAGCACTTCACTATCTTTATTTGAATATAACCTAGAATAACAGGATGAACCATTAGATGCACCCAAAGTCTTGTCACTTGTGCCTTGATAAATGTAGAGACCTAAACACACTCTAGCTCTGCCAGTCTTCCTCACAGAGTGCAATTCCTGAAATACACATTCAGTTATAGAGAAATTAGCATAACATCATAGTCCTGATAGCCTACTGAACGTTACACTTCAATTATGGGACATGTAACACAGACTTTAGTGTCAAAGAACTATGGACCTTGATCCCACAATACGAGACATCAGTCCATCTGCTATTTTCACTGTATGAAGTGACTTGCAGGGTTTATACTCATGAATTAATGACGGGTCACCAGTGATAAGTTATGATGCCTCTGAGTCTACTATCTAAGGTCCAGATGATTCAGATTGAATGATCAATCCTGAGCTTATGTTACCTTTTTAGCATGTAAACCTGATGATTGAAGTTGCAGTGGCTGCTGCTTGAGAGCATTGCCACTCAAAAGTTGTTGCAGAGCCTCTAACTGCACCTTGGTAAATATGCTAAAACCATTTCCAATTGGTTGGCTTACCATGCATTTGGTTTCTTAAGTTTTCAATTGGTTGGCTTACCATGCAGGTTCCAGCACTCTTCTTTTGTGATCTGCTTCGTGACAATGATCACATGTAGGTTTCTTTCTTCTGATTCATGAACCACAAGTGTTGATTAGTCCACTTGTGGTTTTGATCAGGTCCCCATCATAACTTTTCTTCTGCTTTCCTCTCTTCGCACTTCCAAAAAAGCATCCCTTAATCCAGGTAGGGGTTTGATGTCCATAATTCTGCCCCTTACATGATCAAGTTCTTTATTCAATCGGAGTAGAAACTTAAATATTCTCTTCTGCTCTTCGATCATGCAGAAGAGTGTTGTGAACATTCATGGCTCTCAAAAATATCCAATTTGCTGCCAATGCTTGGAGGGTTGAAAAAATGGGTGACACTTTGAACACCTTTTTTAAGGTTTGAGGTCATAGAGAATTGACTCAGTTCTGAATAACTTTGATGTCCATAATTCTGCCCCTTACATGATCAAGTTCTTTATTCAATCCGAGTAGAAACATAAATATTCTCTTTTGCTCTTCGATCTTGCAGAAGAGTGTTGTGAACATTCATGACTCTCAAAAATATCCAATTTGCTGCCAATGCTTGGAGGGTTGGAAAAATGGGTGACACTTTGATCACCTTGTTTAAGGTTTAAGGTCATAGAGAATTGACTTAGTTCTGAATAACTTTGATCTGTTATCAGAGCTTGAGTAGGTCTCCCTTACAGCATCCCAAAGAGACTGTGTTGTTTCATTAAGAAAGAATTTTTCACCAATGTCAGTGTTCATTGAATTGACAGCCACGAAATGATGATATTATTTTCCTTCTTCCACTTTCTATATCCAGGGTCATCTTTAGCTGGTTCAGATATCTCTCCAAGGAGATACTCTTCTTTTCCCCTTCCACAAATGAACATCCTAATGGAATAAGACCATTGGAGATAATTTTGTCTATTAATTTGTGGTTTGTGATAGGAATGGAAGTGTTTTCGATGCTTCCTGCACTTGGCAGTGTGGTTGATGAACTGGGTGGAGTTTTCCCTCAGATGCAACACTATCTTGTTACGACGGAAATACTTTTCAAGGTTCATAAAGCTCTAATACTATGAAGAATTTAGGAGGATTATTTCTTTTGTTTGAGTCATGTGTAGTTTACAGGGATTTATACAAGAATTACAAACAGATAGGCATTGTAACAATCTAACAGAAAATATGATAACAGTCTAATCTTAGCTACACCTAACAACCTGCCTGCCAATTACTAATTTACATAACAAACTTATCAACAAACTTTTCCTAATAACTTTCAACACTTTCCACACACACCCCCCCCCAAAGCAAAACATCAGAATATCAGAACAAAAAACAAACATTGTCTTAGTGAAATAAAGGTGTGCACCTCACACGCTTGAGATATTCTATTCCATCTTCTGGAGGACCTGAACTGAAATCTGGTTCTCCTGTAATGAAGAATGCAGGTTTCTGAATGTTATCATACGCCTCATCGCTGTCCTCATCTTCCACATATCCCCCCCGCCCTATCAAACAGGTAGTTTCATCATCCACAGGAAAAAGTCCAGAAGCAGGAACCATGGGGTTAACATTTTCAATGTCACAATTTGCAGCTTCAGAAGATGCTTCACCTAAAAAGCAATAGGACAGTTTAGTACAACATTCAGTTTAGCACACCACAAGATCATTAGTCAAAAAGGAACATAGGAAAATTATCCAACTGTTCTGAAGGTTAAATATACGAAAAACAATAAATCAACAACCTTCGTTCAAATCATCAAAATTCAAGCACAGGATCCATTCAATGTCGTATCATTGCATCCTAAAATCTACAAACGATGTACATAGAAATTTGCATTGCCATGACACATCTGACGATCACTTCTTCAACTACAGAAAAGAAAATCAAGCTCCCAGGTAAAAATCCTGATAAACCTAAACAAAAAATATCTTTGACAGACAACAGGATGAACTCCAGCACCTTGCTGGGTGAATTTAAAGAGGGGTATCAAATATTTTGTCACCAAATACATAGATCTAAAATATATTTTGGGCATGTAGCAAGTGGTGTCTCGCAAGTATTCCTATAGGCCATTCTTCATTGTATAAGGACTTTAGATGGCATCCTTTTTGGTTAGCAGCCCATGGACCTATGTACACAGAGAGAGATAAACCCATCATTTTCACACAGTCAAGAACTGAATTGATGAACAAGGAAAGACGGACATTGGTGAAATCAACCCCAAAAGCAATTATCAGAAATATAGCCAACTGCTTGAGAAGAGAGACCAAAGAAGTAATAAATCAATCTCTTCCTTTTGCCCAAAAGTAAAACCTTGAATGATCATAACAGGAAAAGGAGATTGGGAAAAGGAGAATGTGAGAAAGAGATTGTCAAAAGGAAAAAGGAAAAAGGAAAGGGCAAAAGATAAAGCACTTTGTTCATCAAGAGAAATAGGAGGAAGGAAAGCAATGAAACAGAAAGGTAACAAATACATAGAGAGTTGAGATGATGTAAAAAACTGAGACTAAAAGTCATAATATGTTCCTCTCAAAAAAAAAAGTCATAATATGTCTTTGAAAAAAATGCATATCCACACATACTTGCACCTTAACTAGTTACTAACTTCTGCATATAGAGAAATAACATAGGTTTATGCTGGTGTATAGTCCCGGATATTATTGTCCTTCAACTGTTGTCTGCTTCCTTTTATTACTCATTAGCTCTCTTTGCACTTTCTATACATGAGTACTTTGGTAATATCCCAAGGCCTACAGAACTGGAATATTAAATTATTAGAGAAGCTTTCTATATTCTGTTCAAATATCGCTGTATTTACTATTCTTATACAAGCATAATGTTGAAATGTTGTATTTATTATATGTTTTAATCTTGCTTTAGTTCCCTAATTAGCTTCCTAATTAAATAGTCTTCTATCTTAAGGATTAGTTCTAATCCTGTCTAGCAGGATTTACAGTTCAGTATCCGTTGCAATCTTGCAACTTGTACTTCTAGCCGTTGGTGGCCTCCTATATAATGTAATTTCACTTACCTACCCGATAAGCATTTCTAGTAGAATCATCTCTCTTCATCTAAACTCTTCTATCTTAATATCAACATGGTATCAAAGCTCTAAGCTCATCCTTTTTTTTTTATTTTAAATATCCTATGGCAACTGAACAATCATCAGAAGTTAACTCAAGGGAAGAAGCCTCTATGAATCCTGCTTCCTGGAACTTTGAAATCTCTATGATGCGTATCTCTACTCACAAACTCAATGGTGACAATTTTCTCCAATGGTCTAGATCTTTCAAACAGTACATTACTGGCAGAGGCAAAGAAGAGTATCCAACTGGGGAAAGCAAATCACCCAAGGTGAAGATCCCACCTATAAGAAATCGAAGGTGGAAAACAGCCTTGTGATGTCCATTCTCCTAAGGTCTATGACCCCAACAACTGCCGAAAATTTCATTCTCTATGACACTGTTGAAGAAATTTGGTAAGCAGATGTTAGAAAATAAAGAATAAATGTTATGATTTGAACGTCATATGACGGCTAGGGTTTAGTGTCGTAGGTGCCAATATGTGTACTAATTCTATTTCCTTTTATATCTTATAATATTCCCTGTATAAATTAATGGAGAAAGGGAGAATGAAATCAAGTAATTCTTTCCCTCCTTTCTCGATTCCCATGATCTCTAACAGCAACCAATGAACTTTATTCTCAAAAGGATAATACCTCTGAAATTTACAAGGTTGAAGCAAAAATACAAGAACTTAGACAAAGAGAACTCTGTGTAACAGAGTTGTAATAATCTCCTGTCAAGGTCTTGGCAACAACTTGATAGTTTTGAGGGAATATCCTGGCATTCCATTGAGGATGCAAAGACCTATAAGAACATGAAAGATTAGAAAAGGATCTTTAAATTTCTCACAGGGCTGAACCCCAATCTTGATAATGTGAGGGAAGAATACTCAGTATGAAACCCCTCCCATCAATAAAAACTGTGTTTGATGAGGTTAAACATGAAGAAAGTAGATTTAAAACTCATGATGAATGAGCACTCTGTTCCCAGTTCATCTACTCACGAGAACAATGTTCTCTTCACAAAAAGCCTATCTCAACACCAAACTAAAGAAGATACTGAATGGAATTCAAGTCACTATACATCAACCTATTCAACTACTTTGTGACAATGTGTCTCGCTATCAACATTTGAGAGAACCCTGTTCATCATGACAGATCCACACACATTGACATTGAAAACATTTCATAAAAGAGAGGGCTGAAGAAGGGAAATTGCTATATCCTACATTCCCTCTCAAGATCAGATTGCTGAACACTTGACCAAAGGCTCTTTTACTCCTCAGTTTCACAAGATGAGAAGCAAGCTTGGTTGTTATACCATCCATAACAAACCTTAAGAAGGGATGTTAAATTTGTGTTAAATTTCCCTTGTTTTTCTTTGTCTTTCGTTGCATCTTTTGCCTAGATTACAGCCTTGGGTGATCCCTATTGTTACTGTTCTGTTTTTACTGTTTTATGACCGTTGGGTCACAGTTCCTGGACAGTTTGGTCCATTTTCTAGCCGATTTAGTTCTCCTTTAATGTATAGTCTTCTCCTATAAATAAGGGCTTGTAGTTGTATCTAAATACAAGTTTATGAGAAGAATTACTACTTTTTCATACTTTCTCTAAATTCTCTACAAGTTTGTAGTTAATCATACATGTGTCTTTAAGAAGATCTAGTACATATTTCCTTTGAGATATAAAGATATTTTCTTTGGACCTTGCCACCTCCATCCCAAGGAAGTTTTTTAATCTTACCTAGATCTTTGATTTGAATTTATTTAGCCTGGATGACCTTGATTTCATTGATACCTGCAATATCATCTCCAATGAGGATTATACCATCAACATAAACTTCAGCAGCCTCCCAAACTTCAGCAGTTCTCACTGGGGTCATGGATCCAACAAGCCAAGACATGATGATGCTGTTTCTGCCTTCCATTGTTTGTACTTCGGATCATCCTTGGCTGGTTGAGGACCTTGGCTGTCAGATGTCCCTCATTGATTCTTAGCAGGGATCTAGACCACAAATGGTAATTGTTACCATTGAATTTGTGGTTTGTGAGAAGGTGACTGTTAATATCACTCCCTCCCTGAATGATATTTACACCCTCAAAGTGCGGAACAACATCAGTGGAGGTTGATTTCTCAGTATTAGACATTTTTTGGTTTTTGAAAAAATCTCAGAAAATTTGAATTTTGAGCTTGTTTATGGATCAAAACTCTAATACCATGTAGAATTTAGGAGCAAGAAATGAGAGAAAAAACAGAGTTTATGATATATTACTTGTGTATTACAACTACAAGAAGAGCAGAATAAATAGGACTGAGGAAGTCCATGATAAAGCAGGAAAAGCACCCCCAACGACACTGTACAGTAAAAACAGCTGGAAAACACTACACAGCCCTAGGAACAAACCATACAGATTTAAAGACCTAATTAAGACTAAGTAAGACTAATTAGGAACCATAAAATCAACACCATGACATGACAAGGTTGTTTTCAGCCTTCCACTATTTGAATGAGCTGGTATCCCTCCTTGTTGTGCTCCGATATAAACATAAGAACGGATCGGGACCAGAGTAGGTAATTATTACCATTGAGCGTGTGATTTGAGAGAAGGTGGTTGTTATCTTAATCCCCCAGAATGACATTTGTTCCACCCACCATTGGAACAACTTCGGTAGAGGATGAAGATTTTAGATCTAGAGACATTTCCGGTCGGATTATGAACAGTCAGGTGCGCGAAATTTGAATCTGAATGATAGTCGAAAGCTAGCTTTGATACCATGTTGAAAATATAGTCCAACAACATATAAGAGAAGGGACCTCATCCTCAGCACATAGATTATGAGGTGTGAGAAGTCCATCTCTTAATATGGTGGCGAAACAATATCAAGTACCCAATGTGAGACAACTTTAACAAGCCCCCTCAATAGTGGGCCTATAATAAAGAGCCCAACACTTCAACAATATGAATGGGTGGCTATGATACCATGTCGAATTTAGGAAGAATACAGAGGAAGAGAATGAAGTTTCTCTATATTAGATTACAAAATGAGCTATAGGAAATAGGCCTCCAAACATAACGGCTCTTAGAATACAAAGAGATAATTGTAATAAACGACCCTAACTAGCCTTTAAAACCTAAACAAGCAGTTTAGAGTTTAAACATAAAGCTATCCTTAAATACATGTATATGTATATAACAGAGACAAATGAACTAACTTCATATAAAATATATTCATATTTGATATGAGATTTTCTACAGAAATCAATCATGGTATTAAATTTTGCTCCCAATAATAGCCTTGTTGATAAAAAATTTTTACCAAAGACTTGTTGGAAGACTAATCTATATCACCCATACTAGGCCAAATATTGCCTTTGTTGTGAATACGATTAGAATATATATGCAAAACCCTAACTCTGTATGGTTTCGGGTAAGGTTAGGGTTGAATGGATTCAGTGGAGAGAAAGTGAAATAAAATAAAACAACATAATAATTATAAAGTTGAAATATTGTATTGAAATTTGTGTAGATGAAGAAATGATTAGTGAGAGAAATTTTAATGAAATAAAATAAAGTGAAATAAAGATTATAAAGTTGAAATCTTGTATTGAAATTTGTGTAGATGATGGTGAGAGAAATTTTAATGAAGTATTATATTGATAAAATATTGGTTAAATTGTGTAGTGGGTGAATAAAGTGATTTGATTAATATAATTTTATTTGTTGATAGTGAAATGATCGGTGAGAGAAATTATAATAAAATAATGGTAAATAAGATATTGGAGTGAATAAAATATTGAATTGGATCCAAATGGATCTGACCCCAACCGAAACCAAACAGAGCTAAAGGACTGCACCTAAGGGTTGTTGAAAGAATCCTCAGATATTTGAAAGGAGCCATTGGCAAAGGCATCATGCTCTTAAAAGGAGCTAAGATCTCTATTGCCTACATGGATGTTGCCTATTCAGGTTCCATACTTCCATTACAGATTAGATCCGTTTCAGGATACTGCACTTTTCATAGGGGCAATCTCGTAGTGTGGAGAAGCAAAAAAACAAAATGGGGCTTCTGGTCAAGTGTTGAAAATGAATTTAGAGCAATGGCACTTGGGATTTGCAAGCTCATTTCAATAAAGATTATTCTTGAAGACTTAATGATGTCATGGAAGAAGCCTATGAAACTATATTGTGATAACAATCAGCACTTAGTTTCGCTGCCATGCATGTGATAGCACTTAGTGTCAATATGATTGTGACAGTATCATTGTTACACACAGATCTATATGTGCAAACGTATATGTATATCATGAAACTCATCACACAAGTTGCAATATCTAAAGAAAAATTGTAATGTAAGCACAATAGTAGGTTCAGTACCTGCTATGAGAGCTAACAGATTTTGTTTTTTAAAGGATGCAGTGATTCTTAGAAGTTTATAACTACAAAAAAAAAAAAAAAAAAAAAAAAAAAAGTGAATGTGCCACTTTAAATATTTCCTTGCTGTATAGAGAGGGGAAGAAAACGGAAATCAATTGCAGCCATCCAGCAAATTCACAATAGGGCAACCCAAAGCATGCTTGCAGAAATATAGAAAACGAAAAGATTTAGCAGAACCAAAACTAAACATATAAACACTGTTGTAAACAAGATTGCTCACCAAAAGAAGTGGCTGACGCCTGATTTTGAAACACAGGATTCTTCGTATTCTTCTTATTCTTCTTTTTTTTCTGCTGTTGAGGTTGTTGTAGCTGCTTTAACCGAGGATGAGAATGCTCAAGCCCTTCGTATTCCTTCTGAAGGACAGGCCCAAGACCAGAATGAACTCCAACCCATCTCCTCCTTTGAGCGTCCAATCCCTGATACCTCAATGCCTCCAACTCCTTTCTTGAATAAACTTTTGTCCCTTCATCATTCTTTTCCACAATGACGCCCACGTTGAAACTGACGTTTGTTACGGTTTCTTCAATGGCCCTTGAATTGTTAATCTGTCCAGTATTGACCTGCCTTTTCAGCCTCTGTTCATTTTTAACACCGCCATCGAATTTTTTCACCTGAGACGTTTCAACTAATGCAGTGCCGTCAATAATCTGAATCCTCAAAGGGTACTTCACAGCATTATCGTCAATGTTTGTTAATTTTGCGGAAAAGACATTATTTGCACAAGATCCCGACTCGTCCGGTATCAAGATTTCACTCCTGCTGCCGTTAGTCTCGAATTCTTGAGACTCCGATAGTCCAAACTCACCCTTGTGCAACACCGGTCCCTTTTCCTTGGGGAACCCTAGTTTTGGGCAAGAATCGGCAGGCCCAGACGATTCTGGAATATCAGAATCGCCTAGGTTGTAATGCATTAGGGAAACATCACCGTTAGGGGCATCTAAAGGAACCAACAAGCGGTGGGAAGGCTTTGATTCCTGAGTATCGGGAACAACAATTGCACTATTGCCGGAAATGGTGGCGCCACCAGCACGCTGCAGTTCTGATAATTTGTGCAAAATGACAACGTTGTTAACGTCAACAGATTCTTGAGTGCCTCTGTCAGGCACAGCGTCTTTTGAGTTGTTGCAGAGGTCTAAGGACTCATCCGAATGAGAAACGCAGTCAATAATGACTGAAGGAGGTTCACGAAGAAGGGTTTCATTCCCGACGGGCCGAGAGGACGAATGTCGCCCATTATCATCTTCACCAGGCTGCTCCTTGAATCCAGGCCGAGAAACAGTACTAGCATCGCAAGTGAGCTCGGTAACCATTTTTTTCTTTTTTTTGTGGGGGTTTAACACTTCAAAATGTACTCAAAGCACCCCATTTCTTGCGTTTCAAACTTTGAATAAGCTTTTTTTAACACATTTAAATTTGCATTCACTCCAATAATAAGCTTATAAGCAATACTACCATAAACGATAATGAGTACCTTCAAATTTTATAGGGGGAATGACATCTTTAAGCGTATCAACTTTTGGGTTTACAGCAATAAGCTTTGACCCAAATAAAAAAAATATAAAAAAGGAAAACCTTATGAAACGTTGCTTTGACAGAAATACCCTTCATCTTATCCTTCATATTTTATCTCTAAATTTGTTAACACAATTCCCCCAAAATTATGGGCCCCTTGATTAACTATTAACTATTTGCGAGAGCTTCCCCAAATTCACCCTCCAATTCTTCCCAAAATCACCGCATCAACACAGGGTCGAACTTGTGATAAACAAATCTCCTCAACATTCTCTATACTCCAACCGGAAGCTGATCAACGAAGAACAGAAACTTGAAGGAGGCGACTGGAACATTCGAGCGAATCTCCAAAAGGTACGATTTGTTGGTGGGTTATAAATCACGCATATTGGTATGTGCATGTATGATTTTGGGATGTGATTAGTTAAATTTTGTGGTGTCGAATCATTTGTTAGCTCAAACAATGCCGGTGATGTGTTATTAGTTGTTGCCATTGAATTGAAATTTCTTATTTGTTTCAACTGTGTATTCACATTCATTTGTTCTTTAATTCGATTGAATTGAAATTTCTTATTTTGTTGGTTATAGATAAGTTGAAAAAATGCCGTTGATTTATGCACTTAGCGAAGAAGAAAGATCTGCAAAATGTGAAGTTGTTTCCCGATGTTCAATTGGTAAAACAATTGAAGTTTATGAAAAGCTTAATGACAAGCACAAAGAAATGTTGGAGCAGTCTTGTTTTGGACACTTAATCCATTTGAAGGATATGCAAGCCAACATGATAATACATCAGTTGTTAATGAGGTTGGCGAGTCCATGGAATGTAGATGCCAATGTTTTTTGGTTCAAAGTCGGAGCCAAAAAAATACGATTTAGTGTAGAAGAATTTGCGTTGGTTAGTGGTCTCTTGGTTGGTGACGGTAGCAATGTCGATAAAAGGGTAGGAAAAGAGTCTAGATTAGTTAATAAGTATTTTAAAAACTTATCGAAAGTGTATAGGAAGGATGTCTGGGCAAAGTTTAATCGCATTAAGGATGCTAATGACCATTACAAACTTGGGTTGATCGTTATATTGACGTACGTTGTGTGGGGATCGGAAGAGAGACGTGCGGTGGGTTGGTGGATCTTTAAGTTGGTTGAGGATTTGGATGCTTTCAATAAGTATCCATGGGGAAACGCTTCTTATGAAGCCAATGTCTATGTTTGGAGGAGGGACATGAGGGATTCTTTCAAAAATCCTCGATCGGATATACTTTATATGGTTTTCCATGACGCTTTGAAGGTATGTATAAGCCAAATCCGTGTGTTTTAATTCATTATATATATATATATATATATATATATGTATATATACATATATATATATATATATATATATATATATATATATATATATATATATATATATATATATACATAACTTGTTAAAGTTTTTGATTATGTTCGGTCCATCACTTGAATGTAAATGCATCGTAGGTTTGGGCACTTGAAGCTATTCCTTCTTTAAGGAAGTTTGCCGAGATTGTTGACGAAAATGCTCTCCCAAGGTTGATGAAGTGGGGAGCGGTAAAAAGGGTCAGCTCTTCTGTAATTCAACTTCTTCTTCAATCGAGGGAGGTTGTGATGTTTAATTTGTATATTAAGTTTGGTATGTACATGCAGCCTCCACATTATTTATAAGTAGTATATAATGCAGGTGGAGGCGGTTCGAAACTTGGTTCCATCCGAAGCTGAAAAGGAAAAAGCTTATTTTTTGATGCCCCGGGAAGATGAAGTTGAAGATGATGAAACTGACAATGCACCTGAGCAATCAACGGGTAACGTTGATTATGAAAAGTTAAAAGAATTGGTAAAAATTGATGTGAGTGAAGAGAACAAAAGAATGTGCGAAGAGTTGGTAAAAGTTGCTGAAGAGAACAAAATAATGTGCGCTTTAGTGGATACGCTCCAACATAAAGTTAAATTGATGGAGGTTCGTCTTTGTTGTGCATGTGAAAAATGCAAAAATGATGCTATACATGCAAGTGAAATGGAAGGTAATGAAGAGTTGAATGAAGTGGAAGATGAAACTGTGGAGGCATCCCGAAACGGCAAAGGTATGAAGTTAAATTTGTCCTTTATGTTGTTTATAAAGGAGAGAACTAGTTTATAACATTTTATTTCTTGAAATTATGATTAGAAAATGCCGTAGTTGAAGAGAAGGAGGTAGGGGATGAACCTAATGCCCCGGTTGAGGAAACGGCCGTAGTTGAAGAGAAGGAGGTAGATGAACCTAATGCCCCGGTTGAGGAAACGGTCGAGGAAACCCGAAACGGTGAAGGTATAATGTGAATCTTGTCCTTTTGATTTGTTCATTATGTATTTTGATGAGAGAATTAGTTCATAACATTTTATTTCTTGAAATTATGATGTAAATGGTGGCATAGAGGAGGAACAAGCTGATATAAGGGAGGAAGGTGAGGGAAACCAAAACGGATAAGGTAATTAATCTGTCTTTTATGTGTTTTGGTGAGATTGGTGAGAGAATTAGTTTATAATGTTAAATTTGTCCTATATGTGTTTGTTTTGGTGAGAGAATTAATTAGTTCATAACATTTAGTTTCTTGAAATTATGATTAGGAAATTCCGTAGTTGAAGATATGGAGGAGGAAGTTGATGAAATCGTAAACGAGGTATGGAAGGTGGCATGAAGGAGGAGCAAGTCGAGATAAGAGAGGAAGAAGAACCAATATTATATATCTGAGGGAAAGGTGATGAAGATGTGAACGTCGTGGAGGAACTCTTCATGAGTCTCAGAGGCCAAAGTGTCGAGAGAAACCCAAACGGCGAAGGTATAATGTTAAATTTGTCCTATATTTGTTTGTTTTGGTGATAGAATTAATTTATTCATAAAATTTTGTTTTTGAAATTATGACTAGGTAATGCCTTAGGAGAAAAGAGAGGCGAGGTGAGTAAAAGGGATGTTTTGGAAATCAAAGACGAAGACGATCGGGATGATTTGGAAGAAGAGGGCAGGAAAAAAGGTGTAAAAGGTAGTTTTACAAAAATAATTAATTTGAGTTTATGTCGGAGGGCATATATGTGTAATCCAAAGTAATTACGCCATTGAATGTTTTATGAAGTCGTACGTTTCGATCTACCATTGACGCCGAAGAAAAGAAGAGCTTGTGACAGCCCTCCTATAAAACTAGCGAAAAAGAGGAAAGTGAAGAAGTTTGATGAGTATGATCCGTTCCGAAAAATGGATACCGTGCTGATGAAGCGTGTTGACAAGTTTATGGCTTCATGTGAAGACAGGTATGAATGTCATACACTTAAAATAAGGGGCGTTTAAACCCTAATTTGTAAACCCTATTTTGATGATTAATTTGATTTTTCTTCCTTTTGATTTACACAGTGAACGTGTGAAGTTGGTTGACGTTGATATCGAAGTAAGGATTTTGAAAGGAATTATAAACCATGAAGCGCGAGCTTTCAAACAACGTAAGTAGTATATGCTTTAGATTTTACAAAAACACAATGAGCTTAGATTGAAATGTATGCTTTTGTTAAGTAGTATTATTTATATTCAGGTGTTGGATAGTTCATTGTGTGAAATTCGCTGGCGATGCTTAAAGTACCCAAATATGTTTGACCAAGATGCCCGTGTCCTTGATACTCAATTTGCAACATATGTCAAAAACTTCCACACACTAAACATGAAACGCTCAAGAGAATCAGAATTTAATTCAATATTTAGGCATATTGTGAATGGGACAGCTCCAGAATGTAGCACACCATGGGAAGGTTGCAAGACATTGTATGTGCCAATGATAGAGAGTGATCATTGGTTTCTTTTGAAAATTGATCTGAGTGCTAGGATAATTTTCGTGTATGACAAAGATTCCGGGGCATATCGTAGAAAGTGATTCTTGCAAGGTGTGTCATGCCTAAGCAAGTTGTCATACCGCTTTTATTGCGTGCTTGTAAAAGGCTATGAGAAGTATTCTAAGAAAAAGCTAAGCGGTGTTGAGCTCAAGTGTCCTCTCAAGAGAATGGGTATGTTTGATAATTTATATTTATGCAATATATATAGAGATTATTAAGGTTTTCGATTTTGTGACTAAGTTATTATCTTGTAATTGTTGTAATTTGGTATGACTGATTGTGGCATGTTCGTTTCTTAAATACGTGGAGTTCATGCTAGGAAGAGTGAATATATCATTGATTGGGAAGAAGCATATTCCAGTTGGAGAAAGAATTTGGTTGGGGAATTGCTTTCATGGGAATTTCAAATTAGATCTTAACCGTCTATGAGGGTTTTGGTTATGAAAACCATAAACTAAGATGTCATTATAAACAATTTAACTCGTTTTTTAAGAAGAACGGTTTGAAGGAGAAGTAAAATGTGTAATTGTTCTTTTGAATCAGGGTGTTTGAAAGGAGAACCATGGTGTTTGAAAAATGTGTAATTATTATTATGTATTGTAGTTGTAATTGTAATTCTCTCTTATGTTGTGAACTAGGGTTTGTATTGGTAATTGTTATTTTGAAGAAGAATCTTTTTGAGGAGAAATTTGGTTTCATTCTTATTATTATGTATATTGTATTTATAATTGTTATTTTCTTCCATGTTTGAGAACTAGAGTTTGATTCATTAGTTGGTTAACATTATTTGTTAGAAAATTTGACCCATTGAAATGAAGAAGTTAATTTATTGATTCTTAAAGAATTATACAAATCAACATAGTTAACGTTAATTGTAATTGTAATTGATTAACATTATACAATTCCATAATCCATGCTATGGTTTGATTCATTAAATTGCTTAACATTATAAATGATGATTTGTTATAATATTTGATGATTTGTCATTGACCCTTAACATAATGGATTCATTTCTTAATTTTAACTTTACACAGTTTCAAGATTATTTTGACACAAGTTTGATTTAACGTTACACAGTTCAAGATTGTTTCGGTCAATGAGACATGTTTGAGATTGTTGCGGGTAAGAACTGGAATTAAACTATTAAAAAATGATAAAATGGGCCTATAAATAGTAGTATATCGAAGAGATACGAATGTGAAGGGTCTCATGATAGTGTAAATCGAAGAGATACAGTTACGAATGTGAAGGGTCTTATGGTAGTTTAAATCGAAGAGATACAGATACGAATCTGAAGGGTCTCATGGTAGGGTAAATCGAAGAGACGCCACCAGCTTTAAAAAAAGATAAAATGGGCCTATAAATAGTAGTATAACCACAGGTGTACAATTCCTATTTATTACAAATAAAAACAGAAAAGCAAAAGAAGAAAATGGATAAGCATACTAAGGAGATCGCAGATTTAAGAAACCAGGTTGAAGAATTGGAAAGAAAATTGGATGCACGAAGACATGAATGCCATTATGAAATTGATCAACTGAAAATATGGATGACACAGGAGTCGGATTCCATGTATATTGAAGTGGCGTATATCAATGACAACATCAAAACAGTAAAAAAGAAAATCAACGATCTGATACGACTGTGCAATAATGCTTACAAAATTGTTGTGCGATGTGCATCGTGCATTCGCGGCACTATCGCATGATGCCATGGCCGGGAACAATAATGTTTCTTTGGCCCCAATTGGAGTTGGGGTTCACCACAAACTCTCCTAATAAGAGAGCATGTTATAGAGTTCTCGGATCACAAAGATGTGATCAAATCTCATCCCCATCCAAACCCCACTTTATCTACATATTTGTATTTTCTATAATAATATTATGTTGTAAAAATTTATGAACTTGAAATTATTTATAATATTATCAATTGCTTTTGATATTATGTAATAACTTTTTCTTATGAAATCATTTATAATATTATCTTTTTAAGTGTTTTATTGTTTGTTTGAATGATATCATTGACGTAGTTTCTTTTGTTTTTTGAAACGTATGTATGTAGTTTCTTATACATTAGTTGTTGCATGCATGCAAATAAATTAGGGTATTAAGGTTTGCAATTAATAAAATAGTAGAATAAGAAAGGAAGGGATTTGGATGAATAAAGAAGAAGAACCTTTATATATGTTTCTGCAATTAATAAAAAGTACAATAAAAGAGGGGGGTCTGCAAATGAAATACAATTAATAAAATAATATTGTTGTACCAATAATGGTACAATTTCACATACATTGCTTAAAGTAACTCGTAAAATGACCCCAGGAATCTTTTTGGATTTTCTAGGTCATTGCTTTTCCAGTCATAGCTTAAATTCCTAAAATGACCATGTGTTACCAAGCCCCTTAAAAAATGCCTCTTAAAATAGCTAGTATGAATCATTTTGAAAAAAGACTCATATATAACATTTTTCAATCTAAGAGTGGAGACAAGTCACTTGTAAACCTTAAACAAAGCAACAATACCAAGCTTCTATTGAAGAGAATGGCGAGAATTTTATGGCATAAGACCAAACTAAACTCAAATATACATCTACTGGGGGAGGTGGAGTTTTGTGTGATGGTTGAATATGTGCATAGGGTGAAGGACTGCACAATAGCCATAGACTGGAAGTAGATGATTCAGATGTGGAATGTGAGTCTATCATCAGTAGGACCGAAGGATCCCAAGTTGGAATTCTTGGAAGCAATGATTCATAGTAATTTTTCTTCTTTTGAGAACATCCCCTCTCATCACACTGGTATCATTAAGATCCTCATTTGGAATTGCAGAGGTGCTGGCTCCAAAGAATTTAGGAGGCACATCAAAGAGTTTCTTTTGAAACAGAAACCTGATGTGGCAGTCCTTCTTGAAGCCGTCCAGGCGAAAAAAGCCTTTAAAGTCATTGCTAAGATTGGTTTTACAGGTTCCATACAGTATCCTCCTCCTATTGAAAGATCTGGAGGTAATTGTATCAATTGGAATTCAGATTTGCTCGATATTAACTGTATTGAAGCCCGCCCAAATAGAATTCATGCTGTCATCTCTGAGAATAATCTTTGTAGGATTGATAACTTCAACTTCAATGTCAAAGAATTGTAACTTGATAGATTTGGGCTACTCGACTGCGCTTTACTTGGAGCAACCATGCAACTACACACTGGAGACTCTTGTATCATCAGCATGTGGGGCTCATCTCCCTAAAGTCCATTTTTAGTATTAAAAAAAATCCTGCTTTAAATTTGATTTTAACACATGTATAATGTTGTTATGACTATTGGATGTTCTAATTAATGTATTCTTGTTGTAAAGGAGCCTCATTGATTGCTTTGGAACCTCCTCACCGAGGGTCGGATTAAGGTCAACGCTATGCCACCTACATGGATATTGATGAGAGTGGCCATTGGTGGGGTCTTCATGAACGGTAATGGAAGATTGTATAGATGATTCGTGGGATTTATGGGAAGAAACTCCATCCTTCAAGGGGAATTGCTGGCTATCAAAGAAGCTTTGTGGATTGCTAATGACTATGGTGTCTCCCAGGTTGTTGTGGAATCTGACTCTATCTCTACTGTAATGGCTATTAACGGTGGATCTAGGAATGATGACGGCAGACTGCTTGTTGATGATATCTTTGCCTTAAAGAATTCTGGCATAAATGCTAATGTGTGTTATTCAAATAAAAGACAGGATGATGGAATAATAGCCAAAGGTTAGTATCATCAACATTTACATTTTTGGTTGTGCATGTAATTGTACTTCATTTCTTACTTAGGTTCATTTTGGAACTGATTATCAAGTTTAAACCCTATAATCAAGTTTAAAACAAAACCATATAACTGGACACAAAGTTAAAGTTGGGTAGAAAATTTGATTTTGACAGATATATGAAGATAAATAAAGAATAATCACGATAGAATAAAATTAAACCATACTCATTAATTAATATAGCTGGACACAAAGTTAAAGTTGGGTAGAAAATTTGATTTTTTGATAGATATATTAAGATAATTAAAGAACAATCACGATAGAATAAAATAAAACCATACTCCTTAATTAATATAGCTGGACACAAAGTTAAAGTTGGGTAGAAAATTTGATTTTTTTGATAGATATATTAAGATAATTAAAGAATAATCACGATAGAATAAAATAAAACCATACTCCTTAATTAGTGCTAAGGTTTAACATTAAAATACTCACGATATAATAAGGTAGTTGATTGAGTACGTTGTGATATTATTAAAGGATTAATTATTATAGGAAAGGTTCTCAAAATGAATTTGTTTTGTTTTTTTAAATAAAAGGTGGAATTTGATTTAGAAAATATGAATACAAGGCTTTGATTCGTTTCAACTACCAAAGTCATGAAGGTTTATGAAGCGTTGGAATTGTTTCAACTACAAAGTCAGTTTTTGAAAAGTGAAACGCCGCATCCATTTAATTGCTTGCAACGCTACAATTAACCTAGGGTTAACCTAGGCTATATATATTCTGGGATGATGCTGAGATAAATACCGTATATCTCTAAATCAGGAAGCACATCAAAGAAAAAAAATGACAATGGAAAGAAACGAATTCATGAAAATGCTGGAGGAAGAAAGGCAACATATTTGAATCATATTCAAACAAGAACTGGAGGAAGAGATGAAGCGGTTAAGGAAGGAATTTATGCACCAACTGGAGGAGCAAAAGCAAGACATGATGGCACAGAGATGGGAACTTCTTCATGAAACCGAGAACATCAACTTGAAGGTGGTTGAGGAGGTTGAATCAAGAGACTGTGAGGTGGAAAATCTGAAAGAGACGATGCAAACGTACAAGAGGAAGATCAATCAAGATGTCCAGGTTTGCAACGAGACGACGGGGAAAAGGATTGCACATCTGCCACATTATATGTGATTTCTGAAAATTTTTGTTGTTGTTATGTCTGTTTGTTTAATTTTAATTTTACTGTTTGTTTACAGAAACTTTGGATTTAATTTTAATTTTTTGTTTGTATAATTTATTTTCATGTCCTCAAACTAATGCTTTTATTTTTATGTTCATGTTTATTGTATAATATATTTATCTCAAATATTTCTGCTTCTTTGAAATTGCCATGAGTTTGCTTTTGGTTCTAATGTCCTCCTAGTCCAATTTGGTTTGTTATGCTTTTTCTTCGGGGTTGGTTCTGGTTTTGTATATGTTACACAAGTTAAAGCTTGTATGCACCAACTGGAGGAGCAAAAGCAAGACATGATGGCACAGAGATGTGAACTTCTTCATGAAACCGAGAACATCAACTTGAAGGTGGTTGAGGAGGTTGAATCAAGAGACTGTGAGGTGGCAAATGGAAAGAGACGATGCACTCTACAAGAGGAAGATCAATCAAGTTGTCCAGGTTTGCAACGAGACGACGGGAAAAATGATTGCACATCCGCCACATTATCTCGTGATTTCAAAAAACTTTGTTGTTGTTATGTCAGTTTGTTTAATTTTAATTTTACTGTTTGTTTGCCGAAACTTTGGGTTTAATTTTAATTTTTTGTTTGTATAATTTATTTTCATGTCCTGAAACTAATGCTTTTATTTTTATGTTCATGTTTATTGTATAATATATTTATCTCAAAATATTTCTGCTTCTTTGAAATTGCCATGAGTTTGCTTTTGGTTCTAATGTCCTCCTAGTCCAATTTGGTTTGTTATGCTTTTTCTTTGGGGTTGGTTCTGGTATTGTATATGTTACACAAGTTAAAGCCTATGTCAATTTGAATCGTATGTTGTTATTTTAACAGACTTGGAAATGAGCAGACTTGAATCATATGTAGTTTATAAGAAAATAAAATGATTTGTATCTCGTATGTGAGTTGAATGAAAAAATTAATTAGTGTCTGATATAAAAGAAAGAAAAAGATTATATTAATTAACGGGAGAATTAATGTAATTATAGGATTTTCATACTTTATAAATTATAATAATAAAGAATATAAGGAAGAAAAAAACAAAAAGGATTGCATGAAAAAAAAAAACTACTCAAGGTGATAAACAAGAAGGAAATAAAAGAGAGAATATACCGTCCCCATCGCATGCATGAAGACGAAAAAAGTAGATAGAGGACAAACATGACAGAATCAAGTGGCAGGGGCCATTGTTGACCGGGACCGCCCATTTCCCTTCATTTCCATTCATTTCATTTTGTTTTAAGCGAGTAGATAGTAGTATCTTGCTTTCTCGAGACGAGTAATGATAGAGGACAACCGATGTGTCACGACAAGTGACATAACGGTGATTTTCACTATTGATATTTGATCTTTTAGATTTATGACATACAATAAGTCCGCTTAGGTGTCTTACGTGAGTATGTCACTCAATAAGTCCGTTTAGGGTGTCTTATGTGAGTATGTCACTCAATAAGTCCGCTTAGGGGTGTCTTACGTGAGTATGTCACACAATAAGTCCGTTTAGGGTGTCTTACGTGAGTATGTCACAAAATAAGTCTGCTTATGGTGTCTTACGTGTGTATGTCACTCAATAAGTCCGCTTAGGGTGTCTTATGTGAGTATGTCACACAATCACCCGCGCTTAGGGGTCTCTTACGTGAGTATGTCACACAATAAGTCCGCTTTATGGTGTCTTACGTGTGTATGTCACTCAATAAGTCTGCTTTAGGGTGTCTTATGTGAGTATGCCACACAATAAGTCCGCTTAGGGTGTCTTACGTGAGTATGTCACACCATAAGTAGTCCTAATTGAATCGTAAGTCCGGTTATGGTGTCTTACGTGAGTATGTCACACAATAAGTCCGCTTATGGGTGTCTTACGTGAGTATGTCACACAATAAGTCCGCTTTATGGTGTCTTACGTGTGTATGTCACTCAATAAGTCCGCTTAGGGTGTCTTACGTGAGTATGTCACACAATAAGTCCGCTTTATGGTGTCATACGTGAGTATGTCACTCAATAAGTCCGCTTATGGTGTCTTACATGAGTATGTCACACAATAAGTCCGCTTATGGTGTCATACGTGAGTATGTCACTCAATAAGTCCGCTTTAGGGTGTCTTATGTGAGTATGTCACACAATAAGTACGTTTAGGGTGTCTTACGTGAGTATGTCACACCATAAGTAGTCCTAATTGAATCAGAAGTCCGGTTATGGTGTCTTACATGAGTATGTCACACAATAAGTCCGTTTATGGTGTCTTACGTGAGTATGTCACACAATAAGTCCGGTTATGGTGTCTTACGTGATTATGTCACTCAATAAGTCCGTTTAGGGTGTCTTACGTGAGTATATGTCACACGATAAGTAGTTCTAATGGAATCGGAAGTCTGTTTAATTTTGTTTTAATTATTATTATTAATTATTATTTAGTAGTAAGAAGATGTATTAACTATTTTTTTTAATAATCAAATGATGTAACTAGAATAAATAAATATAATCAAATGATGTAACTAGAATAAATATTATTTGGATTATTTTGTATTTTTTTAATTATGTGATCGGAACCCTACTCTCCCCCTCTATCATCATCAATTCCCGCCCTTAAGCTGCTCCCTCTCAATTGTTGCAGCCAAAATTTTTACTTTCCCGCTAAGAATCGCCCAAAATTTTGAAATTTTGAAATTCCCCTATTTGATTTGATTCGAATTATTCACCCACAACTAACCCCTCTAACCAACCCAAGTACACCCCCCGCCCCTTTCATTGATGTGTTTCCCTATTTTGATCTTCCCACCATTCAACCTTCAAAATCTCCATTAAAGAAACCAACTAGAGCTAATTTTGGTGAGTTACTCTTCTCTTTTGTTTTAGCTTTTCTTCTAGGGGCTTTCCGATGTACCTCTTTTGTTTTTTCTAGAATGTTGTTACATTTTTTTGAATTTGAGCTAATTTCTAACATATTTGTGTGAATTAACAGAGCATCAATGCCTTAACAGAGCTAATTTTGGTGAGGTACTCTGCTCTTTTGTTTTAGTTTTTCTTCCAGGGGCTTTCCAAGGCAACTCTTTTGTTTTTCCAGAATTTTGTTACATTTTTGTGAATTTGAGCTAATTTCTAACATATTGGGGTGAATTTACCTAGACATCAATTACTTAACAGAGCTAATTTTGGTGAGTTACTATGCTCTTATGAATTATGTTTTTTTTTGAAACGAAGAAGCAGTCAAATTCACTCATAGATTGCACTCTTGTGAATCGGGAGTACTTGTTAGTAAGCGTTTAGTTATTTATTTGAGATATAAATGTACCATTTAATACTCAATTATGCACAATTCTTTTCATAGTGCCTGCAATCTCTCAAACGAACTCAAGCAAAATATGAAAGGTACTTCTCCGATTTCCAGCTTCTTCTAGCAAGGTAAATGAATCAGGACATTTCATGAGCGTACATTATTATGCAAATGTATGCTCTGCAAATTGGTGACTTGAGAATGTGATGCTAACCAGTGAGACTGCTTTCTACGGTTGTCCTTATTGGCGGGTATGACTAATTATTTTGGTTATACTTTCCATTTACTTTTAAGGGATAATGTGTCTGTATAATAATTGGAATTTCTTATTTTGCAGGATGATGAAGTCAAATGTGACTATTTCATATGGCAGGACAAGGTGTTTGCATCTACTGGGCCATATGACAAAGTGTCTTCATCTACTAGGCCATATGGCAAGGTGTCTTCATCTACTGGGCCACATGAAGATTTTACCTTTGTGAACTTGATGAAGAAAACATATAAACTTGAATGCACAATCGGTGTCCTTCAAAATGATATTGAAATGATAAAGTGCATGCGAGACAATGCAAAAAAAATTGAACAAGTTGAGATCAACGTCACTGAGTTATTGAGAGGTCGCAATTCAGATTCCATGGTTCAAATGTTACTCCATGATAGAGAAAGGATTGCTCGCCTAGAGACACTACTTGAGAAGACCAGGCTAGGGAACAATTCATCTCAAAAGAAACTTGTATTATTGACTATTACTTGTTTAACCTTTTATTTCAGATTTCATCTTACGAAATAAAAACTTAAGTTCTTGGTATTCAGATTTCTCTGATATTTCTGTACATTTCATTTGGTTTTCTTATCTAATGGTTATTTGAAGGATTTGAATGGTAATCACATTAAACAAAAATGAGAACAACCAACACATCAATGTTTTACAAGCTTAAACCCGTTTCACGGGCTACACAAGCTTGAACTTGTTTCCGTGGCGACACAAAGTTTAAACTCTGCTTCTAGAGTGAATGTTTTACAACACCCTTAATGGACGCAAAACACCACATTCGTGACACTCGAACAACTTCCCTTCACATTAAACAAATGAGAACAACCAACCCATCAATTTTCCATCATTCAAAATTCAACATCATCTACATCTTCCAGATTTAAACATCAACCAATCAACCAAAGAAGAACAACCAACACATATAATTTGCCATTATTCAAAATACAATAACAAACAAACACATCAACACATCACTTTCCATTATTCAAAATACAACATAAGTTACGTCTTCGAATCTTACACATCAACCAATCATCCTCAATGTTTAAACATCCACAATATGTAAACATCTCATCCTCTTCATTAACATTAATACTTAAATGAATTACAATATGTATCCCATCGCCTTCCTGTAACATTATCAAAGAAAAAGGTAACAAGCTTAATGCAATGTAACATGATTGAATATAAAAAAACTCTAAATATTAATACATACAATACCTTATCATGGCAAAGTAGAGTGTCATTTGGTGAGCATTTCTCCACCAATCAAACTCTTACAAGTGGAAGCGTAATGACCATTGACACCGCATTTTCCACAAACATACTTCGCCTTTCTTCGTCCCGGCCGAAGCGTTTCTTCTTTTTTGATGGCCGTCCACTTTGTCTCTTTGGCACCTTCGGTGGCAAAACCACATCGTTAAGCACATCATCGGGATACACATTTCATCTTCATTTTGAAGTGGATACACACATTTGAAATAACCTAGCCTCCAACAATTGACGCTTATAATACCAAGTGCGATTTGGAGGCTTGCTTCCTCAGATACTTCAACACAAAGAAATGTGCATGCTCGCATGGATACATATCCATCTGAATTTTTACATGTACACGCCTCGATTGCGGTCAAGTTAAATTACTAACTCGATGCCTAAATAACCACTAGCAAGTGAACTAGGTTCAATCGCAGTATAGCTAGATAGAGTCGAGGTCGATCCCACGAGAGAATCAATTTGTGGATCCTAACTTAAATAGTCAACCAGCTTATTTCGTTTGACAAATACGGTCTATGACCAACATAAAGTACGAGAAAAGAAAGACACACTCAAACATATAAATAACACATAAACAAATAACGTAATCAATCGCCCAATTATAACCGTGATCCTCCGGATCTAGACAATTTATATAACAAAGAAGACTTATCAACTATAAATCCGTCCATATTCATTTATAGTGCTACGGGAGTCATCCTCTTTTACTTGACTTAGCACCGGTTAGGTCACTAGATCACCGTGATGTTGTTACGTGACTTCGCCTTTTTGGTGCCTCCATCTCATATAACTCACACGCTTATGACTCTAAGGATGCCGATATTAACCGTACACCTCGTCCAGGCAACATTCCTTTGGTTAGCGTATTTCTGAGCGATCACTCAAACTCTCGTCCAACTAACAATTACCGAATTATAGTCTCATGCTAGTTTACGATCTACGATATAAGAAGGTGCGCGCAATTCCTAATATAACCCTACCTAGATATACGAAAGTCCGAAGATCAATTCATGAGCCTACCTAAGAGTTTTATACCGGTATTTCCTTTTACACGCTTTTAATTAAATCAAGTGAGTGACGTAGCCATAGCCATACCTACTGAGATAACAGATTCAATTAAGCTAACCTAATCATAAAGACGTGGTCGATTAACGGATGAAAACAAAGCTGACAACTCTCGGTCGACCGAATAGGTGCTCTCGATCGATCGAGTGACACCTCTCGGTCACCCGAGAGTCCGACTCCCATTTACATCCCGAACATATTTCTCAGCGTTTCATATACGAATCGGATTATATAGCGAATCATCAGGACATCATATAGACTAATCTAAATACACGTAAATTAAACACACAGATTCATCCGTAGATGTTAGGTAGAGGACGTAGGGTTTGGGATCCTTATAGACAAGGTATCACCATTGCCTCTAACGTCATATCCTAGATCTACATCATCTAGATATGAATACCTACTCAAACAATCAAAGCATAATTGGGAAATTGATTACTTAAAAGAAAACAAGAAGATAAACTAGGGCTTACATGTTTGCAACCCTAGCCGCAAGCCTAAAGAATCCTTATTAACTTATTTGTAAATATGAAATAGTATTGGTGAATGCCTCCTAAAAATACAAAAGACTTGTGTTTATATAGAGCCTCACCGTCATAGAAAACCGACTTAAAATACCGACACTCAACCCTAGCCGACTCAAATAATGTGCCGAACTTCTTCCTCGATCAGTAGGCCCACTCGGTCGACCGAATGCACAGCTCGGTCGACCGAGCCTTACATGCTCCTGGGCTCTTTCCTCTTTTACGCCTTGGGCCTCCCGAACTTGTCTCGTGATCCATCAAAGCTTTTCCAAGTCCATCCTTGTGCTCCCAAATGAGTTACTACAAATATCACATGAAATACAGTCTGTAATATCAAATAATATAATAAAACATCATAATACATAATAATGAATCGTAACTCTCGGCATATGCAAATTAGGCGTATTACGACTTATTATTACTCTATTATAGCTCCTTTAAACTAGAATCGGGGATAAAGGTCATAGAATAACGGGCACAAAATGACCGTTATCAACGTCTTCAAATCCAACTCAACGATGTAAGAAATAATAGCATCCTTGTCACGAACATCATACGTATCTGAGGAAAGTGTATTAACTGAAAATCGTTTGGCTGACTCAAAGCTTTTGTTCACTTCGATTTCAATTTTGGGAGTAAGAGCATCTTGGCAATTTGTAGATGATTCATTTCTTTTAGCAAACCAATCCTGTAACATCTCCCGGATATGTTCAATCAACCCAAAAATTGAAAATTCTCGTGCACGCTTTAGTCTAGCATTCACAGACTCAGCATGGTTTGTGGTCATTATGTTGTAACAAAATCCCTCAAATTTAGCTCTAGCCCACATAGGGAATTCTGCTTCTTTCAAATATTCGTCAGCTTTCAGACATTTACTACATAAAGTTTCGAAATGCAACTTGAAATCTGCTTCTGTATAGGCCTCTGCAGCTTTCTGAAAGAGCTTTCCCACACCACGTCTGGGATATTTCATCCTCAAATTCTTTTGCATGTGATACATGCAATGCCCATGGTGCGCATTCTTAAACACCGCCTTGAAAGATGTTTTAATACTATTGGCATGATCAGAAAGTATCACAAGATCATTCGTGTCCCCAATGATGGGTTTTAGCTTATCAAAAAACCATGTCCAAGACTCTATACTTTCAGAAGCAACAACACCCCACACAAGTAGAAATATTTGATGATTTGCATCTTGACATGTTGCCACAAGTAAGGTCCCTTTATAACGCATTTTTAAATGCATGCCGTCCACAGAAATGACTTTCCGCATCGCCAAATAAAATCCCTCAATACTTTGACCAAGTGCCATGAAAAAGTATTTGAAAACATTCCTATCACTTTTTTCAATATGATATACAGTGTCCGGATTTCTAGCCTTCAGCCTATAACAATATTTGGGTAATTCTCCCAACTTTTGTTTGGATTACCCCTTATCAATCCTTCTGCATAACCCTTAGCCCTGTACGTCTTGCAATAAGTTACATCATATCCAAATTCTTGCTGGAAATCATGCATCAAGTCCTTTGGTGCGTTAATACGATTGGCATCTTTAAACCTTCTAGCAAAGTATGTGCCAATTAGCTTGTGCGTAGCATGTCTATGGTCTTTTCGAGGAGCAATAGGTGGGCATCTATGCTTATTTGCATACGTTACCACTACAAATCGCTCAGAAGGTGCTTGAAGTTTGGTGGCTCGCAAACGCCATTTGCATCCGGCGGCTTCACATAAAACTGAAGAAACGCTTTTGTTGGAAGTTTGCGTTTTGAATTCAAACTTGTACTTCGTAGCCAACTTCGCAAGTTTGAATACCAAAAACTTTTGCATTTAAACGGATCATTCACATGAAAGTCTTCATGTTCGGGAATGCACACTAAAGTATCACCTACAGGACGGCTACAATGAAAGTCTTCATGTTCAATTCTTTGCACGTTAACCATAGTTAGGGGTGCATTCAAGGGATCAACAATCTCATTTCTCACAACAAAGCCATCAAGATACTCATTTGACAATTCATCAGCCCTGCTCATGCTAATTCTCTGATATGATTCTTCTAAATAAACATCTTCACCCAAATTCACCAATAAGGAGTCTTCAAGTTGCTCATTAAAGTCCATGTTGTCACCCCCCGTGTTCAAATGAGAATCTTCGACACATGTCTCTATGCTTTCTATTCTTACATCCAACATCTCTTCCATGGCATTCCCAACAACATCTACATCTATCTCTTCATTAACAGTCTTTTCAACACATGTCTCTATGCTTTCTATTCTTACATCCAACATCTCTTCAATGGCATTCCCAACAACATCCACATCTATCTCTTCATTAACATTCTTTTCAACACATGTCTTCATGCTTTCTCTTCTTACATCCAACATCTCTTTCATCCCATTTTCCAAAACATCAACATCTGTCTCTTCATCTCTTTCAACACATGTTTCTTGACTTTCCGACACATTTACTACTTCACATGTTTCTTGACTTTCATAAACCTCGGTACACTTTTCCTTTTCCATCAAACATATTAATACAGCATCTTGTTTTAAATTACAAACATATATAAACCGATTCACAAGCTTATCGCAATCAAGCACCATCGGTCTAGCTTTACTAATGGGGACCATATATTTCATCTCAAACTCATAGTTAGTTGTATCGATTTCCAACTCATTTTTCACCATGTCATACAATTCTTCAAATGTAATGTTCTTTTTGACACTCAAAATTGTCGAAACTTCTTCAGATTCACACCCTACATACTTCCAAGACCATAGACAATTGACGTCTTTTTCAATCTCCACAGGGTAAAATATAAAAATACAAACTTTATCTTCCATCACGCTTCACCGAGATCCTATTTTTATTCAATACAATAATTACAAACCAATATACACATAGACAAAATCCATAACTCTTGAATGTAGCATTGTATTTAATTTATTTTAAATCACAAATCAATTTCAATTCCGTTCAAATAGCCATTAACAAGTTTAAACTTGTGTCACACTATAATCAATCCACCTTGAAATGCAGATAGAAGTTCACATAGCCATTAACAAGTTTAAACTTGTGTTAACTATAATCAATATTTTAAGATTAATACGATTACCATTCACCTGGAAATGCAACTTGATATAACCAAATATATATATATATATATATATATATATATATATATATAGGTAGTCATACCGGGTAATAACTGCACAAATCACCAATTCAACATTTAACCATTTCAATTCAAATCAAATATCCATTTTCAATCAGGGTCGCCCCCATTTTCAATTCAATTAGAGTTAAACACACGGTTTAAGCTAATCCCGCAGGGTAAGTTAACTAACAAACTCAATTTCCCTAAATCATTCAACACCACATACACACATTCCTAATCTCCAAAATCATATACACCACAAACTAAATCATCTACATGCAATTCAATGGTATTAGCTTAATTTACATTCACATACCGATATGGAAATCCAAGAAACCCTCTCTTTTATGGAGAA
Organism: Gentiana macrophylla; assembly: GCA_026214975.1. Classification (NCBI taxonomy): domain Eukaryota; kingdom Viridiplantae; phylum Streptophyta; class Magnoliopsida; order Gentianales; family Gentianaceae; genus Gentiana; species Gentiana macrophylla. The sequence goes on along the minus strand of CM047816.1, from coordinate 63,303,859 downwards.
GAAGAAAAGAGAGGGCTGTTCCGGTGAGGACAATGACTGGACACCGAGGGAGAGACACGGTAGAGTTATTGGCTTTGCGAAGAGAGGGGCGGAAGCAGAGTAATTGGCTTCTGATCTGATTTTGGCGCGTAAATTAGGGTTGGTTAATTTACCCGCCCTAATTTAAGGGGTCGGATTAAGCAAAGTTTAATCAGATTTTTAATTAAGGGTTAATTAGATTTTTAGTGTTAAGTAAGTCACCCCAAATCAAGAAGGGGGGAGGGCATTAATGGCTTTTCACCCAACTTGGAGAGTCCAAGCTTGTTCATGGCATGATTTATGTCATAAGCTTATTGTTGCAACAATTTCGGTTGACAAGCTTAAATAACTAAAGGCCCCAATTTTATATAGGCGGTTTCTGTCGGCATCACGGCTTTGGTTCCGGCACCCTATAAGTTATTCTTGGCACCACATTGAATATTTTTATTAATTCTTTACTCTAACACCACCAAAAAATATTAAAATTACTCTATACACCACAAAAAATAAACTTCAATTTAGTCATTGAAAAATAATGATTTCACAAATAAACCTTTTATAATCCACCATTACAACTAATCCTCAAAACTTAATTTTAATAATCTAACAACATTAATCTATTTCTCAAAAAAAAACAACATTAATCTAATACTACCACTTTCATCATCTTCATTAACCCACTTTCGTCATCAAACATTAAACCAAAAACCTCCATCATCCCCATCTTCTTCAACCCTTCACCACAGAAAATGTCATAAACCCCAAGATGAACCCATCTTTACCGACTCCTACATTTGAAACCATGAATACCAATGAAGATAATAATGCAATATCTCTTGAAGACATACATTTTCAACCCAATTTGAAGAACAAATGAGATTAAGAATGGTGATTTCTCACTCCAAAATCTTATTTTTTTCTTCAAAAGTTGAAATAGTTGAATGGCTTACACCATGAAGAACATGTAAAAACATGATTTGTGGAGAAAAATCATGCTTTTATGCATTTTCCGATGGTATATAGAGTTTCACCGGCGTCTTTTTACGTGCTCGGGCGTCCCTGTTCTGACGCCAGAAACGTCGGCTATCCGGATGTTATGTTGGCAGTACAACGTCAGGACAGGTGACGTTGTATTAGACTACGGGCGTCGGATGGGGGACGTTTGTAAGGCAGAGGCATGAGTTTAGGTTGGTGTTTTGACGTCACCTATTTTGATGCCCGATATCACTTAAACCATCAGTCACACCGATGTTACAGACAATGACACTTATTTTACCACTTCTTCGTATGCTTGTGATTAGTAACTCTTAATCTTTAATTTGGTATTAAGTGTACTTATAGCTATGAATGTTAATCTTGACATGTTAATGTTTGTAGTTATGAGCGCCTAGGTTAAACTATCCAAGACTATGTTGTAGAACTAGTTAATCTCTTATGTTGATTGGGAATGATTGTTTATGTTGTTAGTTGCAATTGTTGTGAATCTTTTCCTACTTGTATTGTATGAATCGCTTGTATTAGAGTAATTGACTAATGCTTGCATTTACACACTTGATAGAGACCGAAAGGAGATATTAGGTGTGAGAAGATGGTAGGAAAACCGGAAGGTAGAATCGACCTCTCGAGGTATTCGATTTCTTATCCGGGGATAGTTGATATTGTCATTGCATTCAAGTGCTTATCATACCAATTCATTAGGTTTAGGACACCTAGACCAAGGAGGAGGTATAGAGTAGTTTCATACACTCGTACGAGGGGGAGCTACTAGCATAGGAATGCACCGTTTCACACTTTTGAACACCATCGGTAGGATTGGTAAGAAATCATTCCCATGATACTACGAGAGATTTGCTAGTCTACACATTGTCTTGGTTAGGTTTCTTTTATCATTTTATCACTCTTGTTGTTATGAGAAAGTTTATTTATGCACCTACTATCTCGCATATTGCGACCTAGATCGAATTAATATAAGCTTTTAAGTGTTTAACCTCACAAATCCTTGTGGGATACGACCTTGACCACCGTACTAGACTACAATTGACCCGGTACACTACCGGTTAGATTGGACTCTAGGAAAGTCGCATCACGTTTTTGGTGCCATTGCCGGGATTTTGAGTAACGGTTATTACTTGTACTAGTTTTAAATTTTTTTAGAATAAGTCAAACTTTTCCAGTCTCATTTCTATTTGTTTCTTTGGTGCTTACCTCTTGGTGGGTCACCAAGTGTTATTTTATTGTGTTTTTGTTGTTTCTATCTTGTAGTGGTTGACCAAGACTCAGTGTGGTAAGGCACCGGTTACTCCTCTCATTCCGGATATCAATACGTATATTAGGGAACGAGTAGCTGAGAAGAAAGTTGGTCAAGCTCGTCGTGGTTTGGAACTTAGTGGAGACTCTTCTCAAAGATCATCTACCCAAGGAATAGAAATGGATGAGGACATAGCAAATGCACAAGTCGATCAAAGGCATGAGGATGCCTAAACCATGAACAAAACCCAAACCTCCACATCCTTAACCCCCAAAATCCCAACAATCCACCACCGCCAAACAATAACCAACAAAACTGCAACCAAAACCGGAATCAAAACAACCGGAACAACAACAACAACCCCCCAAACCTAAGACCTATTTGTGATCAAGCAGTGTGAAGGAATGAAACCAACAATCCAATTCGTTTACCAAAAGCAGGAGCAAACAATATTGAGGTTAAAGCTTATCTTTTTGGATTGGTTGGAACAAGAGCTCAATTTCATAGGCGTGATGATAAAGATCCACATCACCATCTTTACAACTTTGAGGAATTATGTAATACGGCCAAGCGTCAAGGTGCTAATAGATAATTGACAAGAATGTCCATGTTTTCTTTCTCCTTGGATGGGAAGGCGAAGGATTGGTTTATGTCGCTTGCTCACCATTCCTTAACAAGTTGGGAAGAAATCCAAAATGAATTTTTGAAGCAATACTTCACTCTGGGCTGAAATTCGGAATTGAAGGTTGAGATTGCTAGTTTCAAGCAAGGTGAGCATGAATGAAGTCTTTTGGAGTCACGTGGGAAAGATTTAAAAGGTTGTTGTGAGCTTGTCCCGATCATGGTTATCCTTTGGATATGCAAATTCAATTCTTTTGTCTGAAGCTTAGGAAGGAATCACGAGCCGATGTTGATCAAGCATGTAATGGTTCATTGATGATGAGTGTGGCACAAGATGTGTGTGATGCTATTGAGATGATTGCGAAGAATAACCGAATGTGGGAAACCGGTTCAAGTACAAGAAAAGTTGCTTTTGTGGGAGAAGCCACCGCTCAAACCGAAGTGTTAGCTCAATTAGCTTCTCTTACCAAGAAGGTTGATGAAATAAAATGAAGTAAATGTTTGGAGGGAAATACGTCAAATGACTTGAGTAGTGATGAAATGAAACATGAAAACTATGCACAGTTGGAGATGAATGAATCCAGTGAGTATTCTAATGAAGAAGTGAGTTATATGCAACAACACCGAGCACTACATAATGCTTACTCCAATGCATAAAATAATTTAAAAAGAGATTTTCCTACTCAACGTTGGTCTCCAAACACAAACAAGCAAGGATCATCATCTTTCGTTCCTAAACAAAAGACTTCATTCAACACCACTCCTCAAAACCAAAATTTCCAAGGCCATACTTCATATCAATCACCACAACCACCTACACACTCTTACCAACAACGTCCTACACAAAACATCCCTATCACTCAAACTTCAAGCTCATCGACGGAAAAAGGAAGAAAGATGGGAGAAGTTGATGGAGAATCTTATGGGTGTTGTCTCAACTCAAGCCGTGAATATGCAAACAATGATGACTTCTATAAGCACGGTGACAAAAGATGTTGGCACCTTGCGGACCTCTATGGGTGGTCATGATATGAGAATGAAAAACATAGAAGCATCCGTGCGTAACATGAAAGAGCACTTGAGTAGGGAAGGTGAGAGGAATGCTTGTAGACCACCGGGTAGACTACCAAGCAACACCGAAAGAAACCCGAGGGGAGTGAATGCCATCATAACCCGAAGTGGAAGAGTTTGTGGAAATAGAGAATTCTATGAGAACCAAGTGGGAAACGAGGTTGAGAATGATTTGCATGATACCGATGAAGAGAAGGAATTAAGTGAAGAAGAAGGAATTGTTGATGAATTTATGCAGCGAGACAGATATGTTGATGTGGAAAAAGAGGATGAGGATTGGGTGAAGATCCCGAGAATTTTGAAGAACCCGAGAGCGAGTGATTTGAGGACTCTCTTCAATGAATATGTTACTTTGGCACCCGCCAATACAGATATGGCGTACGCCAAGAAGCACTGTAGCAATACAGAGAGTTTAGAAGGCAAAATGACGTGCGCCAGTGATGCTATGATACACGCCAAAGGAAAAAGAGAATGATTCCAATGAAGGATTGACGAATGCCAAAGATGTAACGGCACGTGCCAAAATGCAGCAGACGGTTTCTGGTAAAGGTAAAGAGAAAGTGGTGCACACAGACGATGATTGGTGACCACCAGTAGCCCAGACTTTAAGGAAGGCTTCCAAGGATTCGTCTAGCAGCAAAGGTAAAGAAGGTATGAACTCTACCACAAAAATTATTGATCTTGAGTCATTACCATGTCCTCCTCGGGAGGAAATTAGAAAGAAAAAGTTAGATAAGAAGTATGCACGCTTCCTTGACACATTCCGTCATCTAAATGTTAATATTCCTGTCATAGAAGCATTCACTAGCATGCCTACTTATGGTAAGGTTTTGAAAGACATTCTCACTAACAAAAAGCGTTTAGAGGAGTATGAGAATATTTGCCTCAACGAGGAATGCTTCGCCGTGTTGCAATATAAGCTTCCACCTAATCATAAAGACCCCGGGAGCTTCACCATCCCATGTGAAATTGGGGGATTTTTGTTTAAGAGGGTGCTTTGTGACCTTGGCGCTAGCATAAACCTTGTCTTATGAGGACTTAATCAAACTTGGAATAGGAAAGTTGAAGAACACGGAGATGACTCTCCAAGTAGTGGATAGATCCATAAAACGTCCCACAGGAGTCATAAAAGACGTGTTAGTGAACATTGATAAGTTCTACTTCCCAGTTAATTTTGTGGTTACGGATATGGAAGAAGGGTATTCAACACCCCTTATTCTCGGTCGACCATTCCTAGCCACGGGAAGGACTCTAATTGACGTTCAACGTGGAGAATTAATTTTGAGAGTTAATGAGGATGAGGTCACATTTAACATCTTCAAGACCATGAAACATCAGTACAATGCACGAGAGTCATGTTCTTTTGTAGATACATTATCTTTTGTTTGTGTGGAGAATACTAACTTGCAGGTCTATAAAGATAAGCTTGAAGAATGCTTAACCTTGTCCGTCTTTGACGGTGAGTGTGATGATGAGGAAATGCAAGCAGTGATTTCTTATTTGGATGCTGGTCATACATTCAACAAACAACCATGGCATCGATATCTAGAGTTGGAGCATGATGGTCCACTATTGAAACCTTCGGTGGAGGAGCCACCAAGGAACCTTGAATTGAAAACTCTTCCCCCTAACTTGAAATATGCTTTTATTGAGAATGATAGTCTACTTCATGTTATTATTTCTTCGTCACTAACCAATGTGCAGGAAGACTTGCTATTGAGGATGCTCAGAAAACACAAAAGAGCATTTGGATGGACCGTGGTTGATATTCGGGGAATTAGTCCCGAGATCTGTGTTCATAAGATTATTCTCAACGAATATGCCAAGCCATGTGCTCAACCACAACGTCGTTTGAATCCTAATATGCAAAAGGTTGTCAAGAAAGAGGTCATCAAGTTATTGAAGATGGGTATTATTTTTCCGATATCTGACGGTGAGTGGGTGAGTCCTACTCAAGTTGTTCCTAAGAAGGGCGGATTTACAGTGAAGGAGAATAACAAACATGAATGGATCCCAACAAGGGAAGTCACAGGGTACCGCATGTGTATTGATTTTCGACGACTCAATGACCATACAAAGAAGGATCATTATCCACTTCCGTATATTGTCCAAATGTTGGAGCAGTTGTGTGGGCATAAATTTTATTGTTTTCTTGATGATTATTCAGGATATCTACAAATATTCATTGCGGCAAAAGAGATAGAGAAAAAACGACTTTCACTTTTCCATATGGAACGTTTGCTTACAAAAGAATGTCATTTGGATTATGTAACGCTTCAACTACATTTCAGAGATGTATGATGGCTATCCTCTCTGAAATGGTGGAGAAATTTCTAGAAATTTTCATGGATGATTTTAGTGTTTTTGGAGATTCTTTCAAGGAATGTCTCTCTCATTTGGAGCATGCGTTACAGCGATGTGAGGATACAAACTTGGTACTCAATTGGGAGAGGTGTCACCTTATGGTTTCAGATGGTATTGTTTTAGGCCACAGAATTTCTGAGAAGGGTATACAAGTGGACAAAGCAAAAATTGAAGTGATCGAGAAGTTGCCTCCTCCGGTTAATCTAAACACTTTGAGAGGATTCCTTAGGCATGCCAGTTTTTATAGGCGGTTTATTGCTGACTTTTTTCATATTTCCAAGCCTCTCAGTCATCTCTTTGAGAAAGAAATACCGTTTGTTTTTTATGAAAAGTGCATAGAGGCCTTTGAAACTTTGAAGAAGAAACTGATTAGTGCACCCGTTCTAGTGGCGCCGGATTGGAATTTACCTTTTGAGTTAATCTGTGATGCAAGCGAATTGGCGGTTGGGGCCATGCTTGGCCAACGTCATGGAAAGGTACTTAAGGCCATCTATTATGCCTCTCACACATTGAACTCCGCTCAAGTCAACTATGCAACAACTGAAAATGAATTACTAGCAATAGTGTTCGCCCTCGACAAGTTTAGGTCCTATCTAGTTGGCTCCAAGGTCATCATCTACACCGACCATACAGCCTTGGAGTATCTATTGAACAAGAAGGATGCTAAAACGAGACTTCTACGATGGATTATCTTACTCCAAGAGTTCGACATCGAAATCAAAGACAAAATGAGTAGCGAGAACGTTGTGGCGGATCACTTAAGTCGGTTGGAATTCGTTGAATAAGAAGGGAAACGAAGAGAAATTCAAGACCATTTCCTGGATGAACAACTCATGATGGTGGATGCTCCCCTAACAATGCAATTTATTCATGCCGGTTCAACACCGAAGGAGAGCTCACCATGGTTTGACAACATTGTAAACTACTTCTCATGTGAGTATGTTCCACCTAATTAGACATGGCAAAAGAAGAATACATTCTTCCATGATTTGAATTTTATTATTAGGAAAAACCGAACCTGTTTAGGAGGTGTTTGGATGGCATCATTAGGAGATGCGTTCCTAATGATGAGATCTCAAGTATACTCTCCTTTTGTCATGGTCAAGACACCGGAGGCCACCATGGAGGGTGGAAAACGGCGTACAAGGTATTACAATGTGGATTTTATTGGCCCACACTTTATAAGGATACAAATCATATTGCACGATCATGTGTTGCATGCCAAAGGTGGGGAAATGTGTCCAAGAGGCATGAGATGCCCCTCCAACCTATTTTGGAGTGTGAAATATTTGATGTTTGGGGCATCGACTTCATGGGCCCATCCCCTCACTCATTGGGTAACAGATTCATTTTAGTAACTGTCGATTACGTTTCTAAATGGGTTGAACCGCAAGCCTATCCCACTAACGATTCTAAGGTAGTGTTGAAATTTTTGAAGAAGAACATCTTCACTAGGTTTGGCACCCCCCGAGCTATCATTAGTGACCGAGGCTCACACTTTTGCAACCGACCATTCATTAAACTTCTTGAAAGCTACGGCGTGAAACACAAGGTCGGCACACCGTACCACCCACAAACAAGTGGGCAGGTTGAAGTGTCCAACCGAGAGGTGAAAAGGATCATTGAAAAATGGTGGACACTAACCGTAAGAATTGGTCGGTGAGGCTGACGATGCACTATGGGCTTACCGCACTGCTTTTAAGAAACCTATAGGATGTTCACCGTATAGATTGATTTTTGGCAAATCTTGTCATTTACCCGTTGAATTGGAGCACCGAGCTTATTGGGCGATCAAGTTCCTTAACTTTGATCCCAAGCTTGTCGGTGATCATAGGTTGCTCCAACTCACCGAGTTTGACGAGTTTCGCCTTGATGCATACGAGACGCCCAAATTTACAAAGAACGAACCAAGTCATTTCATGACTGGAAGATCTTTGATCGAGAGTTCCATGTGAATGATAAAGTGCTCTTGTACAATTCACGATTGAGATTGTTTCTAGGCAAGCTTAGATCCCGGTGGACAGGTCCATTAGTTGTTACAAAAGTATATGCATCCGATGCAGTTGAGCTTAGTGATGGCAAGACGACATTCATAGCAAATGGTCATCGCGTTAAACATTTATTGAACAAGAGGTCATGCCTCAAGAAGAGGAGGTGATGTTCCTCGAAGACCCTCCAATGGACTGAATGATTGCATAGTCTAGCTATTGACTATAAATTTAGCACACCATGCGTACTATCTTTCATTTTACTTGCTAAGCATTATCACTTGGTTGGTTTATATGATTATTTTCTATGTGCTTATGTAAGTAATTGTTGGTAGTGTCCCTAATTAATAATCCGTATAATTCCATCATCTCTACCGTATAATCTCGTCGAGCAAACGACGTTAAACAAAAGCGCTACGGGGAGGCAGCCCATTAATTTATAATTTTTTCATCATTGCATTTTTTTTGGAAGTTTGGTGAATATTTGTGGCTTTAAACATTGGGTAAGTATAGCCAATGCTATTGGCGTACGCCAGATTTGCTTATGGCGCGCGTCAATTTTACTGTAGCTATTCAGAGAGTTTAGGCATTTTTCTGGCGTGCGTCAACTTTTGTCTGACGTGCATCAAGATGGTCGGACTTCTAGGATAGGATGGGGAATAGAGTGCGTCATTTACTCGTGGCGCGCGTCATGTCAAACATTTTTGAATTAAAACGGTTCTTCTTATCTTCTCTCTCCCCATAACTTCAATACATCGACTTTCAACCCCTTTCTCTCCCATTTTTTCATCAGTTTTCCACCACACCACACCCCTTACCCCATTTCTCCAACTCCATCAAACACTACCCTCCATTCCATCCTTCCATTCTTGCTCTGATTTCGCATTGAAGAGGAGACCCGTAATGACTAGAGGACAATTTTCCCTATTTCCGGCACCCTTCCATCTTTTCTGGCAGCTCTTCATCTTTTCTCGGTGGTGGTTCTCAAAAATCAACAAGGTATTATGGCTTACTCCTCCATTTCAATTAATTTCTTTTGGTTTGTTACATTGTGTTGATTGAAAACCGAAGGAAGGGCTTAATTTTGTATTGTTGTATTGTTGGATTGTTGTTGAACACCCAAACCATGTCTGAATCCTCAGTCTGTCCTAGTAGCAATCGTCAGGAAGAGTCTAGCAAGAAAAGAAAAATGCAGTGACCCCAATGCCCCTGAGAAATCCCGAACCCTTACCACAGCCGAAACAGCCATCTCTTTCCAAAAACCACTGGTATGAAGGCTCGAGGGCTTTATGAAGTGAACCAAAAAATATTTCACTTGATTTAAACTTGGATCGTGGATTGAAAGTATTTGGGATAAGGTCCTTGACACAACCACAACCTGTGTGGAGGCACCTTGGAATCAATAAGCTCCTCGACACGGTCACAACTTGTGTGAAAGCACCGTGGAATTACTTCAACACTTAGAAAACCTGTTTCTAAGCACCTTGGTATTATGGGATATCCACAAAGATTGCTTAAGTCGTTGATAAATCCTAAACCTTAGAATTCTCTTTCTAGAGCAACTCAACACAACACTTTAAAAGTGAAATATAATTTATATCAATCAAAATCTGAATTACAAGTTACAATAGTCTTGGCTATTTATAGGACAAAATAAGGATAGAAAATAAGATGAAAATTCTTCCTAAAAATAAGACAAAAAAGTGGCGCCCAGACTTGCTAGTTTTAATGCATCATGAATCAATGTATCTTGAATAAATGCTTGGACTCTTGAAATCTTGATTCATGCATCTTGATTCAATGTATTTTGCTTTTTCAAAACTTGTCTTCTCACCTTCCAAGCTAGCAAAAAGTGACGCCTATTTTCTCCTCAAAATTCAGCCAAGTTTTTGTCATTTATTTAACTAATATTGCATAATAAAATATTTAAATATTAATGATGTGAATCCATTTTGAAAATGCATCCGGACTCGTCAAAATGAAAAGCTAGTGGATCCTGATTCACATTTGACCCTCCCGGTTGTAAAGGATCAGTCCTCAGATCATGTGGGTTTTCAAAATAAAATATATATGACATATTAAAAAGGGCACTAAAGTAGGTGCCAATATTTATTTGAGGAAGGTGAAGAGATTCTTGAAAAATAGACTTTCTTGAATCACATCATTCCTTCCCGATTGTGAAGGATTCATCCTCGAATCAATAGGACGTCATAAAATTGAGCTGCAACACACACCATCCTTGAATAGCCCGAAAAAAACGCCAATGATATACCGGGATCAAATATAATGCGAATATGTAACTTCAAATCAATGGTTTGTTGAAATGTCGGTTCATGCTTCACCAATGTAGCATAAGAACAGTCTCTCGGCTTGATATCAATGCTGATGAAGCTCGAAGGAGCAACATAGTCAGAGCAATTTAATTGGGAACAAACAGCAACATGCACCACAAAAGGATCAACAAAAGTGTGTGCCGGTTTTCCACCATTATCAATCGGGGATAGATTATCCATATAGGGGATGGATTGGGTGTATCAATTATCCCAGTTTTCTCCTCCAGTGGATGACCTTCACGTACCTGCAAAGATTGATCAAAAGAATCGGCTAGTAGAGCAGGAGCTTCATCATGCGTAACATCACTCTCAAATTGAGCAGCCAGTATTGTCTTATGAATATGAACTACCTTGTCCACAATGAAGGCCTCGTCATGTGGAACTACGTCTCCTACAATCTCCATTTTTTCATCCACAACTTCAGGCTCATCAGCTCTACTTTCTCAGCAATAAATATAGGATTAATTCCATCATCCTCTTCCTTCTCAACAATCTTCTCCACGGTTTGAATATTCACTTTACCATCCTTAAGAAGCTCTTCAACTGGGGGCTCACATGATTCCAATGTCCTCTTAATCTCAGGCTCCTCAATCTCACCAATATCGCATTATAAATCACAATTCAACTCCTCAGAATTAAATTTCTCTTCAAGAATTGGAGCAACAATTGTATTCTCAACAAGAAGATCACAAGACTTGTTTGCCAACATTTTTACCACATCTACATGTTGATCAGCATTCAGTTTCAAAGTAGGACAATCATACTTTTTACCATACTTCTTGAAGAATTGTTTATTTTCTTGCTTCCTCTGTTCAGCTTGTTTCTTCAATCTAACCCTTATCTCTCGACGCTCATACTCTTTGTCCTGTTGACGTTGTAATTTGTCATTGCGAATTAGTCTCTCATGGACTCTCCTTTTTCTCTTTTCCTCCGCGTTCAATTTTCTCAAAATTTCCTCTTTATGACGCCTAACTATTTCCGAATAATACTTTCTGGGATCACATTCATATGTATATTGATAACCATCAAAGTATAGCATCGTTGATTATGCGTTTGTATCTTCTTCTTCTTCTTCTTTGTCACGAATTTCTTTTTTTTCACGAATTTCTTTTTTTTTTTGGCTAAGTAAGAAAAAAAGGATATAATATCGTCAATCCGCTGTGCTCCGATACCAACTGAAGTGAACCGAAAAATGGTTGACTTGATTTAAACTTGGATCGTGGATTGAAAGTATTTGGGATAAGGTCCTTGACACAATGACAACCTGTGTGGAGGCACCTTGGAATCAATAAGCTCCTCGACACAGTCACAACTTGTGTGAAAGCACCTTGGAATTACTTCGACACTTAGAAAATCTGTTTCTAAGCACCTTGGTATTTTGGGATATCCACAAGGATTGCATGAGTCCTTGATAAATCCTAAACCTTAGAATTCTCTTTCCAGAGCAACTCAACACAACACTTTAAAAGTGAAATATAATTTAAATCAATCAAAATATGAATTACAAGTACAATAGTCTTGGCTATTTATAGGAGAACATAAGGATAGAAAATAAGATGAAAAGTCTTCCTAAAAATAAGACAAAAAAGTGGTGCCCAAACTTGCTAGTTTTAATGCATCATGAATCAATGTATCTTGAATAAATGCTTAGACTCTTGAAATCTCATGCATCTTGATTCAATGTATTTTGCTTTTTCAAAACTTGTCTTCTCACCTTCCAAGCTAGCAAAAAGTGATGCCTATTTTCTCCTCCAATATCAGCCAAGTTTTTGTCATTTATTTAACTAATATTGCATAATAAAATATATAAATATTAATGATGTGAATCCGTTTTGAAAATGGATCCGGACTCTTCCAAATGAAAAGCTAGTGGATCCGGATTCACATCTGACCCTCCCGGTTGTGAAGGATCTGTCCTCAGATCATGTGGGTTTTCAAAATAAAATATATATGAAATAATAAAAAGGGCACTAAAGTAGGTGCCAATATTTATTTGAGGAAGGTGAAGAGATTCTTGAAAAATAGACTTTCTTGAATCACATCATTCTCTCCCGTTTGTGAGGGATTCGTCCTCAAATCAATAGGATGTCATAAAATTGAGTTGCAACACACACCATCCTTGAACAGCCCGAAAAAAACGCCAATGATATACCAGGATCAAATATAATGTGAATATGAAACTTCAAATCAATGGTTTGTTGAAATGTCGGTTCATGCTTCACCAATGTAGCATAAGAACAGTCTCTCGGCTTGATATCAATGCTGAGGAAGCACGAAGGAGCAACATGGTCATATCAATTTAATTGGGACCAAACAGCAACATGCACCACAAAAGCATAAACAAAAGTGTGCGCCGGTTTTCCACCATTATCAATCGGGGATAGATTATCCATATGAAATATAGGGGCAGGATTGGGTGTATCAATTAGCCCAGTTTTCTCCTCAAGTGGATGACCTTCACGTACCTGCAAAGATTGATCAAAAGAATTGGCTAGTAGAGCAGGAGCTTCGTCATGAGTAACATCACTCTCAACATGAACAGCCAGTATTGTCTCCTGAATGTGAACTACCTTGTCCACAATGAAGGCCTCGTCATGTGGAACTACGTCTCCCACAATCTCCATTTTTTCATCCACAACTTCAGGCTCATCAACTTTACTTTCTCAACAATAAATATAGATTTAATTCCATCATCCTCTTCCTTCTCAACAATCTTCTCCACGGTTTGAATATTCACTTTACCATCCTTAAGAAGCTCTTCAACTGGGGGCTCACATGATTCCAATGTCCTCTTAATCTCAGGCTCCTCAATCTCACCAATATCGCATTATAAATCACAATTCAACTCCTCAGAATTAAATTTCTCTAGAATTGGAGCAACAATTGTATTCTCAACAAGAAGATCACAAGACTTGTTTGCCAACATTTTTACCAAATCTACATGTTGATCAGCATTCAGTTTCAAAGTAGGACAATCATACTTTTTACCATACTTCTTGAAGAATTGTTTATTTTCTTGCTTCCTCTGTTCAGCTTGTTTCTTCAATCTAACCCTTATCTCTCGACGCTCATACTCTTTGTCTTGTTGACGTTGTAATTTGTCATTGCAAATTCGTCTCTCTTGGACTCTCCTTTTTCTCTTTTCCTCCGCGTTCAATTTTCTCAAAATTTCCTCTTTATGACACCTAACTATTTCCGAATAATACTTTCTGGGATCACATTCATATGCATATTGATAACCATCAAAGTATAGCATCGTTGATTATGCGTTTGTATCTTCTTCTTCTTCTTTGTCACGAATTTCTTTTTTTTTTGGCTAAGTAAGAAAAAAAAGGATATAATATCGTCAATCCGCTGTGCTCCGATACCAACTGAAGTGAACCGAAAAATGGTTGACTTGATTTAAACTTGGATCGTCGATTGAAAGTATTTGGGATAAGGTCCTTGACACAACGACAACCTGTGTGGAGGCACCTTGGAATCAATAAGCTCCTCGACACAGTCAAAACTTGTGTGAAAGCACCTTGGAATTACTTCGACACTTAGAAAATCTGTTTCTAAGCACCTTGGTATTTTGGGATATCCACAAGGATTGCTTAAGTCCTTGATAAATCCTAAACCTTAGAATTCTCTTTCCAGAGCAACTCAACACAACACTTTAAAAGTGAAATATAATTTAAATCAAACAAAATATGAATTACAAGTACAATAGTCTTGGCTATTTATAGGAGAACATAAGGATAGAAAATAAGATGAAAAGTCTTCCTAAAAATAAGACAAAAAAGTGGTGCCCAAACTTGCTAGTTTTAATGCATCATGAATCAATGTATCTTGAATAAATGCTTAGACTCTTGAAATCTCATGCATCTTGATTCAATGTATTTTGCTTTTTCAAAACTTGTCTTCTCACCTTCCAAGCTAGCAAAAAGTGATGCCTATTTTCTCCTCCAATATCAGCCAAGTTTTTGTCATTTATTTAACTAATATTGCATAATAAAATATATAAATATTAATGATGTGAATCTGTTTTGAAAATGGATCCGGAATCTTCCAAATGAAAATCTAGTGGATCCGGATTCACATCTGACCCTCCCGGTTGTGAAGGATCTGTCCTCAGATCATGTGGGTTTTCAAAATAAAATATATATGAAATAATAAAAAGGGCACTAAAGTAGGTGCCAATATTTATTTGAGGAAGGTGAAGAGATTCTTGAAAAATAGACTTTCTTGAATCACATCATTCTCTCCCGTTTGTGAGGGATTCGTCCTCAAATCAATAGGATGTCATAAAATTGAGCTGCAACACACACCATCCTTGAACATCCCGAAAAAAACGCCAATGATATACCAGGATCAAATATAATGTGAATATGTAACTTCAAATCAATGGTTTGTTGAAATGTCGGTTCATGCTTCACCAATGTAGCATAAGAACAGTCTCTCGGCTTGATATCAATGCTGAGGAAGCACGAAGGAGCAACATGGTCATAGCAATTTAATTGGGACCAAACAGCAACATGCACCACAAAAGCATAAACAAAAGTGTGCGCCGGTTTTCCACCATTATCAATCGGGGATAGATTATCCATATGAAATATAGGGGCAGGATTGGGTGTATCAATTAGCCCAGTTTTCTCCTCAAGTGGATGACCTTCACGTACACAAAAAGATTGATCAAAAGAATTGGCTAGTAGAGCAGGAGCTTCGTCATGAGTAACATCACTCTCAACATGAACAGCCAGTATTGTCTCCTGAATGTGAACTACCTTGTCCACAATGAAGGCCTCGTCATGTGGAACTACGTCTCCCACAATCTCCATTTTTTCATCCACAACTTCAGGCTCATCAACTTTACTTTCTCAACAATAAATATAGGTTTAATTCCATCATCCTCTTCCTTCTCAACAATCTTCTCCACGGTTTGAATATTCACTTTACCATCCTTAAGAAGCTCTTCAACTGGGGGCTCACATGATTCCAATGTCCTCTTAATCTCAGGCTCCTCAATCTCACCAATATCCCATTATAAATCACAATTCAACTCCTCAGAATTAAATTTCTCTTCAAGAATTGGAGCAACAATTGTATTCTCAACAAGAAGATCACAAGACTTGTTTGCCAACATTTTTACCACATCAAAATGTTGATCAGCATTCAGGTTCAAAGTAGGAAAATCATACTTTTTACCATACTTCTTGAAGAATTGTTCATTTTTTGCTTCCTCTGTTCAGCTTGTTTCTTCAATCTAACCCTTATCTCTCGACGCTCATACTCTTTGTCCTGTTGACGCTGTAATTTGTCATTGCAAATTCGTCTCTCACAGACTCTCCTTTTTCCTCCGCGTACAATTTTCTCAAAATTTCCTCTTTATGACGCCTAACTATTCCTTAATAATACTTTTTGGGATCATATTCATATGTATATTGATAGCCATAAAGTATAGCACCGTTAATTATGCGGTTGTATCTTCTTCTTCTTATTTTTCACGAATTTCATATTTTTTTCAAGAATTTCTTTTTCTTTTTGGCAAAGTAAGAAAAAAAAGGATATAATACCGTCAATCCGCTGTGCTCCGATACCAACTGAAGTGAACCGAAAAATTGTTGACTAGATTCAAACTTGGATCGTGGATTGAAAGTATTTGGGATAAGGTCCTTGACACAACCACAACCTGTGCGGAGGCACCTTGGAATCAATAAACTCCTCGACACAGTCACAACTTGTGTGAAAGCACCTAGGAATTACTTTGACACTCAGAAAACCTGTTTCTAAGCACCTTGGTATTTTGGGATATCCACAAGGATTGCTTAAGTCCTTGGTAAATCCTAAACCTTAGAATTCTCTTTCCAGAGCAACTCAACACAACACTTTAAAAGTGAAATATAATTTATATCAATCAAAATCTGAATTACAAGTTACAATAGTCTTGGCTATTTATAGGACAACATAAGGATAGAAAATAAGATGAAAAGTCTTCATAAAAATAAGACAAAAAAAGTGGCTCCCAAACCTGCTAGTTTTAATGCATCATGAATCAATGTATCTTGAATAAATGCTTGGACTCTTGAAATCTTGATTCAAGCATCTTCATTTAATGTATTTTGCTTTTTCAAAATTTGTCTTCTCACCTTCCAAGCTAGCAAAAAGTGGCGCCTATTTTCTCCTCCAAATTCAGCCAAGTTTTTGTCATTTTTTTAACTAATATTGCATAATAAAATACATAATTATTAATGATTTGAATCCGTTTTGAAAATGGATCCGGACTCTTCCAAATGAAAAGCTAGTGGATCCGGATTCACATCTGACCCTCGCGGTTGTGAAGAATCTGTCCTCAGATCATGTGGGTTTTCAAAATAAAATATATATGAAATATTAAAAAGGGCACTAAAGTAGGTGCCAATATTTATTTGAAAAATGTGAAGAGATTCTTGAAAAATAGACTTTCTTGAATCTCAAATTCCCTCCCGTTTGAGAAGGATTCGTCCTCGAATCAATAGGACGTCATAAAATTGAGCTGCAACACACACCATCCTTGAACATCCCGAAAAAAAGCGCCAATGATATACCGGGATCAAATATAATGCAAATATGTAACTTCAAATCAATGGTTTGTTGAAATGTCGGTTCATGCTTCACCAATGTAGCATAAGAACAGTCTCTCGGCTTGATATCAATGTTGATGAAGCTTGAAGGAGCAGCATAGTCATAGCAATTTAATTGGGAACAAACAGCAACATGCACCACAAACGGATCAACAAAAGTGTGCGCCAGTTTTCAACCATTATCAATCGAGGATAGATTATCCATATGAAATATAGGGGCTGGATTGGGTGTATCAATTAGCCCAGTTTTCTCCTCAAGTGGATGACCTTCACGTTCCTGCAAAGATTGATCAAAAGAATCGGCTAGTAGAACAGGAGCTTTGTCATACGTAACACCACTCTCAACACGAGCAGCCAGTATTGTCTCATGAATGTCAACTACCTTGTCCACAATGAAGGCCTCGTCATGTGGAACTACATCTCCCACAATCTCCACTTTGTCATCCACAACTTCAAGCTCATCATCTCTACTTCCTCAGCAGTAAATATAGGATTAATTTCATCCTCCCCTTCCTTTTCAACAATCTTCTCCACGGTTTGAATATTCACTTTACCATACCCAAGAAGCTCTTCAACTGCTGGCTCACATCATTCCAATTTCCTCTTAATATCAGGCTCCTCAATCTCGATAATATCACATTGTAAATCATAATTCAACTCTTCAAAATTAAATTTCTCTACAAGAATTGGAGCAACAGTTGTATTCTCAACAATAAGATCACAAGACTTGTTTGCCAACATTTTTACCACATCAACATGTTGATCAGCATTCAGTTTCAAAGTAGGACAATCATACTTTTTACCATACTTCTAGAAGAATTGTTCATCTTCTTGCTTCCTCTGTTCCGCTTGTTTCTTCAATTTAACCCTTATCTATAGACGCTCATACTCTTTGTCCTGTTGACGTTGTAATTTGTCATTGCGAATTCGTTTCTCACAGACTCTCCTTTTTATCCTTTCCTCCGCGTTCAATTTTCTCAAAATTTCCTCTTTATGACGCCTAACTATTTCCGAATAATACTTTCTCGGATCATATTCATATGTATATTGATAGCCATCAAAGTATAGCATCGATGATTATGCGGCTGTATCTTCTTCTTCTTCTTTTTCACGAATTTCTTTTTTTTTTTTTCACGAATTTCTTCTCTTTTTTTTGGCTTAGTAAGAAAAAAATAGGATATAATATCGTCAATGTTGGACCTATTTTAAGTTTTAGTGATGAGTGCCAGACTAGCTGTTATAGAGCAAAGGCAAAAAGATGTCTAGATCAAATGTATAGGCTTATTAGAGTTTGATCTTGTATAGGTTTGATCAAACAAGCAATTGTAAAGGTTAGCGCACTGCCTAGATCAAGAGGGTACATAGGTCGATGAGACTAGTATAGAACCTCCTTGCTAAAGAATGAAGGCTGAGGGTTCAAACTCAGTTACTGAAGGCTAAGGGATCAAACTTAGTATTTAAAGTAAAGGATATGGAATCAGAATTTAGGGAAGTCTGTGATGACCTAAACTGATTACATATACCTTGTGTACAAGGTCTAAGTTCCATAAGTTAAGTGGTGATTGGAACTTAGTTATATTCAAAATGGTGTAATCTAACTTCATAATAAAAAGTTAGATATAAGAAAATTCAGCTGAAGTGTTTTAATAAACACAGCAACTTGGATTAGATGACTTATATATATTTCAGCAGATAATACCCTCAGGAACCTGCTGATATATATTCCGAATTATTCAAAGGTTACATTGGAAGATTACAAAGAAAAGGACAGCTAACAACCTCTGATTTTATCAAACAAATCAATGGTCAAGATTAAATGGATGTTGAAAAGAAACAGAGGATTATCCAATAGATACAAGTCAAAGGGTGGACAGATCAGAATCATCAAAAAGCATTCGACAAAGATTATCGATTACTATGAACAAAGATGTAAAGCAAGTCAAATGGGACAAATCTGAAATGGCTATGTTTGAATTTCAAACATAAGTCACAAGGATTCGTACCTATAAATAGAGGACTCCAAATTCAGATACAAGTGATGTATATTGATGAACATTAAGGATCTATCTTGAGCTATCAGATTTAAATCAAGAAAACACCCTGCTGAGCCTACTGAGAATAAAGCTACTGATCCAGTAAACTTGTTCAAGTGTAATCTGCTTTCAAGCTACATCAAGTTTACACACTTGAATATCCCAAGCTGCTGATCATATCATCCTCATCAAGCTGCTGAAAGCTGAATCACTTCCTTGATTCAAACTTTCTTCTACAAGGAATCTGCTGAAGACAGTGAAGCACATTTGTGTGTCAAGGACTGTTGTTTGTGGTGGAGCTGGTGAAGAGGCAATCCTACCCTTCAAGGACCAGTGGAAGACTTTGGAGTAGCAATCCTACCTGTTCCAAGTGTTCACTTAAGGATTTTTGTAACTGCTATCTCAAGAATCTCTAGTGAATTACCTCCAACATCACAGGAGAAGAGTGGACTGACAGGATTACACCACCTGGAACCACTATAAAATTTACCTACTTACTTTCTGCATTTTTTTTTTCTGCATTTAGTATATTAAGCACATCGACCTACTGAACTAGCAACTGAATCACACACATACACTACTGAGTATCTAATACTTGGTATCATATTTTAACAACAAGTAATAAGGCTTAATTTAAATATATTCCACTGCAACAAATTCAGTAAAGTCAATAGTCGTGAGACTCACGAGCATCAATGAGACTCTCGAGCTATCATCGAAGTCTGAAGTTCTTGAGTTTGTTAACTCAAAAAGTTTTAAGTGTTAAGTTTATTCACCCCCCCCCCCCTCTAAACTTAACCAAAGCCTTTTCAATGGACCAACAGTCAATCCGCTGTGCTCCGATACCAACTGAAGTGAACGGAAAAATGGTTGATTTGATTTAAACTTGGATCGTGGATTGAAAGTATTTGGGATAAGGTCCTTGACACAACCACAACCTGTGTGAAGGCACCTTGGAATCAATAAGCTCCTCGACACAGTCACAACTTGTGTGAAAGCACCTTGGAATTACTTCGACACTTAGGAAACCTGTTTCTAAGCACCTTGGTATTTTGGGATATCCACAAGGATTGCTTAAGTCCTTGATAAATCCTAAACCTTAGAATTCTCTTTCTAGAGCAACTCAACACAACACTTTAAAAGTGAAATATAATTTATATCAATCAAAATCTGAATTACAAGTTACAATATTCATGGCTATTTATAGGACAACATAAGGATAGAAAATAAGATGAATGGTCTTCCTAAAAATAAGACAAAAAAGTGGCGCCCAAACTTGCTAGTTTTAATGCATCATGAATCAATGTATCTTGAATAAATGCTTGGACTCTTGAAATCTTGATTCATGCATCTTGATTCAATGTATTTTGCTTTTTCAAAACTTGTCTTCTCACCTTCCAAGCTAGCAAAAAGTGGCGCCTATTTTCTCCTCCAAATTCAGCCAAGTTTTTGTCATTTATTTAACTAATATTGCATAATAAAATATATAAATATTAATTATGTGAATCCATTTTGAAAATGGATCCGGACCCTTCCAAATGAAAAGCTAGTGGATCTTGATTCACATCTGACCCTCCTGGTTGTGAAGGATCTATCATCAGATCATGTGGGTTTTCAAAATAGAATATATATGAAATATTAAAAAGGGCACTAAAGCAGGTGCCAATATTTATTTGAGGAAGGTGAAGAGATTCTTAAAAAATAGACTTTCTTGAATCACATCATTCCCTCCCGTTTGTGAAGGATTCGTCCTCGAATAAAAAGGACGTCATAAAATTGAGCTGCAACACACACCATCCTTGAATAGCCCGAAAAAAATGCCAATGATATACCAGGATCAAATATAATGCGAATATGTAACTTCAAATCAATGGTTTGTTGAAATGTCGGTTCATGCTTCACCAATGTAGCATAAGAACAGTCTCTCGGCTTGATAACAATGCTGATGAAGCTCGAAGGCACAACAAAGTCAAAGCAATTTAATTGGGAACAAACAGCAACATGCACCACAAAAGGATCAACAAAAGTGTGCGCCGATTTTCCACCATTATCAATCAGGGATAGATTATCCATATGAAATATAGGGGCTGGATTGGGTGTATCAATTAGCCCAGTTTTCTCCACAAGTGATTGACCTTCACGTACCTGCAAATATTGATCAAAAGAATTGGCTAGTAAAGCAGGAGCTTCGTCATGCGTAACATCACTCTGAACATGAGCAGCCAGTATTGTCTCATGAATGTGAACTACCTTGTCCACAATGAAGGCCTCGTCATGTGGAACTACGTCTCCCACAATCTCCACTTTTTCATTCACAACTTCAGGCTCATCAGCTCTACTTTCTCTGCAATATATATAGGATTAATTTCATCCTCCTCTTCCTTCTCAACAATCTTCTCCATGGTTTGAATATTCGCTTTACCATCCCCAAGAAGCACTTCAACTGGTGGCTCACATGATTCCAATGTCCTCTTAATCTCAGGCTCCTCAATCTCAACAATATCGTATTGTAAATCACAATTCAACTCCTCAGAATTAAATTTCTCTTCAAGAATTGGAGCAACAGTTGTATTCTCAACAAGAAGATCACAAGACTTGTTTGACAACATTTTTACCACATCAACATGTTGATCAGCATTCAGTTTCAAAGTAGGACAATCATACTTTTTACCATACTTCATGAAGAATTGTTCATCTTCTTGCTTCCTCTGTTCAGCTTGTTTCTTCAATCTAACCCTTAACTCTCGATGTTCATACTCTTTGTCCTGTTGACGTTGTAATTTTTCATTGTGAATTCGTCTCTCACGGACTCTCATTTTTCTCATTTCTCCGCATTCAATTTTCTCAAAATTTCCTCTTTATGACGCCTAACTATTTCTGAATAATACTTTTTGGGATCATATTCATATGTATATTGATAGCCATCAAAGTATAGCATCGTTGATTATGCGGCTGTATCTTCTTCTTCTTCTTTTTCACAAATTTCCTTTTTTTCACGAATTTCTTTTTTTTTTTTGGCTAAGTAAGAAAAAAAAGGATATAATACCGTCAATCCGTTGTGCTCCGATACCAACTGAAGTGACCCGAAAAATGGTTCACTTGATTTAAACTTGGATCGTGGATTGAAAGTATTTGGGATAAGGTCCTTGACACAACCACAACCTGTGTGGAGGCACCTTGGAATCAATAAGCTCCTCGACATAGTCACAACTTGTGTGAAAGCACCTTAGAATTACTTTGACACTTTGAAAACCTGTTTCTAAGCACCTTGGTATTATGGGATATCCACAAGGATTGCTTAAGTCCATGAGAGATCCTAAACCTTAGAACTCTCTTTTTAGAGCAATTCAACACAACACTTTAAAAGTGAAATATAATTTATATCAATCAAAATCTGAATTACAAGTTATAATAGTATTGGCTATTTATAGGACAAAATAAGGATAGAAAATAAGATGAAAAGTCTCCCTAAAAATAAGACAAAAAAAGTGGCGCCCAAACTTGCTAGTTTTTATGCATCATGAATCAATGTATCTTAAATAAATGCTTGGACTCTTGAAATCTTGATTCATGCATCTTGATTCAATGTATTTTGCTTTTCCAGCCAAGTTTTTTTCATTTATTTAACTAATATTGCATAATTAAATATATAAATATTAATGATGTGAATCCGTTTTGAAAATGGATCCGGACTCTTCCAAATGAAAAGCTAGTGGATCCGGATTCACATCAGACCCTCCCGGTTGTGAATGATTTGTCCTCAGATCATGTGTATTTTCAAAATAATATATACATACATATATATATATATATATATATATATATATATATATATATATATATATACATACATATATATATATATATATATGAAATATTAAAAAGGCACTAAAGTATGTGCCAATATTTATTTGAGGTGGGTGAAGAGGTTCTTGAAAAATAGACTTTCTTGAATCACATCACTTTATGATTCCTACTTTAGTCAGCGTTCTTTGCATTTTGAGCGAGGCATCGAGTTTAAGTCTAGGATTGCAAAAATCATTAGTGATCATAAATGGGAAGCCTTAGCAGCCAATCGTACTTCCGTGGTCAATGGCACCATCGTGGCTGAGTTTTATGCTACTCTTGCCGCTGATCCAGCCAAGGCGGCGGAGGGTTCGGTCACAGTCTGTACCTAGTATGTCTTTTTTTTTGCCAAAGTCATCAATGAATTCTTCAGTATTTCTGAAATCCCTGCCGAGACCACCTTTGCTAGTATCTGGAAACTAGATCAAGAGGGTAACCTTTACGCTAAAGCTCAAGAGGCTCAGGCTTATCTTTACCATACTACTACCTGGGCAGATAAGCGCTTTAAGTACATTGGTGCAGTCAAGGACGTGAGGGTGATGAAACACTTTATCAGTGTTCAGGGTCAAATTGTATGATTTTTATAGATATATTTTATATCAATTTCCCCCGTATATGTATTATTTTCATAGAAGTATGGCTTTATATCGAAATATTTAGTAAATGATGTTTTTAAGAGGTTAATTGCAAAACGTAACGAATTATGTGCTTAAATGATGATTTTATGTTATTTTGGAAATACGTTACGCTTTGGTATGTTTTCCTATTGTTGTAGATACTCATTGATGATGGAAGAGAGGATTTGAGAGAGCCAAATTCGTGCTTGGAAAGGATCAATCAAAGTTATGGAAGATTGAAAGATATAAGGAAAGAAATCAATCAAGATAAATGTCGGAAAATCAGGATTCCGGGTAGTGACGACCTTCCGACGCAGTTCTTGATATGATATAAACTGATTTGACTCTCGACCTGAAGATAAGAGTTGTAGGGCTTGAAGAGAGGATTCTACAGGATTTTGAATCACTCCATTCCGACTTACGAGGCCCGAGATATGAGCGTTACAAGTTTAGATGCTGTTGCTGAAAATACAGGACGAGCGTCCGGAATCTTCAAACGGGCGTCCGGCCACGGTTATCAGAGCAAATTTAACTTAAAAGTCTATAAAAGCAGCTGCGATTCCAACCCTAATTACATCAGATTTTTCATACGAAAATTACACAGACAGCAGCCGCTTTCTGGGAGCTTTCAAGGCCGATCACCCGAGCCTTGTGCTCGGGTGATCGGGGTTAGATTAGGTCTTTTATTTTGTTTGTTTTTCCTTCGTTTCTTGAACCATGATGATGTTTTGAGGTTGAATAAACATGGAGCAGCCATGGATATCTTTCTGCAGCGTTTTTACTTTCTTTCTCTGGATATCTTGTAAGTTTAAATTCCAAGTTCGTATCTTTTCTATGATTATTTGTTATTGCAAATTTATATCGAAAGATGTTTGCGATTGATGTTTACCGTAGGACGAAAGTCGGTGTAAACGCGAGATCACCATAGGAAAGAATAGACGTTTTGATCTATGTCAAACGAAAGTTGATAGGTTGAATGTCTAGGTTGTTAGATCTAGTAAATCTTGCACCTTGGTTTATTTTATGATGCGTTAATCTCCGTAAATCGAAAGATAGAGGTTGATAGGCGAATTCATCTACGAAAGTAGGAATTCATACGTTTGATAGGTGAAACCACAACTTGAATTAAATCATTATATGATAATATAGGGAAAAATTAAGGGTTGCGGGATGGTGGATTATGATTTGTTCCATGTTTAGTCGCTTCAGTCATTATCATGTTCGTTAGATAGATTTATTGTTGTAGTTTAGATTTATTTTATGTTGATCGCAATTATCCTTCCTGGCTTTGGATTAACAATCCTCTGTCCAGTTTACCTTTTCGTTTTTATTTCGTTCTTAGTAGTAACAATTAGAAGAGTTAATGAAGATAGATTCGACAGCCCAATTCCCTGAGGATCGATACCCGTACTTATCCAACTTTACTAGCAACTACCCGGTATTCGGCCGGTTAGGAGGTAGTTTTGCATGGTAGTATAGGTTTTATAAATTTTCTTTTGTTTTAATGATGCAAAATCTCCCCAACAATCAGCCACAATATCATACCCTCACATAAGATTAATACTTTCAATTATCCTGAAGCCTGTTTAGCCTATGCCATTTTCACCGGAGTGCCTGTAGATGCTGGGTATCAAATTTTCCAAACGAGTGTGGACTTTGCTCTCACTCGCCTTAAGAACGGTAATATGCCCCTGCCATGGTTAATTCATGAGCTTTGCACCCGAGCTAAGGTTAAGCGTCTGCCTGGTGATGCCATGTTTCCTCCCTCCAATATCTTGATCGGTCCTAGCATCCCTGAGTATGTTAAGCAGTCCACTCCATCTTCTGTTGCCCTTGTTTCGACCATGCATCCATCATCTCTTGGTGCTTCTCCCTCGAGTCAACCAACCCCTCATATTCCCCCACATCCTCTATTCGGGACTCTGCAGTGAGGGCTAGGTTCGACTTTTTTGAGTCTGAGATGGCAGCCATTCGTGGTGGGCTAGTGGCATTTAACACCAATATGATGTTGGGGTTTGAAAGACTATGTGAGGGGATGAATGATCTGCGTGTAGGAATTCATGGCCAGCATGCCTTCTCTATTGCTTGTGCCCCCTAGTTTGAGGAGTTGTCTGGTGATTTTGACTCTTGTTCTGCCGACCCTTATGAGCTGCCCACTTGGGTCCCTTCCATTCCTCTCCCTGCTATAGGACCAGCCCCCTCTAGGACTCCACAGCATACCATGGCTTCGGGTGGTGTCTTTACTTTTCCATCTGCAGGTACATGTCTGGTCAGTACTGGTTCGGTGATTACATCCACTGTCGGTGTTGGGGCTGGTAGTTCGACTTTCCAGACTTTTCTCTCTGCTGCTTTACCTGATGATCCCATTCAGATGCTATCCAATCCTTTTGCAGCTGATTACCAATGCACTAGCAAGTTCCCTCCTTTGAGTTTTGCTCTGTCCAGTTCGATTGCTCCTTTGGATGCTAATATGCAGCTTGTTGAGCGTGATGATGAAGACCACTCTGCCAGTTCGGCATTTGTTCCTACTCCTACCTCTGATGTTTGATTAGTACTTTTATTCACCAGACTTTTACTATGACATGTTTTGATGGCCGCATATGGCCTTGCTACTTTTTCAGTCTTTTCACTATTTTGCTCAGACTATTTTGTTGTTGTGATGATACTTGGATGATCTTTGCTTTGTAATTGTTGCATTTGATTTGTGATGCACTAGCATGTGAGGATTTGTTTCTTTTGAAACTTGCTAGCTGTCGTTTTTCTATGAATATGTCATTCCCCATAGTTTGTTAAATTACATGTGCTTAGCTTCTGGGTTAGTGATAATTGTTCCATTGTGGGATTGATAGTGTTTGAGCTACGGTTTCAGTTCCAGGCACACTTGGCCTGCGTCATTCACCTCTGACGCGCACCATAATTTCCCCCATATTTTGGCGTACACCAGCCTGCCTTGTCGTTAGGGCTGTAAATGAACCTAAGTATTCGATTCGATTTGGAGTATTCGGTTCGAAAAAAGCTCGATTCGGGCTCGGTTCGTGGGTTCGAACTTCGAGCCGAACCTTACAAATTAGATATTCGGTGGTCGAGCCGAACATGTTCGAACATGTTCGGCTCGGATATCATAAATTCATATACAGTTTGAGCCGAACATGTTCGAACACAAAATTCTGAATTTTTTTTTAAAACCCAGTTCGAGCCGAACATGTTCGAACGGTTCGACATGTTCGAGCCGAGCTTTTTTCCCCAAATACCAAGCCGAACCCGAGCCGAATAATGAAAATATAAGGCTCGGCCATTTCGAGCCGAGCCAAGCCTAAGGTTCGAACACACCGAGCCGAGCTCGAACCCTGCCAGGGTTCGGTAGGGTTCGGCTCGTTTACAGGCCTACTTGTCGTGCGCCATTTCACCCCAATACACTTCATGATAAATGACAAGAATGGCATGCATCATTCCCCACTGACGCGAGCCATTTGACTTAACCTACACCATCACACCACTGCAATCACAGCAACCTAGACGTCAGCTTTGGTTGATTTGGCGTACGCCATCACATTTTGGTGCACGCCATTTCCACTTTTCCTACCATTGGGGAGACATGTCAAGCCAATTTCTACATCCATATTCTTCTTATCTCACATTTTTCCCTCCATAAAAACCCCTCCCTCTTATTATAATTTCATTCACCATCACCAATCTTCTTTTCACCTCCATTCCATTCTCTTCTTTTCCTTTTCCACCATTCCCACCATGACTTCTCCTCCAACAGATCGCCATGTTTTGTTCTTTGACATTGCTTCGGTAGATGCTCGCACCAGTTTTATAAAAAAATTCAACCTTCGTCCAATTTTCTTCGAGCGCGGTTTGAACGTGAGGAAGATTGAGGAATACTCAGAGTATCGTATTGAGTGGGGAGGATGGCATCATTTTGTTGCCCCGCCTCGTGGTTGTATCAACGAGACCATAGTTCATGAGTTCTACTCTATATTGTCCAGTGCTCCATCCGACAGGTCTGTTACGTCTGTTCTGGTTCGCGGTATTGAAGTCCCTTTTACTCCTGCGGCTATCAATGTCGTCTTCCATCTTTCCTCCATCGAAATTCCACCTCACCGCCACTATGAGGTGAAGTGGAACATCACGAACATGGGTAACTTCATTGCACGCATCACTGCTGCCACCGCTAAGCTTTTTCCGGGTCGCGAAGGACCCAAGCAGACTATTCTGTGTCAGCTCTCTCTCCTGACGCACGGGCTTGGAAATGCTTCATCAACTACCATGTTCTTCCCACTGACAACTTCGAAGAGCTGACAGACAATAAACTACTCCTGATGTATGCTATCAAGCGGGGTATGTACATCCATTAGGGTACTCTGATTCATCACGCTGCTTGGTATCATTCCAGCCCCTGCATATCCTACCGGTCATTCCCTTCGCGTGGCTCATCTCTCGTCCCTGTACTCATGTTGCTAGGGTTCCACCTACTTCGACGATAAGCTTTTTCCGAGTCGTGTAACGCATCGTGGCCTCACTCCTCGGGATTTACCTAGTGCTCCCTTCTTCTCTAATGATTCATCTGACTATGATTCCGAGTAGTTCTTCTCTTTCTTTGGTTGGCTCGTGGTTTGGTCTTTGTCTTGTTTTCCGTCATGCTAGTGTTGATTTGAATAAGTGTTGCAACATTTCTCTTTCCGTTCTTGTATGACGTTGTAACAAGTTTGATTTGGTTTGAATAATGTAATATATGGGTTGTGTTTGTTTTGTGTTTGGTTATGCTTGTAGGTTTCTATTCTCATGCATCCGTACATTGATCCTTCTTTTGTGATGCATGACGCCTAGTTTACCCCCCTTGCATGCACTTCCCATTATTATTTCTGAGATTCCTAAGTAAATGACACATGCCAATGCGGTTTGGACCACATCATCTTCCTTAAGTTAGAAGATGAGGTGCGCCGGACCATTTTGACACGCGTCATTTACACGAGGATAGTCACTATATTGCTACAGTATCATTTGACGTGCGTTATACGTCTTCGGCGTGCGCCATTTTCCACCAGGTATTCACTATTGATTTTGCACTTCTTTTTATCTTAATTTTTGCTCATCTTGATTCCCCGTTGTTTCCGTAACTACATTCTTACTACTCACTTTC
Source organism: Gentiana macrophylla (assembly GCA_026214975.1). NCBI lineage: Eukaryota > Viridiplantae > Streptophyta > Magnoliopsida > Gentianales > Gentianaceae > Gentiana > Gentiana macrophylla. Next base: position 63,274,972 of record CM047816.1, on the reverse strand, counting down.
CATTGAGGACAATGCAAGCTCGTAAGTGGGGAGTCGAAGCGTAGTTAGTCCAACAAAGGGCAATGTCATTAAATGCTTGAGAAAACGCTTAGCCTTGATTATTTTCGAGAAATTGAGAGTCGTGTAAACTATCTTTTGGCATGAATTATAATCTTGTAATTGACAGAGCGAGTACTTCAATAAAATGAGTAACTCTGATGGAACATGAGTGTATGTTAGTCACTAATCTTTGATGGTAGTGTGAACCATTGTGCACGTACATTCCAATTGTTTGTTAACAAACAACTTTTCATGAAATTGTGCATTATACTCTCATTTGAAACTTGAACTTAAGAATGTAATTCTTTCGAGACGAAATAACATGTGCTTGGAATCGGAGTAGGGATGACGATTTTTGGCATAACTTTGACCAGCCCATAGCCAAATGGCCCACCCGAACATAAAATTTTCTTTTCTGGCCCTATCTCAGCCTTGTAGAGTGGTGAGACCCCACTCGAACTAGCCATTCGAGATTAGCCTCATTATAATCTGACCCTTAACCTAAATTTGGTCTACATTCCTTGGCCTCCCGCAAGTGTAGCAAGATTCTATGGATTGTGTGGGCTGTGACGTGAAACTAAGAGTTGGATGATTGGCACAAGTTGAGATGATGTCTTGTGAAGTTCGGTTTGGAACCCATAGGTGTTGGCAATTTTCATTTTCATAAGTTCTTGTTAAAAAAAAGTTACAATGTACATAAATCCCAAGAGTTTAATAAAGGCTTCTAACAAATCAAAACTCAAGTCAAGAAGAAGCACAAGGGATGTAAATAGTTAGTTGTTGAATAAAGAGTCATTGAAGGCAATTTTGAAGCTCAAAATGTAAAATCTTAAGTAATGCAAGGATGGGAAATGACTAATTTGGAAGTTTGATGTCAAGGAGATAAAGGTGTAGATTCTTGCTATCTTGCCTTATTCTTGTTGATTATCCCTTTTATCCCTTTCGGTTAGCCAATCACCCTAGCCTGAACGTTACAAGCTGATTTGTCAACTACCTAGCCTAACTTCTTGATTCCGAGTGCTGAATTAGTGGAGATGGGTATCATTCTTAAGCGTAGGGTTGCATCTTTTGAGTAAGGCTTGCATGATTTGATGGTCATCGGTTTGGTAGCAAACTTGAGGAATATTCACACACACTCCACTACTCCTTTAGATCGTGGGGAACATGTTCTTATGATTCTGACCGGTTGCATCATCTAGTTGGCTTCTCATCTCTCGATGTTGCATGATTGTATTTTTGTGACTTTAGATTGCTTTATCGCTCTAATTGCTCGAGGATGAGCAAAAGCTAAGTGGGGAGTGGTTGATGTGAGTCAACCCGATGATACAATTCTCGATGATTTATTCCATTTTTCTCATGCAATTAGTGACATTTTGACATTAACTTGAGCAATTATATGATAAATTGAACTATTTTGTGTACATAGGAAATATCAGAGAAATCATGCTTTTGCCTTATTATAGGCTTATTAGCCAATTTTGTTATCAGATTTACACGTGGTATATTTGTGTCTGTTTTGCAGCACAGATATCACGGCTTGGAGCTTGGATTTTGATATGATGGTGTCATTGGATTGATCAATAGATGATTTTTGGAACTGAGGCGAGGATTCCAACCCACGAGGATTATTGATATACGTTAGAGGGTTCAGTCCATGCCAGTTGGAGAATAAATTCAATCAGGGACACATTATATGCATATAGCGCATGCCATGTTATATCTGACCCACGCCAAGTGAAAGATTCAAAGTCTACTGCATTTAATGCATATGTCATTCAGCCAACCACCAAATCAGACATGGCGCACACCAATTGCTAGTGACCTATGCCAATCCTTCTTGTTTTGTCTTGCTCGGGATGAGAAAAAGCTAAGTGTGGGGGAGTTGTTTACGGTGATTTTTACAATTTATATTACATTATTTCGTAACAATATCTTTTGTATTTTATTAATTTTTATAGAAAAATTAAGTGTTTAATGGATTTATTGAAAGAATGAAGTTGGAAAGTATTAGAGTGCAACGTCGGGTTATTTACGTGATTTTATTAGCAATTATCTATTTATATATGTGATGTTACACTTTGCACGTTTTTATTATGTTGTAGGTACGACGAGCATATCGTGGAACGAGTCAACGAGCTGAAGGATTTCGAACATCATTTTATTTGAAGACTTATCTAGAAGGACAAAATTGGAATTATTATATTTTTATTAGGGTTTAGTTTTTATTTTTAAAGAAAAGGAAATAGGATAATTATTACCCTAGCTCGAAGAAGGTTATAAAAGGACGCAGTCATTGGAACAGAAAGAACACGAAAAAGCATCTGGAGAACAGAGGCGACAAGAAAAAGCAAAAAAAAAAAGTAGGGCTCGGTCGACCGAACCCTGACACTCGGTCGACCGAGTGTTTTTGTATTTTTTTTTAATTTTATTTTGCTCCGGTGTGACGATGGTCAGAGGCTGAGGCTTTCTTGAACGAGCTTTGTGAAACCGATCGTTGCAGCATCTCAATTTCGACTCTTTGGATTGTTTGTGAGTTTTAATGAGATTGTATCTTTTCTATGTTTTTATTGTTATTATGCAATTTCATTGATGAATGTATTGCTGTTTGATGTTTAATATTTGATGAGAATCGTTGTTAAACTAAGATCACCATAGTAAAGATTGGATTTTTAATCTAATTAACGATAGTTGTTAGGTTGAATATCTAGGTTACGAGATTGATGAATTTCACACCTTGATAATTAAAGCGTTAATCTTTAGGATCGATGGACGAAAAATATTGATAGGTGAATTTTTCTAAGATATTAGAAATTCATACTTATGATAGGTGAACCACAATTCTTATTAAATCATCACTAGGCAACCTTAGAGAGAAAATTGAGGGTTGCGGGATCGGTGGATCATTGCTTGTTCGTTGTTAAATTTATCGAAAAAAAATCATTTGTTATCACCATAGCAATTTTATAATTTTATTTAGTTTATAGAATAGAATTATTTTCGTTATTCGGTTCGCAACTATCTTCGCTGGCTTTAGATTTTTAATCTTCTGTCCAGTTTAACTTTATTGTTTTCATTACTAGTTCATTTTGTTTTGTTATTTTAGTTGTAGTCTTTAAATTGTTTAGGATAGGACGTTTTTACTTCTCGTGACAACTTTAGGAAAATTAATCAAACTAGACAAAGACGATTCCCTGTGAGTTCGACTCCGGTTTTAATCATTATACTACGATCCCTGCACTTGGGGTAAACCGGATTTATTTTTATTACTTGTTATATTTCGTTTAGCATAAAATCCGAGACAAGTTTTTGGCGCCGTTGCCGGAGAATCGGTACGGTTGTCTAGTTTTTCAATTTTTAATTTTTCGTAGGTAGGTACCTGTAGAGTTGCTGTTAAAAAAAAAAAAAAATTTGGTTCGGTCGACCGAACACCACCACTCAGTCAACCGAGTGTTAATTTATTTTTTTTCTCTTTTTTTTCTTCTTCTGTTCTCTATTATATTCTGTATTAGTATTCTGTTTCTGTTTTTTTTCGAACCTGTTTCGAGTCTGTTTTAGTTTAATTTTTATTTAGTGAGTCTAATTAAAGGATTATACTTTAAGGTTTCTAATTGTCTATTATTGTTTCTATCTTGCAAACAAAAAAATAATAAAAAATAAAAAATAAAATAAAATAAAATAAAATAAAATAAACTCGGAGCAATTCGTGCGGACAGCTTGATTTTGGTTGTGGTTTATGCAAACTCGGAGTCAGAAATGCCCACTGCTTTACACCCCTGACCTCGAACGAACCATAGTCAGACCAAACAGACGAAGAGTCCGTCCTGCGGTTCTTCCTGACGAAGGGAGTATGGCCGATCAAGATCTCGAACGAAATCTAGCAATAGAAATCGAAGAAATCGTCATTATGGCTGCAGACGATAGACGTACGTTGGCTGACTACGCCATGCCTGGTGAAGTCAAGGTCAACCCGGCAATTGTTTTACCCGCCATTAATGCACCAAATTTTGAACTCAAACCCGGTCTTATCCAAATGATGCAACACGCATCAATCTTTCATAGTTTCCAATATGAGAATCCTCACACTCATGTACACACATTTTTGGAAATATGTGGTACAACTCGCATACAAGGGGTAAATGAGGATGCAATAAAATTGAAGCTATTTCCATTTTCCTTGAAAGGGGAGGCGAAAGAGTGGTACAATTCTCTGCCTGCCGAGTCAATTACCACCTGGGCCGAACTCGAGAAAGAGTTCCTGAGTCAATATTTCCCACCATCCAAAACAGCCCAGTGCCTAAGTGAAATTTTCACTTTCTATCAAAAGGAAAATGAGTCTTTCTTCGACTGTTGGAAGAGGTTCAAAGCTCTCCTTCGAAGATGCCCCCATCATGGTTTGGACTTGCAGAGGCAAGTCAACACATTTTTCAGTGGATTGACCGAACTCACTAAGGGTATGGTCAATAGTTCTTCTGGAGGGGCATTCTTGAGGAAAACACCTGCAGAGGGGTGGGCATTATTTGAGGATATTGCCAAATACAACTATGCCCCCTCGTCTCATGCTATCTAGGCACCTCCTCCTCCTCCTAGGATCGAGGAGGTAAATAGGCAAAATCAGATTGCCATGCTGCAACAGCAGGTGGCTGCTCTTTCAATGTCTCCAAATCCAACGAATCAGAATCTATCATTCCCGCAGAACTCTCAAGTTCTGTTTTGCGAAAATTGTTGTCAAACTGGCCATATGGTTGGCCAGTGTCAATTTATTTCCCCATCAACCTATCAAGTCAAGTCGCCCGAGAATCGTGACAAGATAATCCATCGATCACATGTCGGGCATGTGATAATGTAGAGCACACCGCTTCGTTTACGTCTATGGGTTGGACGAGCACCAAATCAATGCGTTCGATGGCGGCAAAATCGAGATTCAACAATCAGTTCTCGGCCAAAGCAATTTTCAAAATCGTGGTTTCAATCAAACCCGAATTTCAATCGAACCATAATATGAATTTTTCCAATCAAAATCGAGGTTCAACCGTAATCGCCGAACAATCCAAATCCGATGTTTCAAAGTCGGTCTAGCCAATCTTTCCCACAAAACTTCCAGAACTCACAAGGCCCTCTCAATCTAGTGATCTTGAAAGCAAATTGGACTCCTATCGGAAGGAGCGAGAATAATAATTTCAATTCCTTCTTAGCACAATTAAGAATCTTGAGAGGTAGCTCGGGCAAGTAGTGACCAAAAGCTTCTAGACCTCGGGCGCTTACCTAGCTTTACTGAGAAGAACCCCAAGGGTGGTCAAGTGGCTCAGACCGAGTTAAATCAAAGCCAATGCACTGATTTAGTTCCCATAGTTCCTTATGGTAGAGAAGAGGCCAGTACTATGAATTTGAGATCCGGCACTCAGCTTAGTGGTCCCCCGAACCAGGGAAACCACTAACCCCTCCTGCCAATGATGAGGCAAGAGGGGAAGTCGAGCGCCCATGTTTCCCTGTCCTGGATGAGAGTACTCAGGTGGCTGATCCCCTGAGAAATAAAGAGTTTGATAGTACTCAGGTGGCTGATCCCCTGAGAAATAAAGAATTTAGTGAGATTCAGGTGGCTGATCCCCTGACTGGTAAGGAATGTGAAAAGGTGGTGAGGTGGAAATATTTGGAAGATAAAGCTGTTAGTTCATCCTCAAAGAAAGTGTTTTCTGAGAGTGATTTAAAGAAACTTCCGTTTCCACCTAGAAAAAGCAACATCTTCTTGCATGAAGACAAAAAGTATGAAAAAGTGCTTAATCTTCTTAAAAAATACTCAGGTAAATCTTCCATTATCTGATGTTTTGGTTGAGATGCCTAAGTATACAAAGTTCATCAAGGATGTTGTTTCCTCCAAAAAGAAGCTCGAAGACATGGATCAGTTGATTGGTGAGAATTGCTCTATGATTAGTTATGATGAGTTGCCAATCAAGAGGGTGACCACTGGAAATTTGTGCTCACATTGTTGATGGGAGGCTTAGTCTTTCCAAATTCTTTATGTGACCTAGGTGCATCCATTAGTCTGATGCCATTGTCTGTTTGTAAATAGCTTGGACTAGATGGTCTTTTAGAACCCACAACCATGAATCTTCAATTCGCTGATAGATCTTCCAAGAAAGCTGCTGGGATATTAAAGGATGTTTTAGTTCAAATTGATAGATTCACTTTCCCAGTTGACTGGTATGTCCTGGACATTGGGAAGGATGAGAAAGTCCCTTTAATACTCGGCAGACCTTTTCTTTCTACAGCCCGAGCCCTTATTGATTGTGATGGTGGCAAAGTGACTATACGAGTTGGTGATCAGGAGGTGAGCTACAATGTCTCTAAAGCTATTCAGAGACCCTCTGATTATCCAACCGGCTTCTCCATTGAAGACATGTCAGATGACTTTAACGACTACATGGAAAAGCAAGTCATGGCTGTTGAGACTGAATATGAGCGATTAGTAGAGAATCTGAATAATCATGGTTCGCTGAGTCTAGAACAACTAGGAGCTGAATTTGATGAAGGTTCGTTGAAAGGAGAAGCTTTGGCAGTAGGACCACTGAGTAAACTCAGTGATGTTGAGTTGAAAAGTGGGGAGCTTAAATATAGTTTAGAAGAACCACCTGCAGATTTGGTACTGAAGCCATTGCCTAAGCATCTGAAATACGTGTTCTTGAGAGAAGATGACAAGCTTCCATTAATTATCTCTGCCAAGTTATCCCGGTTAGAAGAGATGAAGTTGTTGAATGTGTTAAGAAAGAATGAGAAAGCCTTTGGATGGCAAGTGGGAGACATTAGAGGGATATCTCCTGACATATGCATGCACAAGATAAAGACTGAAGAGGGTGCTAAGTGTGTTAGACAGCCCCAGAGGAGGCTCAACCCTCACATGCAAGAAGTAGTTAAGAAAGAGATTATCAAGCTTTTGGACATGGGTATTATTTTTGCGATTGCTGACAGTGAATGGGTGTCCCCTACTCAAGTAGTTCCTAAGAAAGGAGGAATTACTATCGAGAAGAATGAAAAGGGTGAAGAAATAGCATTGAGGCTAGTGACGGGTTATAGAGTCTGTATTGACTACAGAAAACTCAATGAAGTCACGAGAAAAGATCATTTCCCCCTCCCTTTCATTGACCAGATGCTTGAGCGTCTAGCAGGACATGCACTCTACTGTTTTCTTGATGGTTATTCGGGATATTTCCAGATACCCATAGACCCAGTCGACCAAGAAAAGACAACTTTTACCTGCCCTTATGGTACATTCGCTTACAGGCGAATGCCATTCGGTCTCTGCAATGCCCCAGCTACATTCCAAAGATGTATGCTGGCTATCTTTGATGGGCTTGTTGAAAAGTGTATGGAGATATTCATGGACGATTTCTCAGTCTTTGGTCAATCCTTTGATCACTGTCTTGATAATCTTGATCAAGTATTATCCCGCTGTGTGGAAAAGAACTTAGTCCTAAACTGGGAAAAATGCCAATTTATGGTAGACGAGGGAATAGTTCTTGGCCACAAGATATCGAAAAGAGGAATAAGTAGTAGATAGGGCAAAAGTTGAAGCTATAGAGAAGATGAATTTCCTAAAATGTGCGTGAAGTAAGAGGTTTCCTTGGACATGTTGGTTTTTATAGGAGGTTCATTAAGGATTTTTCCAAGATAGCTAAGCCCCTTTCTACTTTACTTAGAGAAGATGTCGCTTTCAATTTTGATGACAGTTGCAAGCATGCGTTTGATGAGCTTAAGAGTCAACTGATTTCCGCCCCGATCCTTATCTCTCCGACCGAACCTACCCTTTGAACTCATGTGTGATGCATCCAACTATCTTTGTTAGTGCGATCTTAGGTCGGCGTATTAAGGAAAATTCCAGCCCATCTCTTACGCTAGTCACACATCGAACCCCACACAAGTAAACTACACGACCAATTTGAAAAGGAATTATTGGTCGTAGTCTTTGCAATGGACAAATTTCGTAGTTACTTGTTGGGCGCCATGATCATTGTTTGACTGATCACGCTGCTCTGCGCTATCTCATGATGAGGAAAGATGCTAAACCGCGTCTACTAAGTTGGATACTGATCTTGCAAGAATTTGATGTTCAAATTAAGGATAAAAAGGGCAGTGAAAACGTAGTAGCTGATCATGTTTCGAGAATGCAGAATGAAGTAGAGGAAGATCCTGAAGACATAGACCTTTACTTTCCTCTCGAAAATGTTATGCATATAGACGAGTGCACTCCAGATGTTCCGTGGTACTCCTCTATCGTCAACTACCTGCATTCCCGTGACTTAAATCCGAATTTTCTTATCGTGAGAAGAAGATATTTTTCTCTCGATTTGAAAACCTTTGTGTGGGATGAACCTTACCTCTTTAAAATCAGAAAGATGGATTGTTGAGAAGGTGTGTTCCCGAATCGAGCAACGAGATATCATTGAACAAAGGCCACAGTGGGCCTACTGGTGGCCACTTTGGTCCCTGGAAAACCGTTGCTAAAATCTTTCATCCGGTTTCTATTGGCCCACGATCTTCAAGGATTCGAAGCTTTCGCAAGGCTTGTGATAGGTGCCAACGAACCGAGCTTTAACTAGGCGTTTCGACATGCCATTGAAGCCCATTTTAGAATGTGAAGTCTTTGATGTATGGGGTATTGATTTTATGGGCCCGTTCCATCTTCCTGTGGAAACAAATACATCCTAGTCTGTGTTGACTATGTATCAAAATGGGTGGAGGCTCAAGCCACTTCTCGCAATGACCACAAAACGGTCATGAGCTTTCTGAAGAAAAATATTTTCGTGAGATTTGGATGTCCCCGCGCCTTAATCGGTGATGAGGAACGACTTCCGCAACCGGCCATTAGAAAAAGTCCTTGAGAAATATGGTGTCCGGCACAAAATTGGCACACCATATCATCCTATGACTAGTGGCCAGGTTGAGAGAAGTAATCAAAGTTTGAAGAAGATCCTGGAAAAAGTTGTGAACAGTCATAAAAAGGACTGGAGTCTCAAATCGATGATGTACTATGGGCGTACCAGTCGCTTATAAAACCCCCATGGGTACATCTCCTATCGATGGTGTATGGAAAACCGTGCCACTTGCCAAATAATTAGAGCATAAAGCGTATTGGGCCATTAAGTTCTTGAATCGTGATGCCCGATCATGTGGTGAACATCGATCGATGCAATTGCATGAATTGGATGAGTTTAGACTCCAGCCTACGAGAGTGCCAGGATTAGCAAGGACGAGAATGAAACTCCTTCATGATGCTAAAATCAAGAAGCGAGAATTTCAAGTTGGGGAGCAAGTCTTACTTTATAATTCCAGTTACATCTGCTTTCTGGGAAGTTGAGGACGCGCGTTGGTCCGGCCCTTTGAAATTCTTCAAGTTATTCCCGGAGGTGTTTTAGAGCTGAGAGGTCATGGTGACCAGCCATTTAGAGTAAATGGTCAAAGGTGCAAGCACTATATTGGTCATACTAAAGAAAAACCTTTGATTATTCATTTCCTCGACATCCTCGGGTGTGGTATGACTGAAGTCAATGAGCTTGAAGAATTCTCGCCCGACTTGTTTTCCGAGGATGACGGCAGTGGCTTGGTCGAGCAAGTTATGGCCGGGAGTTGGGACATGGAAGAGTATGAAAGGAGGCCAAGTTAAAGAGGAAATCAAGAAGAAAAAAGGTCGACAATGGGGAAGATTAAGAGCGCTTTGGAAAGCGATGAGAACCTAACCCCATGTGTTAGATGTCGCTTTTGTGGCCACACGAATTATCGAGCTTACATGAAGTAGTGGCCGGAAGGAAGGTTAAATGGCCCGACCGGGCTGAATAAGAAGATTGTCGAGCCAACGACATAAACCAACAAATACCACTAGGGGGCATCCTAGATATATATATATATATATATATATATATATATATATATATATATATATATATATATATATATATATATATATATATATATTAGTCATTTTTCAATTACTCTTTTGTCTTTGGTTTATGTGTTTTAGTTTTAAGTCTAATAAGAGTGTTGTATGAATCTGCTTGATTCGGCTTTGTTTTGAAATGGATTACGGAGTTCCCCGCATGAGATCCCATTCATTCATAGAATCCGCCATATAACTCTAGATGATGGACGTGGAGGAACGCTTATCCTTGACGTTGATTACCATATCATCACGCGCGTCAGGACCATTACTTATGTTGTCATTGTACCCCACACTGTGGGTGGTGGAGAGTTTAGTACTGAGGACCTTCAACGCGCGTTAGGACGGCCGTATACGATTCTAAATGACCCGATGCTTACTGATTTGTTGTTGGTACTCCGTGATGAACATTTTAAAGAAGTAGATGTTGCGGGAGAAGATTGGAACTTGCAAGATGAATATGACATCCCTCCTGCGATCGATATGCTTCGTCGCCTAATCCGGATTGTAGATTGGGGTGACATCTATGAAGATTAGCTTGGGCTAGTGTTTTGTGTTTCTATTTTCTTCGTGTATCCCAAAGATTCTTTGCATTATTAGTATATTTGCATATCATTTTGTAGCATTATGTTTATGTGTCTGCATGTCATTTTTTTGCATCTAGCCTGCTACTTTATAGTATCCTCTATCGTTACTTTTTTACGCGACGTATTATATTCCCCTGTGTTCCCGAGATATTTCCGTGTTTCTCAAGTAGTGCAGTACATTTTTAGTTTGCTTTTGTCAAGCTAGTATTGAAGTCGTTGCTGGAAAAGGACTACATATGACATCTCGAACGTTGGCCTTTTCATGCTTGTGCCTGACCAACGGGTCGACTTTCTATACCAAATCAGCTAAGTACTTTATTTCTTCTTAAATTCTGCACAACATGAGGACATGTTGTTGTTTAAGTGTGGGGGAGGGGTTGTATGTACCTACAATTGTGCTTAATCTATTACCATGCTTAGAAAGAGCTGAAAATTTGAAAATTTTTAAATTTTTTTGTTTTTGTTCCGAGCAAGTTCATATTTTGTTTGGTTTACTACTGTTGTGGTTTCCAACCGTGGCATATTATAGTCATTGATGCTTTATACTGTATATTTAGTAGGTCAGATGTCTCACCCGACATACATTCACGTAGCCATGTTAAATGACGAGCTATAAATTATAAAGCTGTACCCATTTAGATTAGTAACATTTGATCATCTTATAAGTATTATGTGCTTAGTGCTAATGTACGTGTCATGGGAATTATAATAGTTTGTATTTAAAATCAGAGTATGACATACTGTGAACGTCCTAGGTTTGAATGTGATAAGTGAAACGTAACTACTGTGCTTGGGAAGTTGTTGTTAAAATAATGAAAAATTGGGTGTGTCGGAAGCTGGTCGATGATTGGAGTGAGGTAGGGCGTACCACGAATGTCCTATACCACTATGATGACCAAAAGCTCACGACAGTCAGAAGAAGTTGCCTTATGATTTGAGTAAGGTAGGGCATATCCCGAATGTCCTATTCTACAAAGATGGGCAATAGCTCATTCTGATGTGCGTTTATATGTGAAAGTTAATTGAATCAACTTACGTAAGGAAAGTGGTATGAATAAGTGGAAGACTTAGTTATTGCCTATCTTATCCCAGTATAAACCGACAGGCATGTTGTGTAGGGAATTTCCTCTGAGTATGTCAGAAAGATCCTAAACACATTCTATCATCCTTTTCAGGACATGTTACGTTTTGTAGGGCACATGTTATAAGTATCATCATCTTTTTCTAGTTTAGATGGGTATTTGCTAGTTGCTTGGAAAGTTTCAAGTTTGGACTTAGTGGAAATTTTATATGGCTCTGCACACACACCGGGGTGAACCTCTAACTTATTAAATACGCTGTATACTTGCTGAAGATGTCTATATTTATTCTTTTTGGTTGGAACTTTGTGGTACTAAGTAAATCGAAGCCTTGGTCTTGTTTTGTCTTGCTCGGGACGAGCAAAAGCTAAGTGTGGGGGAGTTGTTTACGGTGATTTTTACGATTTATATTACATTATTTCGTAACAATATCTTTTGTATTTTATTAATTTTTATAGAAAAATTAAGTGTTTAATGGATTTATTGAAAGAATGAAGTTGGAAAGTATTAGAGTGCAACGTCGGGTTATTTACGTGATTTTATTAGCAATTATCTATTTATATATGTGATGTTACACTTTGCACGTTTTTATTATGTTGTAGGTACGACGAGCATATCGTGGAACGAGTCAACGAGCTGAAGGATTTCGAATAGCATTTTATTTGAAGACTTATCTAGAAGGACAAAATTGGAATTATTATATTTTTATTAGGGTTTAGTTTTTATTTTTAAAGAAAAGGAAATAGGATAATTATTACCCTAGCTCGAAGAAGGTTATAAAAGGACGCAGTCATTGGAACAGAAAGGACACGAAAAAGCATCTGGAGAACAGATGCGACAAGAAAAAGCAAAAAAATCCGAGACAGATATGATCTTGACCACCGTACTAGACTACAATTGACCCGGTACACTGCCGGTTAGATTGGACTCTAGAAAAGTCGCATCAATTTCTCAGATGAGAAGCCTAGAATATACCGATATTTTGTAGATTCCGACGTACTGTAGCCTCAAACTTTACCAAAATCCCAGAATATGCTAGATGATGAATCTAGAAAAAAAGGCAATACGAGGTGCCGGTGATGTCAAAACGTGAGTAATTTCAACAAGCTTTATTCTTACCATGAAGACACCGAGAATGACGATTTCTTAAGTGCAAACCCAGTGTTTCACGTGTCCTTGGTAACTTATGCAGATTCACAGCTCAAAATAACCAAAGGTCTCTAAAAACGAGATTTTCGAGTAGCCAAAGTGGAGAAGATGACTCCGATGAGTTCTTGAGAAAAAACTTACGATAAAGGTGATATCTCAAACGCTAACTCATGGATTTTGAGCAAGATTCGCAGAGTTTACCTTATGTTTGAAGCTGATGTAAAGCTTTCGTGTTGAGTGGATGACCCTGAGAGCTTTTTGGTGAAGAAACTTTGAAGAAACCTGGGGAAGATGATAAAGACCCTCCTGGAGCCGCCGTGGAGGACGAAGAAGACGGTGGTGCCGTACACCAGAAGAAACGAAAACTTGTGTTCCCGGTAACAGAGCCAAATGATAATGTCAAAATTATCTCAGATAAATAGTGGTAGACTAGTGGCGGATATCTGACTGCAAAAAGAGTACAAAAGTGGATGTGCACGGTGGTGAAATAGAATTCACGGTGGTGGAAGTGGTGGTGCAAATAAAAGTAGAAAGAGTAGTGAAATTGGCTGAGTAAGCCTATGTTTTGTATTACTGCGTATATGTAAATGGTTAAATTGAGCCTTTATTTATAGGCAAGCTATAAACTAGGGTTTAACTAATAATAAAACGACGTAGTTAAATACAAGATGACGCCGACTAAGCTAAGGGTTGTCTCATGGTGCCGATATTGAGCGGTCCCATTACACTTGGTCATTTGCTCAGTCTCTGTCTCGTTATCCCTATCGTAGCATACTCTTCTTGATAATGGGCTCGTGTTGCTGGCGGGCCTATTTGCCTAAGTGTTGACGAACCGGCCCCCTAACCTTTCTCGGTTGTGCATGGGGCTTAAAGGTTTTGGGCAGGGCCGATGACCGTAGGTCCAATCCTGGCTTGTAAGTGTTCGGATTATGGTGGATGACGGCCTCATCCGCTACTTGGGTGGCCAGGCGGATCCGAATGGGAATCTGCTGGCCGGATTATGATTTAGGCGTATCAGTTTGCTATATTGTGAAGTTTCATAGTTTGACTTAGTTAAAGACGATTATATGCATGATTGATAATTCTTTATGGTTGATTGAAGTTGCTGATTAGAGTTCAGCATTCCTAAAGATATTGCAGTTGTCGAACATTCCTCATTATAAGATAATTTGTCGGGAAATTATCATTGTTAGCCCATTTTCATCGCCAAAAAACGCGCATACTCTAACCAAATCTCAATTATTAAGCAAATCGAATTATACACCGAAGAAATAAAAGCATTGCATAAAAGGACTACTATGAAAACACAAAACTCAAAAGGAACGAACAATGCCTAAAAAACTAAACGATTAAGGACTCACCAGGTGCACAAGGAATGAACTTCAACATCTGTTCAAAACAAGAAGGATAAAGAGTAAATAAACAATATTGAGAGTAGTTAAAACCACAAAAAAAAAAAAAATAAACAAAAAAGTCTAGGCTAAAAATTATTCATAACAGTGATAAAAAGTCCGAGAAGTCTGAGTGATGAATATCTGCAAAATGGAAAGAGAAGATAAAGATACCGAAAAGCAAATCATTGTAAAAATAAGATGTTGATTGATTTCTTACCATATGGGGTTGCAATGACTACTACGGTTCTTATGTGGTTGTCGACAATGGTGGGTAAAGAAATTCAACATAGTACACTCAAGGACCAATTATATGAACACACTGTTGAACAGAATAAGACAAACAACCAAAACGAGAATCAAGCAAGCAGAAAGATAAACATATCAATGGAATACCTCAAGAGTAGCCATTTGAAATCTCAAACACTGTGGTACCAGACCTGGTCAATAAACAGTGGCAAATGTTGGCAGCAAATGAAGAAGAATTAACAAGGGAAGCGGAACACATTAGTTTGAGTATTAGCAAAGAGATCAGTCATAGCATGTGGTACAAGAACAATAGCCATATGTGTTTAAATCTTAACATAGAATTGTTACTGGCCTACATATGAAGGGAAGTTGGGGAAGAATAACATATATATATATATATATATATATATATATATATATATATATATATATATATATATATATATATATATATATATATATAGCCCAAAACCCATGCCATGCACGGGGTTATTTGAATTTATGAAAAAAAATAATTTTGGACATTCAACGTAAATATATGATGAATGTTGACATTCTTAAATATATATATATATATATATCAAATGAAAATCATTAAATATTAGCAGTATCATATATCCAACAAATCATTAACATATAAGACAATATTTGGTATGATATACCTACACCACAATATCAAATTACCTAACCACCACCCGTCCCCTCCACCCCCACTACCAAACCCCACCCCAAATAATCTTTTCACCAAAATATCATACTACATCCAAGGCCTCACTTGAGAACATGCCCTGGCATGGATATGGTTGTAACACAAATTTCGTGTTAATCCCTGAAAATAAACAAAGAAACACAAAATTGTAACAAATGAAATTTTTATTAATTTATGAAATAAAAAGCGGGTTACAATCTCTTGAATCCTTTGATTCTCCCTATTGGGAATTAATTGTCTTCCGGATATCGCGGAAGGACTTCGAATTTAGTGTTGGGTTTTTGATCTCCCGGATATTGCGGAAGAGCTTTGAATTTATGATCTTCCGGATATGGCGGAAGAGCTTTGAAGTTTGTGATCTTCCAGATATGGCGGAAGAGTTTGGGGATTTGTGGCCTTCCGGATGTAGCGGAAGGGCTTTGAGTTTATGATCTCCCGGATATGGCGGAAGAAATTTGGAATCGAAGACTCCGGATATCGCGGAAGGCTCCAAAGTTGATGAAGACTTGAAGGGATTTCGTGTTACCTTCGATCTCCTTGTGGAAGAAACTTCAACTTTGTGAGGATCTTCGAGCGTTGGGGATGATTTTCGGTCTTCTTTGCTTCTTGAAGAACTTTGAAGATCTTCGAGTGTTGTTTCGCCTTCTTGAAGAACTTGAAGGATTGTTTGAAGATCTTCAAGTGTTGTTGATGAATGCTTGAACCTTCTGGCTCTGAGGTTTCTATCAACTCTTCAATGTATCTTATGTCCCTTGTAAATGACCAAGGTCTCTCCTATTTATAGTGCTAGGTGATGCCTTTGCATTAATTCGCTTTAAGTGCGTTCACACTCTTGATTGATTTCCAGAAGATTTCGCATTTATTATAAATCATTAAATCTCCTAATAAATTTATTTTTAAGAGATTTTATGATTTATTGAATTTTATAATATTTTCCAATATTTAATTGAGGGAATAATATAAAATATTTAGACTTAATGGCATGTGTAGTATGTGACAAATATAATGTGTCACATATGTATATTTCTACATAGCCATTTAATTATAAATAATCAAATCTCTACATTTCTAAGATATTTTATTTATTTATTTATATCATCTCCTATCATTTTGTATTGGAAATAATATAAAATGAATTTAATTACGTGACATTTATATTATGTCACAAAAAAAAAATTTATTTCTACAAATGCCCCCTCGAGACTTGTTGTTGTTCTGGTAAAATTATACCGTAACGACGAGTCTCGACTTTATAACCTCTTTTTTAATTTTATATTTCTATGAGGCAGCACACTTATTTTTGTTCCCAAATTTTTATTATTATTTTTTTTTAATATTTTTTTTAACAGAAAGAAAAGGAAACCAACTCCCTTTTCTTTAAGTCGGCCACGCTTTTTTTCGTTTTTTTTTCCCCCTTTTTTTTTCTTGTAACAAAGTAAGACAAAGAAAAGGAAACCAAATCCCTTTTCTTTAACTCGGCTGGGCCTTTTTCGTTTTCCTTTTTTTTTTTTTTTTTTTGGATAAGCCAATCACAATTGAGTAAATTTTGTCCCACATTGCTTAGAAGAGCCTTCATTCTTTCTATCTTCTCCTATATAAATAAATCTTCACCTCTCTTTCAAGCACATCAATTCTTCTTCAACCCCAAAAGAGTCAAGGAGTTGAGAGTCTCAGGCATTCCTCCTCTTTAGTTGGCTAACTGGCCATGTCGACTGCTGATTGGAAGTCGATTGCCATTTTTTTTTTTATGACTTTCGTCTTTCTCGTCGGCGGTTGACTAAAAGTCAGATTTTTTTTTGGTCTTGTTTTTTTGTTTAATTATTTTTCCTTGCTTTGCAGGGTAACCGGAGGTCATATTGGTGGTTGTTGTTTTGAGGTTGCCTACCTCACCACTTCAGAGATTAGAAGCCGTTTTGAGGTTGCCTACCTCACCACTTCAGAGATTAGAAGCCGCTTTGAGGTTGCCTTGCCTCACCACTTGGAAGATCAGAACCGCTTTTGAGGTTGCCATTACCTCACCATTTTGAAGATCAGAAGAAGCTTTGAGGTTGCCTTTACCTCACCATTTTGAAGATCAGAAGAAGCTTTGAGGTTGCCTTTACCTCACCATTTTGAAGATCAGAAGCAGTTTCGAGGTTGCCTTCACCTCTCCATTTTGAAGATCGTAAGCATTTTCGAGGTTGCCTTTACCTCTCCATTTTGAAGATCGTAAGCAT
This sequence comes from Gentiana macrophylla, assembly GCA_026214975.1. NCBI lineage: Eukaryota > Viridiplantae > Streptophyta > Magnoliopsida > Gentianales > Gentianaceae > Gentiana > Gentiana macrophylla. Next base: position 63,257,628 of record CM047816.1, on the reverse strand, counting down.
TTTCGAGGTTGCCTTTACCTCACCATTTTGAAGATCGAGAGATGGCCATCTTCAAGGACATTACCGAGAGGGGCAAGACATGTCTGGTTGTTCTACGCGATGCGCATGCTAAGGCAGAGTCCGGGATCAAGCTCCAAGTATGTCCGTCTATCCGCGATTCGCTCATCGAGGACCTTCCACCTCGCGACAACAAGGAAGCATCACAACTCTATGGAGAGCTCCCACGAACACAAGCGCGACCCGTCCTACACCTTTGCGCTCTCCGCTAAAAGCAGGATGCTCGAAAGCATGAATTTTCGACTTTGGGCCATCGAATTATTTCCAATGAAGTGCGCTGGGAAAGCCAACTCAAAACGCAAGGGCCTTCGTTCCTCGGAGCTTTATCATGGGTGGCTTGAAGATGTGCTTTCCCGCAATCATGAGTTACTCGCATAAATTGGCCTGCACGATGCTTTGTATGCTTCAATGTTCACTTATGCGAGAGATCATCATGTGATTCGGGCCTTTTGTGAAGCATGGAGTCCTGAAACCAACACACTTCACACTGATGTTGGGGAGTTGTCCATTTCATTGACGGATTTGCAGGAAATTGGTGGCCTTTCCATCAGTGGGGATCTATACGAAGAAGTTATTCCCAGCTCGGTGGAATTGATGGGTCCTAGATCTTCTCACTCGAAGTCCCTTCCAGACAGTTGTCGATATTTGTTTGCGGCATTCCTGGAGTGTCATGAAGAAGTTTGTGATAGGGATCGTCCCAAGGCTTCGATCGCAAAATGGATCGACTTTTGGTGCCGAAAGCCTAACCTAGTGAAGGGAGCAACCGTCAAAGACGCACCGTGTCAGAGTTCCGAGAAAGATGAGATTCCCTTCAACATTCTCCAAATCGTAGCGGACTTAAGGGATGAGACCTACCAAGCAGCCTTTGGTGGCGTCTTCGGCTATGTACATTTGTCCTTCCAAACCAAGGTTCTTTCATTAGGCCTTCAACTTTCAAGATGGCCGCTTTGATCGCTCGTGGCGCATAAGATCGCTTGCTATTCCGGTGTTTGGTTTAGCATATACCGGGTTTGAACCGAATTTCGTTCTTCTACACGGAGCGGGCCGACGCCTTTATCCCGTGGCACTACATCTTTGGGTGGTTGGCTCGGTATCTTGGCACACACAGAGAGATTCTACAAAGTTGAGTGAACCTTTGATGGTTCGATTCTCGGAGCGAGCGGTTCAAAGGCTTTTACTGATCAGACGGCGGCCAGAGACCTTATTCATGGCGGTCACGATGTTGACTGGCTTGCGACGGCAACAGAGTTTGAGCGTACTGTGACTAAAGTTGATGACGGCCAATTGTCCATCCATGAGAAAGAATTCTTTTTAGCTGTCCGCTCCGGTATTTTGGTGTTCCATTGCCTTGGTTCTTGTTGGGTTGAGCCTTACAACCCATGCAGTTTGAACGCCGCTTTGGTTTTCATCAGGGCGTCCCTGCAGAGCTCGTTGTTGATGCATGAAGTACTTCACTTGCGCGAGGTTGGGGACTTTGGACCAAATTTATTGCTCCCGGCGGTTCTAAGCTTGTCTTTCCCGCAGCTTCTCGGTGACATCACCCGCCACGCTTCCCAAGGTTACCGGGCATGGTGGGGCAAAGTTCACGGTTCATACTTGTTCGATGGCGCATAATCTCTTATCAATACTGTGGAATGGGATCGCCATCGTCCAAACAAAGTGCCCCGACAACCTAAAGTGAAAGAGATAAAGTCTTCACATCCTCCAACATCCTCGCCTAATTTGGTCATTCGCCTTCCTTCCGCCAAAGTTACGGCGGCAAGGAAATGCACGCGACTTGAGAGAGAAAGGCGTTTCGAGGTCATCTTGGATGCTAGCGGGAGTTCTTCACATGGTGATAGGAACTGGAAGCGCCCCAAGCCCGGAGTTGGGAAACATGTATTCCCTTACTCTTTACAACACGTTAATGTTAACTTGTTTGATTTAACTCATCCATTATTCGTTTGTTTTTTTCCTTATATCTTTGTCTTGCAGCTGGTTTGCAGAGATCCGGTTGAGGTCGGTGGTTCTGCTCTTAGCGAGGATTCTGCCAACGGTCCTGACGCTCTTGTAATGGAAGCAAGCAAAATAGGAAGTGGACGTGTTTCACCCATGATAGCCGAGAGGTGCGACGCTATCCCATCAACGAACGATGCTGATGTGGACTGTGATCCCGATTTGGAAGGCACTGCCGAGACAGAGACCGTAATCTTTGATGGTGATCACGTGTCTCAACACCGAAAGAGTTATGGTCGACGGTCCTCTAAGAGGGATTCTTTTGGCGGGCCCCATCTCGCTCCTTTGGCTTTACTCGCGCCACCGCCGTAAGTCTCGAAATTCCAATCCAAAGGTCGTGATTTCAAAAGGTCTCCAAAGCTTGCACAAAGTGCTATGGACATCCGCCGACGTAAGATATCGTGTAAACCCATCGATCGCTTGGCCTCGATTAAAAAGGTGTTTACGAAAATATTCTCTCGAGATGGAGCGTGTTGGGGGTTTGGATTTGTCCAACGCGAAAGCTCTTTTGGACACTGTCTTTGAAAATGCCGCCCACTACAAAGCAGCACTAGATGATGTTTCGAGTAGGCTTTCTCAAGAGGCGCATGGTGAAAAACTTTCTATTCTTTGTCAGAAACTTAAGGAAAGCGAGGCGTCCGTCTTCACAGGACAAACTTACTGACGTGCAAGAAAGGAGAAAAGCGCTTGAGAAAGAACTTTTGATTTTGAAGAGAGAGGAGGATCAGCTTGTTTCAACCCTTAGTGAGCATGAGACGGAGCTGAAGACGTACACTTCTAGATCAATCCAGTTGAGAGACGAGATCACTGACTTGGAGAATACGCCTTCATTGCAGCCAGCTGAAAGTGATGCTTTGGAGAGGATGAGAGAGCTGCTAGAAGGCAACCGCTGTGATCTGAAAAACTTCAAGCTTTTTTCTTAGTTTTGCTTTTGGGATTCTCGGGATCATTTTCCCTCTTTTTTTTTTTTAGTTGAGCTTGATAAAGTTTTTCATCATTGTTCCTTTCTAGTTTAGTTTCAAATTTTGTTGTTTTCCTTTTGTATGTAATAAATTCTATTGACATACATCAATAAAACTTTATTATCATTTTCCTTTTCTCCACCGTCCCTGAATGGTTTTTTTTTTTTTTTTTTTTTTTTTTTTTGGGTATGACTGAACTTGGAGTAACTTCCCAAGCTGCCTACGTATCCCGGAGAATGCTCTAGGAATCAAGTCAAACGTAGTTCATATTTCTTTTCTTTTTTTTTTCTTTTTTTTTACAGGATTATTGCAGTTTAGGCTCGTCTTTGAGAGCAAGGACTTTTGGAGTTATGCATAGAACTTCTTGAGAAATTTACCGTGGATTGGGCCAAGCTTGACACCATCTTCATCCACCAACTTGTAGGCACCATTAGTGTAGACCTCGCGAACAACATAGGGACCGTCCCACTTTGATGTAAACTTGTTTTTGGACTTGTGTGTCATGATGATAGGTCTTCTCACCGCAAGCAATCTGTATCACCGACTTGGACGGATCTTGGCGGACTTTTTGTTGAATGCCTTTGACAACCGGGCTTGGTAGCATTCAAGATTTTGCCGAGCCTGAAGCCGCTTCGTCCAATGCTTCCAACTCTTCAAGGCGGCGGGCATTTTCTTCGCGCTTAAGCCTTCTTGGATAGCGATCCTCGATGATGGTATTTGCCGCTCAAGAGGTAGCACGGCTTCTACACCGCATACAAGCGAATATGGAGTGGCTTGAGTCGGAGTCCGAAAGGTTGTGCGATAGGCCCACAAAGCTTCACCCATTCGCTCGTGCGCTTTCTTGTGTCTTGCCACGACCTTCTTCAACAAGTTGCATAACGCCTTATTGAAAGCTTCAAGAAGTCCGCTGGCGGCGCATTGTACATGGACGACTTGTGCCGCTTGAAGTTGAACTTGCCACACAATTTATCCACCAAGCTATTCACGAACGGTTTCCCATTATCCGTGATGATGTAGCGTGGAACTCCATAGTGATAGATGATGTTTACTCAAATGAAGCGGACTACATCCTCTTTCTTTACCTGGCGTAGTGCAACAGCCTCAGCCCATTTTGAGAAGTAATCAGTGGCCGCCAAGATGTAGAGATGTTGGCCTGATGATTTCGGCAGCGGACCAACCACGTCCATTCCCCAAGCGTCAAAAGGCCATGCCGCTACAGTTGGATGCAACGGCTCAGGAGGCTGATGTATGAGGTTGGCATGGAATTGACATGCTTCACATTTCCGAGCATAATCCATGCAATCTTTCACCATGGTTGGCCAATAATATCCCATCCTTTTGATGCGGAAGTGGAGCTTCGGACCAGATTGATGGGCGCCACAAATCCCAGAGTGAGCCTCCTCTATAGCGTGAAGAGCTTCATCTTCTCCGAGGCAACGGAGAAATACTCCTTCAAATGAGCGGCGATACAAAGTGTCATTGTGAAGCAAGAAACGTGGAGCCCGACGTCTTATGTCAACTTTCTTCTTTTGATCGCCGTGAGTCTCCGTGTTTCAAGTACTCCACTAATGAATGGCGCCAATCCTCTTGGTCTATTTCATAGACACACACGGCATGGCTTTCATTATCATCCCCCTTATCTTCTCCAAAGTATGGAGGAACCACCCATTGCTCGCAGACGGGGACTTGCATCTTTCCATCACCAATTGCCATCGTCGCTGCCAAATTTGCCAGAGCGTCTGCTTGCTTATTTTCTTTTCTCGGAACATGCTCAATTGTAACTTCGCCAAGGTAAGCAATGATTTTCGTTGCATAATTGCAGTATGGGACTAATTCCGGCTTTTTTACATCGTGGCGCCTTCAAGCCGGTTGATGATCAATCGAGAGTCGCCGTGAGACGTTCACCTGCATTGCTTCATATCCATCGCCATCTCAAGCCCTAAGATCAAAGCTTGATACTCAAAGAACATTGTTGGAGCAACATTCTCATCAATTTGAAGGAGTATGGCAACACTTCGCTTTCGGGAAACAAAGATGACTCCGCACCACCCCATCACGTCGCTACGCCCGTCAAAGTACATTCTCCATGGTGGAAGGACTTCAATCACCATGACATCCTCATCAGGCAGATCGTCTGATAGTTCCCACTCTGCCGGGATAGGGTGATCAGCCAAGAAGTCTGCGAGCACTTGCCCTTTGACAGCCTTTTGAGACACGTAAACAATTTCGAATTGCTGAAGTTGGAGATACCACCTTGCCAATCTGTCGGACAACACAGGCTTGGACATGACGAACTTCAGAGGATTTGCTTTTGACACCAAATGTATAGTGTGAGCTTGAAAATAATGCTTAAGCTTCTGGATGATGAATATGAGTGACAAACAGAGCTTCTCAATTGGAGAGTATTTCAGCTCATGTGGAGTCATTGTTCTGCTCAAATAGTATAATGCGTTTTCTTTGCCTTTGTCGTTCTCCTGAGCAAGCAGTGCACCTACTGATCGTTCTTGCGCTGTGATGTAAAGGATTAGAGGTTTACCTTTAACAGGGGCTGCCAAGACCGGAGCATTCGTCAAGTACGTTTTAATGTTTTCAAACGCCTTTCTGCACGAGTTATCCCATTCAAATGGAACTCCCTTCCTCATCAGATGGCTGAAAGGTTGGCATCTTCCGGCGAGGTTTGATATAAACCTTCGTATATAGGCCAGTTTACCTTGCAGGCTTCTAAGTTCACGCAAGTTACGAGGCTCAGGCATCTTCACAATGGCTTCCAATTTGGATTGGTCAATTTCCACTCCTCGATGTCGGACGATGAATCCGAGGAATTTTCCCGAGCTGACTCCAAATGCGCACTTTAGAGGATTCATCTTCAATTGGAATCTTCTAAGTCTATTAAAGACTAATCTCAAATCATTCAAGTGGTCAGCCTTCTTCTTTGACTTTACAACCAAGTCGTCAACATAGCACTCAACATGTTGGTGTAGCATGTCATCAAAGATCTTCTCAGATCGTGACGTTGGTAAGTTGCCCCGCATTCTTCAAACCAAAAGGCATCACTTTGTAACAAATATATTCCCTTAGGAGTTCGAAATGCAAAGAATTCTTCATCTTCGAGAGCCATTCGAATTTGGTTATACCTGACGATCCGTCCATGAAGGAAAAGAAGTTCATGACCTGTGGTTGCGCTCTACCATCACCGATGATTGGCAAGGAAAATCATCCTTTGGGCACGCATTGTTTATGTCCCGGAAATCTACACATACACGAATCGACCATTCTTCTTTCTCACGGGGCGATGCTTGAGATCCACGTTGGATACTTAACCTCACGGATGAAGCTTCGCTTCAATGAGCTTGTTGACTTCGCCTCTATGAGTGGGATAAGATCCGGCCTAAATCTTCTTTGAGTCCGCTGATGTAGGCGTGATACTTTCTTTACGGCCAACTGATGGACAGCTACCTTTGGATCAAGCCCGGGCATCTCTTTGTACGTCCAAGCGAATATATCCTTGTATTCTTGGAGGATTTCGCGGTATCTTTCTTCTTCTTCTGGAGACAAAAGAGCACTTACGAAAGTTGGTCGTGGCTCTTCTTTAGTGCCGAGATTGATTTCCTTCAACACATCTACTGTGGATTTGACCGCTTCTTCTAATTCCGGGGGTGCTTCTTCCGCATCTTCTTCAACCTCATCATTTTTCAATGTGATATGATAGACGAAAGCCTGTTCTTTCACTTCGTCAAGTTCCATGACTTCTTCTGATCCCGTTTTAGTCTTGGTGGGGTAAGGTTCTTCACCGACGGAGATAACATACGAGGACCCAATGCTTTCTTTAGGCTCATTTTCTTGCCATGTCGGATGCACATGCTCCATATTGTACGTGGCATCAGTTCTAGTGTATACTACCGTGCGCACCTTAGCTTTCATTACGTTTCCACAGTGTATGTCAAGACCTGTGTGTCGCTTCATTTTGGACGGGACCAGACTCTTGATTTCTTTAGAGTTGATGTTTGTTATATCCTTCCCCAAAGCATCCTTATGTGCTGATCGTCTTCGCTTCTTGCCGACTTTTGGTCTTGACAGATTCTTGGTCGTGACAGAAAGCCTTTCGAAGACTGAGACGCGTTCTTTCTTTGGTTGTAACCTCTCAAACACCGATGGCCTTAGAGGTAGAGGTTCCGGAATGTTCGTTGGAGATGATTCATCTTCAACCCCGATGTAGTTATTGCTTGACTTCCTTATTGCAATGCGGACGGGTGGTGAAGGATTATATCCTGTGCATGCCTGACCCAATAATGGGAACTTTTGCTTTCGTGGCCTTATATGCTTCTTCGATTCTTTTCTTTTGCCCCCATTTTTAGAGCGGGGGCTTCGGGATCCGCTTCTCGCCTTTGCGAGGAGTTTGTAAGCAATAGGATCAAAACCTTCCTTTCTTATGGTGGCAATGTTCCATGTTCTATAACCGGACCTTCTTTAGGGGCGGGTAAACCCTCGCAGAGAGGAGCATCCATCTTCACGGCATTGATCTTGGGAAGTGGCAGGGTCACTCCACTCAACGCTTTGGATTTTTCAGGTGGATAAATGTCTTCACATTCCTTTGAGGCATGGGGAAGTGCTGATGATTTTATCAATTCATGCTTGTCAACCTCTCTCTTATCTTCAGATGGGGTGGGCTTCTCATCATCATCTTTTTCCGTGATCTGAAACGCCTACTATCTTCAAAGGAGAGCGGCTTGGTAGAATTTTGCATCCGCAAAGTGAGTTTCGCTTCAAAGTGAAAGGTTTTCATCAAGAACGACCTTTCTTAAAACACCATTGCGCCAATACTTAAAGCATTGATGAAGGGTTGAAGGGGACGACTCCATTCTCGTGTAACCACGGCCTCCTAGCAACATGTTGTAGACGCGTTACATCATCACGGAAGCGATGCGCTGAGGATAGTTCATCTATCAAGATGTCAATTCGGATCACACCAATGGCTCTTTGCCCCCCTTGGTTGAATCCGTGGATCATAAGGCGACAGTCGGAGAGTTCAACCATAGAGACACCCAATTCTTTCATCACCCGGAGCGGCAATATATTGACAGCCGATCCTCCATCTAGTAACACACGATTAACTTTTTGCTCGCGTGTATGCTGTGTGACAAATAATGGACGGTTATGGCGCGATCGAGAAGCATGTCGTCATCTGTGAAAGGTGATCTCAATCGTGCAAGCGAGCTTCATATTGTTTGAAGGCTCTTCCTCGCCAATGAGTCTTCATTTTCCTTTGCAACGTCCCTTTACTCTGCGTGGATAGCATAGCATGAAAAAACTTCATCCTCTAAGTTTTCTTGATCGCCCCAACCTCGATTTACTCTCTTAGGCATATACTCCAATAAGGTGATTGGAGTGCACGGGGCTTCAGACTCAACCTCTTCGGTGAACATGCTCTTCACTTTCTTGTTTATTTTCCTTTGTTTCCTATTCAACTTTCTTGCCCTTCGGCCTCTCTTTGGATTGGAAGACTTGGCATGATTCATCTTCTGTTCTGTTGGCTTGAAGTAGGGTGACTTCCTTTTATTTTTCTTATGGGTCACTAGAATCCATCCATCATCATCTTGTTTGATGGAATTTGTGGTTCTCTTCTCTTCCGTATAGGCTCTTGTTTGTTTGCGAGACGTCCCGGACTCTTTCTTGGCCATGGGCAGAGAACCTATGAATTTGATCTCAACAGGATCGAGTGATCCAAACTGGATAGTCATGAAATGACCATTCGTCGGTTCTGCTATGGTGATTTGATTTGTGCTTGCCTTCTCTTCTTCAAGCACAATCTTTCCTTCCTCAGCCAGACGCATAACCTTGTCCTTGAAGACAAAGAATTTTTCGATGGGATGACCAGATAATCGGTGATATTTGCAATAGTTGCCTTCATGAGCTCTTGCTGCATCTCCTGGTCGCTTTGTTTCTGGAAGATCGATGAGCTTTAACTTCAACAGTTCATCAAAATTGCGAGCGCGTCGAAATCGAAGAATGGATACGTCCTTTTTTGCCTCTCGTTCAAGGTAGGCCTACGCCTTTCACCTTGTCGTGGTTCAACCTTCCTCCACTCGGGCTGGATTGGCGTCGGGTTGTTAACTTTTACAGGAGCTACAATGGTGGCGTTCGACTCCTTCTTCTCCATTTTGGGAGAAGCTTTCACAGACTTCTTAATTTCTTGTTTTTCCTTCCCCTTTCTTGGATCTTGAACAGGGGCCTGACCTCCATTGGCGTCAATGCTTAATTCCATATCATGAGCCCGAGTGGCTAACTCCTCAAACGATCTCGGCAGAATCCCTTTAAGGATGTACTGCAGTCCCTAGTGCATGCCTTGGATGCACATCTCAATAGTGGAGGCTTCAGAGAGTTGATCCTTGCAGTTGAGGCTAAGGCTTCTCCATCTATTAATATAATCAACTACTTTCTCCTCTTTCCATTGGCGGGAGTTAGTCAACTCTACCATGCTCACGGTTCTACGAGTGCTGTAGAAGCGATTCAAAAATATTTGCTCCAGTTGCTCCCAACTGTCTAGAGAGGCAGGGGCGAGATCGGTGTACCAATCAAAGGCATTGCCTTTGAGTGAACGCACAAATTGCTTCACCAAGTGATCTCCATAGGTTCCAGCATTGTTGCAAGTTTCCACGAAATGGGCAATGTGTTGCTTCGGGTTGCCCTTTCCATCAAATTGCTGGAAATTCGGTGGTTGATAACCGGCTGGCATTTTCAGATCATCAATTCTTTTGGTGTATGGCTTGATGTAAGTCTGAGACGACTTCATAGACCCTCCAACTTTGTCATTGATCGTCCCCATGATGAACTCCTGCAGTTGGCTGATCGGAATGGTTCCGTCGGGGGAGATCTTCAGATTGCTTCCCAAGGTAAAGAACTTGGATCCTTCCTGGTCCTTGAAAGAATTTTCTGGAGCAACCTTCATGTTGTTCGCCATATGCAGAGACCTAAAGGGTTCCTGCTCCTTGGAAGTGACGTCAATGTCTTCCTCGTCGTCATGCACCACTTCTTTTGACTTACTCGCCTCTCCAACGGAATCAATCTTGCTGGCGAGCTTCGCAATTTGCATGTCTTGAGTCTGAACATGCGACGTGAGGGCTTCAATGGCCATCGTGAGGCTAGCAATATGATCCTCCAAAGTGGTGGAATTTGTCATCATTACGTCAGCAGCCATTGGTGACACGGGTCCATAAGAAGCTTCATGCGGGAAGAAGAGGCTTATGCCAAGTTCTTTTGACATGCTTCGGGTAACCGGGCGTAAGTTTGTCCTCGAGATGAAGCGGCGAGAACGGTCTTTTCAAAGACCTTGAAACTTTTGGAGCGGTAGCTTTGGACACCTTCGAGGCGCGCACCTTGGCGATGATTGAAGTGGCGTCCGTTGAAGCAAAGAACCTTTGAAGCAACAGAAGGCTTCGGTGCCATTTGTTCTTGAGTTATTTGGAAGGAGAGATGAAAGGAGAGATCAGTCCCACCGGGCGTGCCAGAAATTTGTAACACAAATTTCGTGTTAATCCACGAAAATAAACAAAGAAACACAAAATTGTAACAAATGAAATTTTTATTAATTTATGAAATAAAAAAGCGGGTTACAATCTCTTGAATCCTTTGATTCTCCTATTGGAATTAATTGTCTTCCGGATATCGCGGAAGGACTTGAATTTAGTGTTGGGTTTTGATCTCCGGATATTGCGGAAGGCTCCAAAGTTGATGAAGACTTGAAGGGATTTAGTATTACCTTGATCTCCTTGTGGAAGAAACTTCGACTTTGTGAGGATCTTCGAGCGATGGGGATGCTTTTCGGTCTTCTTTGCTTCTTGAACAACACTCGAAGATCTTCAAACAATCCTTCAAGTTCTTCAAGAAGGCGAAGCAACACTCGAAGATCTTCAAAGTTCTTCAAGAAGCAAAGAAGACCGAAAAGCATCCCCAACGCTCAAGATCCTCACAAAGTCGAGTTTCTTCCACAAGGAGATCAAGGTACACACAAAATCCCTTCAAGTATTCATCAACTTTGGAGCCTTCCGCAATATCCGGGAGATCAAAAACCCAACACTAAATTCGAAGTCCTTCCGCGATATCCGGAAGACAATTAATTCCCAATAGGGAGAATCAAAGGATTCAAGAGATTGTAACCCGCTTTTTATTTCATAAATTAATAAAAATTTCATTTGTTACAATTTTGTGTTTCTTTGTTTATTTTCAGGGATTAACACGAAATTTGTGTTACTGTGTCCAAAAGAGCTTTCGCGTTGGACAAATCTAAACCCCCAACACGCTCCATCTCAGAGAATATTTCGTAAACACCTTTTTTAATCGAGGCCAACTGATCGATGGGTTTACACGATATCTTCTGGCAGGCGGATGTCCATAGCACTTTGTGCAAGCTTTGGAGACCTTTTGAAATCACGACACTGGATTGGAATTCTGAGACTTCTGGCGGTGGCGCGAGTAAAGCCAAAGGAGCAGATGTGGGGCCCCGCCCAAAAGAATCCCTCTTAGAGGGACCGTCAGCCATAACTCGGTGTTCAGACACGTGATCACCATCAAAGATTACGGTCTCTGTCTCGGCAGTGCCTTCCAAATCGGGATCACAGTCCACATCAGCATCGTTCGTTGATGGGATAGCGTCGCACCTCTCGGCTATCATGGGTGAAACACGTCCTCTTCCTATTTTGCTTGCTTCCATTACAAGAGCGTCAGGACCGTTGGCAGAATCCTCGCTAAGAGCAGAACCACCGACCTCAACCGGATCTCTGCAAACCAGCTGCAAGACAAAGAGATAAGGAAAAAAACAAACGAATAATGGATGAGTTAAATCAAACAAGTTAACATTAACGTGTTGTAAAGAGTAAGGGAATACTTGTTTCCCAACTCCGGGCTTGGGGCGCTTCCATTTCCTATCACCATGTGAAGAACTCCCGCTAGCATCCAAGACGACCTTAGAACGTCTTTTCTCTCTCAAGTCTGCGTGCATTTCCTTGCCCTTCGTAACTTTGGCAGAAGGAAGGCGAATGACCAAATTAGGCGAGGATGTGAAGACTTTATCTCTTTCACTTTAGCTGTCGGGGCACTTTGTTTCGGACGAGGAGCAGTCATGTTCACAGTATTGATAAGAGATTGTCTGCCATCGAACAAGTATGAACCGTGAACTTTGCCCCACCATGCCCAGTAACCTTGGGAAACGTGGCGGGTGATGTCACCAGAAGCTGCGGGAAAGACAAGCTTAGAACCGCTTCGGGGAGCAATAAATTTGGTCCAAAGTCCCCAACCTCGCGCAAGTGAAGTACTTCGTGCATCAACAACGAGCTCCGCAGGGACGCCCTGATGAAAACCAAACTGACGTGCAAACATGCATGGGTTGTAAGGCTCAACCCAACAAGAACCAAGGCAATGGAACACCAAAATACTGGAGCGGACAGCTAAGAAGAATTCATTCTCATGGATGGACAATTGGCCGTCATCAACTTTAGTCACAGTACGCTCAAACTTTGTTGCCGTCGCAAGCCAGTCAACATCGCGACCGCCATGAATAAGGTCTCTGGTCGTCCCGATCGATAAAGCCTTTGAACCGCTCGCTCCCGAGAATCGAACCATCAAAGGTTCACTCAACTTTGTAGAATCTCTCATGTGTGTGCCAAGATACCGAGCCAACCACCCAAAGATGTAGTGCCACGGGATAAAGACGCCGGCCCGCTCCGGTGTAGAAGAACGAGAAATTCGGTTCAAACCCCGGTATATGCTAACCAACACCGGAATAGCAAGCGATCTTGTCTGCCCACGAGCGATCAAACTGGCCATCTTGAAAGTTGAAGGCCTAATGAAAGACCCTTCAGCTGGAAGGACAAATGTACATAGCCAGCACGCCACCAAAGCTGCTAGGTAGGTCTCATCCCTTAAGTCCTTTCTGATTTGGAGAATGTTGAAGGGAATCTTATCTTTCTCGGAACTCTGACACGGTGCGTCTTTGACGGTTGCTCCTTTCATCTGGTTAGGCTTTCGGCACCAAAAGTCGATCCATTTTGCGATCGAAGCCTTGGGACGATCCTATCACAAACTTCTTCCCGACACTCCGGGAATGCCGCAAACAAATATCGACAACTATCCGGAAGGGGACTTGAGTGAGAAGATCTAGGACCCATCAATTCCACCGAGCTGGGAATAACTTCTTCGTATAGATCCCCACTGATGGAAAGGCCACCAATTTCCCACAAATCCGTCAATGAAATGGACAACTCCCCAACATCAGTGTGAAGTGTGTTGGTTTCAGGACACCATGCTTCACAAAAGGCCCGAATCACATGATGATCTCTCGCGTAAGTGAACATTGAAGCGTACAAAACATCGTGCGAGGCCAATTTGTCTCGAGTAACTCATGATTGCGGGAAAGCACATCTTAAAGCCACCCGCAGATAAAGCTCCGAGGAACGGCGGCCCTTGCGCGCTTTGAGTTGGCTTCCCCACCGCACTTCATTGGAAATAATTCGATGGCCTGTTTGTTAAACTTCATCTTAAAATTCATGCTTTCAAGCATCCTGGCATTAGCGGAGAGTGCAAGGTGTAGGGCGGGTCGCCTCGTGTTCGTGGGAGCTCTCCATGGAGTTGTGATGCTTCCTTGTTGTCGCGAGGTGGAAGGTCCTCGATGAAGCGAATCGCGGATAGACGGACATACTTGGAGCTTGATCCCGGACTCTGCCTTGGCATGCGCATCGCGTAGAACACCAGATATGTCTTGCCCCTCTCGGTAATGTCCTTGAAGATGGCCATCTCTTGATCTTCAAAATGGTGAGGTGAAGGCAACCTCGAAAATGCTTCTGATCTTCAAAATGGAGAGGTAAAGGCAACCTCGAAAATGCTTCTGATCTTCAAAATGGTGAGGTAAAGGCAACCTCGAAAATGCTTCTGATCTTCAAAATGGAGACGTAAAGGCAAACTCGAAAATGCTTCTGGTCTTCAAAATGGTGAGGTAAAGGCAACCTCGAAAATGCTTCTGATCTTCAAAATGGTGAGGTGAAGGCAACCTCGAAACTGCTTCTGATCTTCAAAATGGTGAGGTAAAGGCAACCTCGAAGCTTCTTCTGATCTTCAAAATGTGAGGTAATGGCAACCTCAAAACCGGTTCTGATCTTCAAAGTGGTGAGGCAAGGCAACCTCAAAGCGGCTTCTAATCTCTGAAGTGGTGAGGTAGGCAACCTCAAAACGGCTTCTAATCTCTGAAGTGGTGAGGTAGGCAACCTCAAAACAGCAACCACCAATATGGCCTCCGGTTACCCTGCAAAGCAAGGAAAAATAATTAAACAAAAAAAAGACCAAAAAAAAAAAATCGACTTTTAGTCAACCGCCCGACGAAAGACGAAAGTCAAAAAAAAAAATGACAATCGACTTCCAATCAGCAGTCGACATGGCCAGTTAGCCAACTAAAGAGGAGGAATGCCTGAGACTCTCAGCTCCTTGACTCTTTTGGGGTTGAAGAAGAATTGGTGTGCTTGAAAGAGAGGTGAAGATTTATTTATATAGGAGAAGATAGAAAGAATCAAGGCGATTCTAAGCAATGTGGGACAAAATTTACTCAATTGTGATTGGCTTATCCAAAAACAAAAAACAAAAAAAAAAAAACGAAAAAAGGCCCAGCCGACTTAAAGAAAAGGGATTTGGTTTCCTTTTCTTTGTGTTACTTTGTTACAAGAAAAAAAAAAGGAAAAAAAAAATTTTAAAAAAAAAAACCGAAAAAAAACGTGGCCGACTTAAAGAAAAGGGAGTTGGTTCCCTTTTCTTTCTTACATTAAAAAAATAATAATAATAAAAATTTGGGAACAAAAATAAGTGTCTTTGCCTCATAGAAATATAAAATTAAAAATGGGTTATAAAGTCGAGACTCGTCGTTACGGTATAATTTTACCGGAACAACAACAAGTCTCGAGGGGGCATTTGTAGGCATGTACTCCAATAAGGTGATTGGAGTGCGAGGGCTTCTGTACTCAACCTCTTCGGTGAACATGCTCTTCACTTTCTTGTTTATTTTCCTTTGTTTCCTTTTCAACTTTCTTGCCCTTCGGCCTCTCTTTGGATTGGAAGACTTGGCATAAGCCTCTTCTTCCCATGAGAAAGCTTCTTATGGACCCGTGTCACCAATGGCTGGTCGCGTAATGATGACAAATTCCACCACTTTGGAGGATCATATTGCTAGCCTCACGAAGGCCATTGAAGCCCTCACGTCGCATGTTCGGACTCAAGACATGCAAATTCTGGCTTCGCCCGACAAGATTGATTCCGTTGGAGAGGCGAGTAAGTCAAAAGAAGTGGTGCATGACGACGAGGACGACATTGACGTCACTTTCAAGGAGCAGGAACCCTTTAGGTCTCTACATATGGCGAACAACATGAAGGTTGCTCCAGAAAATTCTTTCAAGGACCAGGAAGGATCCAAGTCCTTTACCTTGGGAAGCAATCTGAAGATCTCCCCCGACGGAACCATTCCGATCAGCCAACTGCAGGAGTTCATCATGGGGACGATCAATGACAAAGTTGGAGGGTCTATGAAGTCGTCTCAGACTTACATCAAGCCATACACCAAAAGAATTGATGATATGAAAATGCCAGCCGGTTATCAACCACCGAATTTCCAGCAATTTGATGGAAAGGGAAACCCGAAGCAACACATTGCCCATTTCGTGGAAACTTGCAACAATGCTGGAACCTATGGAGATCACTTGGTGAAGCAATTTGTGCGTTCACTCAAAGGCAATGCCTTTGATTAGTACACCGATCTCGCCCCTGCCTCTCTAGACAGTTGGGAGCAACTGGAGCAAATATTTTTGAATCGCTTCTACAGCACTCGTAGAACCGTGAGCATGGTAGAGTTGACTAACTCCCGCCAATGGAAAGAGGGGAAAGTAGTTGATTATATTAATAGATGGAGAAGCCTTAGCCTCAACTGCAAGGATCAACTCTCTGAAGCCTCCGCTATTGAGATGTGCATCCAAGGCATGCACTGGGGCTATGCAGCAGACATCCTTAAGGATTCTCTCGCCGAGATCGTTTGAGAGTTAGCCACTCGGGCTCATGATATGGAATTAAGCATTGACGCCAATGGAGGTCAGCCCCTGCTCAAGATCCAAGAAAGGGAAGGAAAAACAAGAAATTAAGAAGTCTGTGAAAGCTTCTCCCAAAATGGAGAAGAAGGAGTCGAACGCCACCACTGTAGCTCCTGTAAAAGTTAACAACCCGACGCCAATCCAGCCCGAGTGGAGGAAGGTTGAACCACGACAAGGTGAAAGGTGTAGGCCTACCTTGAACGAGAGGCAACAAAGGACGTATCCATTCTTCGATTCTGACGTACCTGCAATTTTTGATGAACTGTTGAAGTTAAAGCTCATCGATCTTCCAGAAACTAGCGACCAGAGATGCAATGAGAGCTCATGAAGGCAACTATTGCAAATATCACCGATTATCCGGTCATCCCATCGAAAAATGCTTTGTCTTCAAGGACAAGGTTATGCGTCTGGCTGAGGAAGGAAATATTGTGCTTGAAGAAGAGAAGGCAAGCACAAATCAAATCACCATAGCAGAACCGACGAATGGTCATTTCATGACTATCCAGTTTGGATCACTCGATCCTGTTGAGATCAAATTCAGAGATTCTCTGCCCATGGCCAAGAAATAGTCCGGGGCGTCTACTGAAACAAACAAGAGCCAATACGGAAGAGAAGAGAACCACAAATTCCATCAAACAAGATGAAGATGGATGGATTCGTGACCCATAAGAAAAATAAAAGGAAGTCACCCTACTTCAAGCCAACAGGACAGAAGATACATTGAAGAGTTGATAGAAACCTCAGAGCGGAAGGTTCAAGCATTCATCAACAACACTCGAAGATCTTCAAACAATCCTTCAAGTTCTTCAAGAAGGCGAAGCAACACTCGAAGATCTTCAAAGTTCTTCAAGAAGCAAAGAAGACCGAAAAGCATCCCCAACGCTCGAAGATCCTCACAAAGTTGAAGTTTCTTCCACAAGGAGATCGAAGGTAACACGAAATCCCTTCAAATCTTCATCAACTTTGGAGCCTTCCATGATATCCGAGTCTTGATTCCAAATTTCTTCCGCCATATCCGGAGATCATAAACTCAAAGCCCTTCCGCTACATCCATGAGGCCACAAATCCTCAACTCTCTTCCGCCATATACGGAAGATCACAAACTTCAAAGCTCTTCCGCCATATCCGGAAGATCATAAATTCAAAGCTCTTCCGCAATATCCGGGAGATCAAAAACCCAACACTAAATTCGAAGTCCTTCCGCGATATCCGGAAGACAATTAATTCCCAAGAGGGAGAATCAAAGGATTCAAGAGATTGTAAGCGTGCCAGAAATTTGTAACACAAATTTCGTGTTAATCCCTGAAAATAAACAAAGAAACACAAAATTGTAACAAATGAATTTTTATTAATTTATGAAATAAAAAGCGGGTTACAATCTCTTGAATCCTTTGATTCTCCTGGTTTGAATTAATTGTCTTCCGGATATCGCGGAAGGACTTCAATTTAGTGTTGGGTTTTGATCTCCTGATATCATTGCGGAGAGCTTTGAATTTATGATCTTCCGGATATGGCGGAAGAGCTTTGAAGTTTGTGATCTTCTAGATATGGTGGAAGGGTTTGAGATTTGTGGCCTTCGGATGTAATGCGGAAGAGCTTTGAGTTTATGATCTCCGGATATGACGGAAGAAATTTGGAATCGAAGACTCGATATCGCGGAAGGCTCCAAAGTTGATGAAGACTTGAAGGATTTCGTGTTACCTCGATCTCCTTGTGGAAGAAACTTCAACTTTGTGAGGATCTTCGAGCGTTGGGGATGCTTTTCGGTCTTCTTTGCTTCTTGAAGAACTTTGAAGATCTTCGAGTGTTGCTTCGCTTTGAAGAACTTGAAGGATTGTTTGAAGATCTTCGAGTGTTGTTGATGAATGCTTGAACCTTCCGGCTCTGAGGTTTATCATCAACTATTCAATGTATCTTCGTCCCTTGTAAATGACCAAGTCTCTCCTATTTATAGTGCTTTGAGGTGATGCCTTTGCATTAATTCGCATTAAGTGCGTTCACACTCTTGATTGATTTCCAGAAGATTTCGCATTTATTATAAATCATTAAATCTCCTAATAAATTGATTTTTAAGAGATTTTATGATTTATTGAATTTTATAATATTTCCCAATATTTAATGGAGGAATAATATAAAATATTTAGACTTAATGGCATGTGTAGTATGTGACAAATATAATGTGTCACACATGTATATTCTACATAGCCATTTAATTATAAATAATCAAATCTCTACATTTCTAAGATATTTTATTTATTTATTTATATCATCTCCTATCATTTTGTATTGGAAATAATATAAAATGAATTTAATTACGTGACATTTATATTATATCACAAAAAAAAATTTATTTCTACAATGGTATACCGGTGCAATCAGCTTCTGGACGTTAATTACTTTATGACCCTACAAAAATAGACAAACATCAAGTTGATTTCAGTAAACTCAACAACTAAGAGACGGTTGCATTCTCCTATTGTTTAATAAATTTGAACACATGCATATAAAGCAAACTAAGATCGTTGGTCGAATGTAAAACACCAAAAAAACATGTATGAGTTCAAGTCAAAGCAACAACATGAAAAATGTAATACTACATTTATGAGAAAAGCGAAACTCGTATTTTAGGTTAATTGATGAAAAAGACCACCACCACCCCCAAAAAAAGAAGAAAAAAACTTTGCATTCAGGTGAAAAAAAGAATAGCTGGACTTATTTTCAACCATAACAATTTCTTTTATTTCAAATTTTAAATTTAAAAGTAAAATTCTCCTTAATCAACGCATAAATCACTCATTATAATCCCTCAAACATAAAAACTATTTCTTATATTTCAAATTTCAAATTAAAACTCTCATTCATCATCATTGTAGACAAAATCATACGTTTAATTCATTACAAAAAAAAAAAATTTAAAAAAATCACACATTAATGCAAATCTATTCATTTTTTAGGAAATCTCTCGAATCCGCTCCAAACCCGGGAATAAAATAGGCATGTGGTCTCAAGTAAAAAAAAAGCAGCGCATTAAAGAAGAAATCAATTAACATTAAGTCACCCCTATCTCTCAACCATAACAATTTCTTTTATTTCAAATTTCAAATTTCAAATTAAAATTCTCATTAATCAACGCATAAATCAATCCCTACAATCCCTCAACCATAAAATTAAAACTCACATTCATTAGTGCAGACAAAATCACATGTTTAATACATTTCAAAAGCAAAGAATAAAATCACTTATTTAATGCGAATAAATTAATTTTTATAGAGAATCTTGCAAATCTTCATAAAATTGACTGTCCAAAATCACACATTTAATTCCTTCCAAAAATTTACTAAAAAAAATTTATTTCCAAAAATAAAATTGATTTGACCCAAAGCTGAAAATTACCCAATTGAATCCGCTCCAACCCGGGAAAAAAATAGGCAAGTCAAATCAAGCAAAAAAAATCAACACATTAAAGAAGAAATCAATCAACATTAATTCAGACTCTATGATCTTTCAACCATAGCAAATTCTTCGATTTCAAATTAAAATTCTCTTTAATCAACGCATAAATTACTCACTATAATCCCTCAACCATAAGAATTATTTCTTTTATTTCAAATTTAAAATAAAAATCTTATTCATCAGTGTAGATAAAATCGCACGTTTAATTCCTGACAAAAAAAATTAAAAAAATAAAATACACATTTAATGTTAGAATATTTTGCATTAATTGATAAAATTGAATTTATAATTTTTTAAATATTACAATTTAATACATAATTTCGCATTAAATGACATATTTGAATTCAGATATTTTGCAAAATGTAATTTTTGATAGAATATTTTACATTAATTGGGAAAATTTAATTTCAAATTTTTTAAATTTTATAATTTAATGAAAAAATATTTCCATTAACTATCATAAATTTCAAGATATTTGATATTATTCTGGAATGGCTAATTTATAAGGGATCTATTTAATGCCTGAATATTTCGTATTAATATGGTTGGGGAGATGTTATTTTTTTGAAAATCAAATTTTGTAATTAATATGATTGGAGAGGTTATTTATTATAAATTCAAATAGCACTAATTGCGTAAGATAGCACCACGAAATTCAAATAGCACTAGTGTCCTTACTACGAAATTCACACGCTTTGGGATTTTATATATAAAAAATAAAAAAAAAATAAAAAAACTAGTACTACGAAATTCACACGCTTTCTCTCTGTAGTATCTGTATCTCTAAAAAGTGAATAAAAAAATTAATGGAATGATAATGATCTGCATTAATAATTAATAATTAATAAATAAAAATGCCGCCTTCTCCTTCTGCTTCCTCTGCTGTCATCTCTATTGGAGCAAAAGGGACTGCAAGAACACTTCTTCCCTCTGCTATGATTGCTGCCTCTTTCCCTCGACCTAAGGTTTGATTCTTCTGCTTATTTAAATTAGAAAGGGGCAATGATTTTCCAGTTGAATATATCCTTTTCACAGAGCACTTTATTTTGGGAAATGATTTTCCAATTGAATTTATCCTGTTGGGGGTTTATTTCAGTTTTTAAATTAACAAAATCATCGCCTGTTGCTGAGGGTTGGGGATGGGGGTGGCGAGAACGGGTTGATTGATGTTAGTGTTTCAATATTCTTTCTTTTATTCGGCAGTTAGCGGAAAAACATCATACCCATTCACCATTCTTTTGGGCGAGGACAAAATATAAATATAAATGCGTTTGAGCTTATCTTTATTGCATCCAGCAATCGTTGAATTTGGATTTTGTAATCTGTTATCTATACTAAAATAAAGTAGGAAAGAAAAATATTTGCCATGATTTTTTTGATCTACTGTTTTCTGAAGCGATCTAAATTGTGCTTAAGCTGAAAGTGAATGTAAAATGGAGATGATGAAGTGAAGTGGAAAATGGGTGCTATAAATTTTATTTAGTGAATCGCATGTTTATGTTATCAATGATTATGTTTATTTTTCCTTAGGTGGGAAAGAGGACAATGTGTGCATGGCCCGGGATGAGGCAGCTGTGTATTAGAAAGAATCTTTTATATGGATTTATGCGTCTCTTTTCTTTGCCATTTAAGACGTTGCGAGGAGTTAGTCGTACCTTGGGTGTTTCTCATTTTTGCAGCGTCACCAATATGTCATCCACTCTGAAAATCGAATTGGTCAGTTCTACTTTATTTCAGTACTTAGATGTTTGCTCTCTTACTTCTGGTTATTGATTTGCTTCAGGAAATTTAGTTTATCAGCAGACTAAAACTTCTACCATAATCATTACTTATCTTGTTCATCATCACAAGTAGAGAAGTAACTGTATCATGTATCCAAAAATGAGTTTCCAAACTAAATGTTGCAAAATAAAATAATAAATATTGTGCTGCTTGCGCTTCAATAGTAGTCTCGGTGAATTTTTCCCGAAAGACACACTTGAAGATGTCCTAGAAATCAAATGGGTACTCTAGTCCCAAATAAGTACAATAACCCTGCCTGTCCCAAAACACTTACGGTTGTTCTCTAGTCTCAAAGCGACGAGTACTTTGGTCCTGAAACAAGAAACTTGGAACTCGTGTCCCATACATTTTCCTTGAAAAGATGACATGAACCCTCCTACATCCTGTGAAATTAACAAACATATAAAATACCCTAGGAAAAATTTGTAGGATCCAGGTAAATTGCAATTGAAATTATTAAATCCTGATTCAAAAAGCCTCATATGGCCAGACATCTTCATTATCAAGACAATGTATGAGGGTATGTTGTTCTTGGAGGCTGAACTTCCTCATGATTAGTGGAGTTAATGGAGGCTGAACTTCCTCATGATTAATGCAGTGAGCATAATGGTTACGCATGATCGGTAAAATGTATGAGAATATGAGGAACATGCCCTATCCACATGATACGTGCCTTGGACCATGCCGAAGGTGTCTCAACGGTGGCGATTAGACAACTCCCGCCCTTCTGAAGGTCGAGTAGTTGCTTATAGACCTTGGGTCGAGCCAATGCCCAGAGGCCCTTGTATCTAATAACAAGGGTCGAGTTGATGTTCTGAGACCTTGTAAAAGATATCTCAACCTCATGGCTGATCTGTAAGGCTAATGAGCCCATCTATTTAAAAGAGTATTGTATAGTAATTAGAATATAATCAATAAATAAAATATTACATTTTCAGTTCTTTTCTTTCAACACTTGGCAAAATGGGTTCCATGGATTTGATAAGCTAAACCTTCACCATAGAGTTTTCTGATCTCCACATTCCTGCTCCGGGATTGGTTGCTTCATGGCTTCTTTATCTAGGTAACCCAGTTTACCCTTTCCATCAATAACAAGTTTGATGGTTGGTGACCATTATAGATAATTCTTGCCATTGAGTTTTTGTGGCATCAATAATACAACAAAATTGGTGGTATTGGTTTCTCCACCAAGTATTGGAGGATCCATCCTATTTCTGGTGGGATTTAGGGTTTCTCTGGATGATGAACTACCTAGGATAGAAGGAGGAACATTCCTTAGTTCCCCAGTTATGGCTACCCCGTAATTCATGGTTGCATTTTGATCAATCTACCATGTTTTGATACCATGTGAAAAAGAACAGAAGAAAGTATAACTCTTTTACTACCTCCCGTCGCCTAAAAAGTGATCACTTTTTGTTTTTCACACAAATTAAGAAAGTTAAATTAATGTGTAGTGTTTAAGTAGTAAGGACATATGTACCCCTATCTCATTATGAATGCTTGTTTTGGAATATAAAATGAGCGTACAAAGAATAAATGTTAGGATAGGGGTATTTTTGGAAAAAACCATTAATGATGTATCGATTCTCTAAATGAACACTTTTTATGGGACAATTTTTTTTCTTTTCAAAAAGTGGATTTTTTGTGGGACGGTGGTAGTATTAGAAAACTTACCTTTAAATAGGAAATACATAGAGTATTGACCAAGAAGAATCTCCTATAATATAGGAACCGCTACGCTTAACCCTAAACATAAAAATAAACACCTATTCCAAAGCGGTTATTAAGCCAACCTAAATAAAACATGAAACGTATGTAAAACAACTCTAAAATATAAAACATCTTTCAACACTACCTTCCCTGATGTCTATTTGGTTCATGAATTCCTGCTATCTCTACCAATTGAAATAGCAGTCCTGCCCAATGGGTTTACGTCTAGATCAATCTTCAGTGACATTGGGGGCTATCAGATTGTGTTGTAGACACCATTTTGAGAAGTATCCGTGCTTTTGAGCTACTTGCTTGGTTCCAATTTTTTTTTTTTTTTTTTTTTGCTGCTCCTTGACACTTCTATTTGTTATTAGGTACCGTGCTTGCAGGACAACTATGCTTACTTGTTACATGATTTGAATACTGGTACTGTAGGAGTAGTGGATCCTTCTGAAGCCGTGCCTGTAATAGCAGCATTAAACAAGAAAAACTGGAATTTGAACTACATACTGAACACTCACCATCATTTTGACCACACTGGTGGCAACATTGAGCTTAAGGAAAGGTATGGCGCAAAGGTATGATAAATTGGATCTTGTAGAACAAAATATTGTGCCATTATGCAATGCATGTATCCTAGGTCAACGTATCTGTTTAGCATTTAAGGGATTATGCATGCGAAAAGGGGATTTGTTGACTTAATCCCAATTATTGGCCTTAAAAAAACCCAATTATTGCCACTTTGGGTATCATTTTCTGTGTATTGTCACCCCCCATACGTTTTAGCTTCAATATCTTTAGTCAAATAGCTTGACATTATAAATGTCAAAAAGTTTGAAACCTGTAACTTTCTTTATCGAAACGATTGACTTGAAATTCATTAGGAATGATTTTGTTAACATTGGAATGTTGGAGACTGACAAGTACAAAAGATGTTAAACTACAATAGTTATTTAATTGGCCAAAATTTTCGTCCAAATCATCTTGACAGCTATTATGTTTCTATGTGGGTGAAAAGTTCCGCATTCCTTAAGACAAATCCTACTTAATAATAATAGATATGATGAATTTAAACCTTATATTTGTACGTCTTAATTTCTTGATTTTATATTGTAGTTGCTTTGTTTATTTACATTTTATTGAACACATTGATATCGGAAAAATGGAAGTAATTGACTCGATTTCTTTCCTCCATGATCTCATTCGAATAGATGGAGTAAATTACAAGATAAATTTGGTAAGTAAACTTCTATCATTATTGGTCACTAAGACACTAGATAGAGCTGAATTACATTAGGTGACACCAAGGCAACAGATGTTGCGGACCCAAGTTATGGACTGTGGAAGCCCGAAAATTCCATGGTGATTGCATGGCTTATCAATTCGATGCAACAAGCCATTGCCAGGCCTCACATGTTTCTTCCGACAGCCAATAATATATAGGAGGCTGTGAAGGAGATGTATTCAGACATCAAGAATATGTTAAGACGGAATGGAGACGAAGTATAATTCTTATTATTGAGATTAGAAGGGTTACAACAACTTATAGGACAATTAAACAGACACTTCGTCAGTGTTGTGCTTGTACCTGTTACTGTTTCGTAGTTGCCATCTGATAGGAATGGCCTGTTTTTTATTTGGCATATCAAGATCATATATCAGACCAGAAGATAGAAGGATGAGGTCCTCTTGAGACTTCCTGGTCAAATGCATATTCTGACTTGCAAAGAAACGGTCCATGGTAATAACTGAAATAGTATGACCAAGATTGATTTGAGTTTCTCCATAAATCCTGTTACACCCGTTTCCAAATACCCCGCCATATTAGAGATTGCAAAATCCTGATAATCTTTCGCTAAGCCCCTTTTATAGGAGTGTCCACCATGTTGTGAGAGTTTCTTGCAAAGTGTTTGTTCTAGGATGAAATTGGAGCAGACTTTGAAAGTGACTCCATATGTTTGTGGCTCTAGAGCATTCCCAAAATACATGTTCAAGGGTATCCTCTTGCTGACAGAAAGGGCACTTAAAAGGACCGTGAATACCTAGCCTGTTCAGCTGTTAGGAAAAAGGACCATGATTCATCATTCACCACCGAAAAATAGATATCTTGATGGGTATAGGGCTTCCATATCTTTCCCAAATCATATCTTGAAGGTTTTTTTGGCTCTAAGTATTTCATAAGCAGAAGAAACAGATAAAATGCCAGAGCTGGTTGGTGTCCATAACCATTTACTGATAGAACTTTGCATATAAGCTGAATAAATATCCATACAATCTTTAACATGCCCCAATAAGTTCCATGCATGTAGCTTATAAATAGAGTATGATCATTGCATCACTCTCCCAGCCTACAAACCTTGCTTGCTTCTTAATTTCCACCAAAGCTTACATGACAGAGCAACTTGGAAAGTTCTGAGACTTTTTACTGCCAACCCATTTTCAGAGATTGGATAGCAAACACTTCCAATTTCTCCAATCCCTCCTGTTGATGCTCAGTGTCACGCCAGAAGAAATGTGCCTTTATTTTGTCTAACTTCTGGATGACTTAGATAGGGATTTTTAGGGCAGACATAATATATATTGGTGTAGATGATGAAACATGTCAAATGGGGACTAATTTGCCACCAGGAAAAAGGTATTTGGCATAACAAATATGCAACTTAGCTTCAAACTTCTACACTAGAGGAGTAAAATAAGAGGATTTTGGTTTACCAACAAATATGGGACATCCCAGGTAAGTAAATGGATATGTGGTCTTCTTCATGCCTGTTATAATTTCCGCTCCTCTTACAGTGCCTTGAGGAGCTCTTGGAGATATAATAGAGGAACTTTAGCTTCTATTGACTTTTTGTTCTGAAGCTTTTTCATAAGTTCCCAGAAAATAGGCAAGTTTGTAAAGAGTGGGCATAGCAGCTCTCTAGTAAACACAATCAGATCATCAGCATACAAAGAGTGAGTCACTGGGGCAAAGGCAATTGGTGTAGAATATGTGTCAATGCCAGCAATCAAGATTTTATTTAGACCTCTAGAGATACCCTTGTTTATAATAATGAACTAGTAAGGAGAATGGAGGTCTCCCTGTTTAATACCTCTAGAAGAAAAAACCCAACATGTGTCCCATTTAAGATAATAGAAAACCAACTTCCAACTAGGTTTTAATAACCAGCTTGATAAAATGGTCTGCAAACCCAAACTTTTTCAGCAAACACTCCAAGAAATGCCAGGAAACCCTATCAAAAGCTTTCATGATATCCAATTTTAAGATGATGTTATGGCCTATTGTCTTCTTATTTATGAATTGGGCTAGTTCTTGCACTAGAGGTACATTGTCAGCTACATCTTTTAAAAAGCAGTCTGCTCAGAAATTTACATATCCAGGATGGGCTGCAGCCTTGTAGATCTTAGTACATATCTAATTGAAAAAAGTGCTGAGAGAGATTGGCCTATAGTCAGAAAAGGACTTAGGGGCCTCATTTTTAAAAATCAATGTAATTAGAGTTGACCCTACAAACCTAGCCAAAATATTTCCTCTGAAGCAATTAGTAATAGCATTATGCAAATCAACTTTTATGATTTTCCGACAATGTTTATAAAAGGTTCCAATAATACCATCATTCCCAGGGGCACTAATGGGATGAAGATAAAAATCAGCCACTTTAACTTCATCAATAGTACATGAGCACAAAGAGTATCATAATGAGCATCAGTTACCAGAGAGGGAATAAATTCCAGAAGATAGCTTAGCAACATCATCATCACAAGGGCTGGTAGTGAAATACCTAATAGCTTCTGTTGAAATGGATTGCAATCGAA
Organism: Gentiana macrophylla; assembly: GCA_026214975.1. Lineage (NCBI taxonomy): Eukaryota > Viridiplantae > Streptophyta > Magnoliopsida > Gentianales > Gentianaceae > Gentiana > Gentiana macrophylla. Next base: position 63,230,744 of record CM047816.1, on the reverse strand, counting down.
GACACATAATAACAGTCCAATTAAACGCAAATAATCAAACAAGAAACATAAACAAGAGGAACACAAATTTAACGTGGTTTCCGGCATTGTGCCGTGCAGGGACAAAAAAAGAGAACTTGTATTATGCACAGAATTACACAGATTTTCACATACATAGGTTACAATGATTGCGGGTATTTATAGCCTTGGAAACCTAACCCAAGCGTTCATAGCGACTTCTGTCGGAATAACCATAAATGCCCTAGACGTGACTCGGGTGAGCTGAGTCACCAGAGATGTAACCAGCTCAGATGCAGAACCCAGTTGTGTCCAACAAACCCAACAGACTTCACTTGGCTGACACTTCACTCAGCTCACTTTCCAGACTTGAACACTCTAATCAGCTGACCATCACTCAGCTGATTCTAGATCTAGTTCTGCCAGATTCAGACGCAGAGATCAAGTCACCTTGACAACAACCTCCTTTGCAATATCATCAGGTTCATTGCACCAAGAAATTTTTGAAATCAAAAATGAATATTTGTGAACATTGTGGATATCATTTGAAAATGAGTAGTTCAGATAGAATTGAACTTTCTATCGATCCCGGTACCTGGGATCCTATGGATGAAGACATGGTCTCTCTGGATCCCATTGAATTTCCCCTAGCTCATTCTGAATTTCGAGAATTTGCATCTTTTTCACGTTGTCATTAGCTGTGGCATGGAAGAAACTAGTGTTGTGATATTGGGATTTTGGCCTCCTAAATTCTTCTCGTTGAGCAAGAGATAAGAAACACTGAGCCCTAGCTTTATTAGCAGCTTCCCTTGTATGAGGAGAAGGATTTTGATCATAAGCATTATCACTATCTATTACTAGCTCTTCATAGTCTTTTACCTTGGCATGGATATCACCAAAAGTGTCCTTATTCTAGGTTGTGAGGGCTTTCTTCAAGGTTTTTAGCTTATACATGAAACCTGCCATGTCTTGAGCCTCTGCACTTTCGCTCCACTCACCTTGCACCATATCATAAAAATCAGTGTGAAGAATCCACATATTCTGAAATTTAAACATTGCTGGACCTCTTTTACTTTTATTTTATTTCTACCGGGTTCATAAAAGATTGGCTTATGGTCAGAACCAGCCCTGCCAAGAAATTGTACCACAGCAGAGCCAAAATTATCTATCCAACTTTCATTAATCAAGATCCTATCAAATCTCTTTTGTACATAGGTAGCATTCCTCCATCTATCCCAACCGAGCGAATAACAATGGGTTTTGGAGAGAACATTGCATGATGAACGGATTAAAATCATCCATTATTAGGCAGCGAGTTCCTAGAATACTTCTCTATATTTCTGATTACATTAAATTCCCCTCCTATCAACAAAGGCAGCTGTGGCATATTCTTCAAGAAGGTTTGAACCAAAGATTTTCTCTAAGTAATCTTGTGCATTTAGCATAAACACTAGAGATGACAAAGGGTTGAGTACCATGAAATTTAATGTGTATGACCTGATCAGAAGTGACTATCAGTAGTCCCTGCATAAGTCCAGAATACCCATAGTTTGTCCTAGGGACTAGCATGAGCTTTTGAGAATCCCAATCTTAAACGATAAGAATCCAGTTTCTAGTTTTTTAACATGGGTTCAGAGACAGCTAAGAATGTAATCTTGTGCAATCGTATGAGTTTTTTAAGTCTTCTAAAAGAGCTTTTGGAGACAATCCCCCCAATATCCAAAATAGGCAATTAATCATTTTTTCAATTTTGATCTAAAATCAGTTGAAAGTGCTCTTACATTGATTTCTCTAGCTACTTCTTTTTTTCTTCCTTCTCTCGGTGACAAATTTGAAACCATCCTCATCAACCAACGGATCTGCATTTACCTCCGATGGGTCTGGTTGAGATTTCTATTTACTCATCTTTTCATCTGACATCTGTTTTGCATTTTTAAGGTTCAGTATCTCAGCAGCTTTAGCAAAGCCAATATTTGTTGTCACATCATGTTTCAGAGGCATACCCAGTGTCCCCTTTTTGCGTTGCATCCCTGGACCTCCTTAGAGTGGTAATTATACTCCCATCAACAGAGAGGATGAGAGATTTCATTTGGATCCAAGGAAACTCAGGCTCAACTTGCATTTTCCCTTGTGCTATACATCGTGTCTTCTAGCATTTACATGTTTTTGCTGCCTTAATTCAGGGTGTTTAGTTAGACTTCCAGCCTCAGCATGCCCAACATGCCTACCATAGCAACAATATTGTGGCAACGTTCCCTCAATTGAATATCTTGCCAAAAACCTGCAAATTCACCTTGTTTTATCCAAAAATTCGAGGAGGTGGAGGCTTTAGAAGGTCTATCTCAACTTGAACCCTAGCACTGGAAGGACGTGTAAAATTCAAAGTTGCACCATCTGCTCTTAGAAGTTTCTCAAATCCAGCCACCATATCATATAGAATGTCTTGTGTTGAAGATGAGCTGGGAGCTTTGGGAAGACCACCCAAATCGGAACTATTGATGACTCAGTATCAACGTGCAAGTCCGGTGTCCATTTAAGGATACGTATCGGTTTGCTATTAACAAAGCTTTGCCCCATAGAGTATAGCCGAATGTAATCCCTTTCCCCTTCAAAATTGATCAGAATATGTTTTTGGTCAAGCAAGCCTACAGTATACCGTTCAGAGAAATTCTGAACCACCAGAAACATACGTATTGCATCCATAGACGACCGTCCCTGAGAAAAATTGCTAACAAGTGCATACCGGAAGGGAGCTGAGAGATAATCAACAAGTGGTTGTGAGTGCTTCAATGCAATTTCTCCCTTAAAGCGTGATAATTCTGGATGCATAGCAGCAGGAACTTGCCGTGGCTTTGGTTGAAGGACCTCAGCGTAAGATTTAACCGGAGCCCAGCTGGGGAAGAAGTTCCCGCATCAGGAGCTGATGATGCCATTGAAGAAAAACCAACGGAGAGCTAAGAAGATGGATCGAAGAATTTGTCAGGAGGCCGTAGGAGACGAAACTTGATCGGAGCAGTTATTCAAGGAGGAAGAAAACAGTTATTTTCCTTTTTCCAGAACGGAGTAGTTGAACGTAAAAAAAATATAATAAAACAATTGTGTGGCCAAGTCACTTTGTACACGAAAATACTTGCAATTTTGATGGTAAATCCTCATCCTATTAGTATTTTCTTGGCTGCATAGCCTGCATTGAACTCCAAATTTAATCCACCAAAGAAATCATAAACTCGTGTATTTTTGTTGGTTTTGTCGTGTCGTTTTATGCCTTTGTGTGTCCTATGTTGGTTCAGACTCTTTGTTAAAAGCCCATACGTGATGGGCGCGTTGAAGTCAATTTTGTTTAATATGTAAATTACCTACATTTCCAACAATTTATGCTTCTGAAAAATGATAATTCAATACGGTATCAAAACATTAAAATGCACACTCAAGCTCTAAAACCTTAATCTCGTGTCTGGAATCACGTCTGACTGTACCCACCGTCACATGAATCTGTCCACTCAATCAACGAGTGCGACAACCACAAAATCTCCATACTTAGCAGATGAAAGGCTTTTTGTTGCAAATTACTACCATGAAATTCAATGGGGTAAAATTCCTTAAGTGCTCACAGTCTGTGAAGATATTTAATACAAGCTGTGAAATACCGAGTTTTTTCATTACTGTAGCAATAAAATCTCTTAGTTCGACTGATGTAGTTACCCAAAACAATTTGGAATTTGAGCATGTCTTAATCATGACATGGTTCATTAACTCAATCTCCATGGAGCCAGAGATAGGTCAAGTCTACCTGTTTCCCTCAACACCAAAAGAAATATAGGATTCTGTTGCAAGGACTTACTCCAATAGAGTCAACACAACCCACACTTTTTGCCTTTTAATGAAGTGTAAAGGAGATATGGCAAGGTAATAAGGATATTACACGTTATTTCAATCTTACCAGACTTATCTCTAACAACCTTATCTACGTGATTACATACTTTCTACCGTTTTAGATTGAGCATATTTTCTTATCTAATTCAGCGAAAGCTTATGATAATTGTTGGATGTAAAAATATTCATTTATTCATATACACTTCTTTTCCTTCCTTTTTCCTCCTTTTTCTTTTTCTCGTCCTGAATGGATCATCACCCCCCCTTTTCAATATTCTTACAGGTGATCGGATCAGGAGTGGACAGAGATAGAATTCCAGGAATTGATATTGCTTTGGACGATGGTGACAAGTGGATGTTTGCAGGTCATGAGGTCCTCATCATGGGTACTCCAGGTCACACACGAGGTGGGAGTTTCATACCTTTATTGTTTTCTCCCCTAAGCGTTTTATGTCTACATTCAATTTTCATAGAAATCAGGAAAAATATTTTTGTATTTTTTGTCTTATGTTTGTTTTTTTAATTTTTTATCTTCTATTGGGTATTTCGCTTTTATATACCAAAGGTTTCTGACCGTTGTTATTTTGGCGGCATCATTAGTATGTTTAATTCCCTGGCCGTTAGTCTTTTCTCCTATACAACCCACATTATTCCTTTGTAATTGTAATCAAGCATTTTCCACAATATACTTAATAAAATAAGTCTCCATTTTTATATGGTATCAGAAGTACATGGCTCGTCTTCTTTTCCGGTAATCTGATCAGAATCAATAATATATCTGGGTCATCTTGCTATAATTCCCTAACACTAACAGTAAGGGTCGCCCCATCATCTTAATTCGTTACTGATAGATCAACTAGTACCGCTCCAACTCACTTTTGCTATTTCCAGTGTCATTCCTCCCGAAACTCCAATTGTCAGTGCTGCTTATAGGCTTAATAGGAAAAGTTAGTTGAAATTGTCTCAATTTGTCAGAACCTTTCTGAAAGGTAGAGGCAAGTTGAGCCATTTAATGGGAATTGGTCCCTCACCAAATGATCCCAAGTTTGCGGCCTGGGATGAGCTAGACTCTATTGTGATGTCCTGGCTCTGGAGCTCAATGATTCCTGAAGTAAGGGAGTTCTTATGATTGGCTAAAGAAATATGGGACACGGTTAAACAGACCTATTCGAAGGTCAATGTTGCTGCCAAGTTTTACGAAATTAATACAAAAATCTCCAACACCAAGTAGGGAAATCGTTCCATTACTGAATATTCAAGTCTTCGACAGAGTATGTGGCAGGAGTTAGATCATTATCAAGGCATTCAAATGAATAGCAGTGAAGATGATGTGATTCTTAGAAGAGTGTTATAAAAAGTTTGGATCTATTCCTTCATGGCTGGACTAAATCAGGAATATAACCATGTTAGAGTTCAGATACCGGTAATGGAAGATCTCTGATCTCTAAATGGGACCATTTCAATCATTTGAGCTGAAGAGGGTAGATGTGTAGTCATGCTAGATTTCTCAATTGATAAAGGATCAACTTTATATCATCTTGTCCATCTGAAGGTTTTTTGATAAAGTAGAATATGTTATTCTGTGAGTTAGGCAAACCTATCTACCAAACATTACGCATTTATCCAACACACCCTAAGTCTTTCTGACGTGTGCTTAATTTGCAATGAATGAAATACATCGGTAGCTACACAAAGTGTATGGAAATAAGAGCAGTGTTACTTTCCTTTCTTTCTGTAAGTCATGTAACAAATCTAATCTTGTACTTATTTTCCGGTTTGATTCTTGGTAATGCCAAAATGCTATGCATCATTCCTACCATTTTTTGGTAATATACTGATATTTTTCTGTAATAAATTTTTTTTTGACGCGAAAATGTTAATGATTCATGTACCGTTGCTAATAAAATATGGACTGGTAATAAGCCAAAAGTATTGATTTTAGTGCTAATGTTTTCTTTGAGCACTATGAACATGGCGTGATATGTTTTTCCGTCAGAAAAAAAAAACCATGCTCCCTCTCCCTCAAGGAATGTTGGCAGCAGCATATTATTCACTTGTCCTTCTCCGTGTTATATGTTGTGACAAACAATGCAGGTCACATTAGTTTCTATTTTCCTGGATCAAAGTCGATATTCACAGGAGATACCTTGTTCAGTTTATCTTGTGGCAAGCTGTTTGAAGGAACTGCGCAGCAGGTCAGTAACGTTTACTCTTAAGCTTGTTTCGGTAGCCTTTTAGCCCTCCCTCCCCCCAAGAAAAAAAAAAACCGTTCAAAAGTCAAAACATATGTTGGTGGTCCGTTATTTACTTATATTTTGTTCTGCAGATGTTCTCGTCACTGGGAAAGATAATGTCATTGCCGGATGATACTAGTATTTATTGTGGTCACGAGTATACACTGGTAATGTCACATGTTCCTTCACCCACCATTTGTCTTTCCTGTTTGATTCTGCATGTGAAATTCTTTATTTTTAGTATTTGTAATTGATAATTCTCCGGCCTATAAGCTTTTGGTTGATTTTGGTGTATTATTTTGGCAGAGTAATTCAAAGTTTGCCTTGTCTATCGAACCCGGAAACAGGGCATTGTTGACTTATGCTGCCCACATCACTCGTCTTCGCAACAAGGGCTTGGCAACGGTAAATTTCTTGAATTATTGCCCAGCTCTACCTTCATTGATGAATATATCCATTTTTCTATCTAGTTTGTTTATTGGCAGTGTGATCTTTGGTTTGAATAATAAGGAGAATTAATTGAAAGAAACTTGTTTATTTTCTTCATCCACCTATTTGAAATCCCATTGAGGCAATTGACCCAAAGTACAAGAACCATGTATTTTTTTTATTTTTTATTTTATATTTAATTCAACCTCATTTTTTTTAGCAAAAAGAATAAACTATAAACAAAACAAAAAAAAATGGTCAACCACTCGTCTCCCAACCCCGCTACCCCCTGAATTTTCGTTTAAAAAACATTTCATAAATAACCCCAGGTCACAGTCCCCATGCCCACCACCTCTGCCCCACATATTCCTCGCCATCCCCCAAACTTATTCACTAGCCCCCAAACTACACATTAAAGATCCCAAACTAAAAATTACACACTTCCCCCAACTTTATCCACGAGAAAACTACACCTGAACCTAACATAGTTTAATAATCAGGATATTGATGTATGTTTCATTATTGCCATGACCCTTTTTGATGAATGAAACGTTGAAATAGAAGTTTTCATCAATTAGATGTGAAATATAATGGTTTTTCCTGGTAGAAATGCATTATTACCTCAATGAAAAAGGAACCACTCTATTTCGGGTGCTTGGCTGACCAAGCCTTTCGTTGTTTTTTTTTTTTGCCTTAGATTCCAACAACACTTGAAAGGGAGAAGGCGTGTAATCCATTCCTTCGCACTTTTAGTGTGGAAATACGACGGTCATTAGGGATTCCTTCCACTGCAGATGATGCAAAAGCTTTAGGCGTCATTCGTGAAGCGAAAGACCAGTTTTAAAAGGGCCGGGCCAACTATTATTTCCTGGCACCCTCAGATTACGGGACTGTTTGGTAATTTGGTACCCAACTAAAAATGTGGTTTCTAGCTCGTGTATAAAGTAGTAGGGTAATAGAGGGGGGAGTTGGTGGCTCACCCGGCTCTATTAGTGACTTATTTTCTCTCCTAACATGATTCCATTCTCCCCTACTCTTTAGTATGTCTACATTACACTACATGTAGTATGTCTACATCTGAATCTCGTTTGGGATTTTTTTTATTTCACTGATCGATCGTTGTCCAATCTTCTTAAACCTTTTGGATTCTGCTTTTCCATTTGCATTCCGAGTATTTCTATGATATGGTCAAAATTTGCACACTTTTTTACTTTCTTAATGTTGCACTTTCTGAAAAAAAAAATGTTGTTCCACTAGTGTTCTCTCATATTATTTGACGGTGACCGGTTCATGCTTGTCACCCGGCGGGTTTGCGTGTCGTAGTGGTTTAAGGGTCGGCCTGGACCCGGTGCTCTGAAATCCGGTGGTTAACCCGGCTGGAACCCCCCCCCCCCCCCCCCCTCTTGTATTTGTGTTTTTTCCCAGGAATTAAATGTTTTAGTAAATATATATAATACTAAAAATTTCAAAATATAGTACAATGGAAAGAGGAATGACACTTTACTTTCTCGTGGTTTAGCATATTAGGCATTTACCCTCTTATGATTATTAATATTTATGCCTTACCCCTGGTGGTTTAACATATAAAGCATTACTTCGTTCCCTATAATATTAAAATATATACTTTACTCCTGTAATTTAGCAAATAATGTATTTACTATCTGTTATTATATATGTGCTTCTTTTGTTAGCAAATGCTTTGCAGAACACAAGGATAAAATATACTTCCTCCATCTCAATTTGTTTGGGATTTATTTATTTTTTGGTTGTCCCAAAATAAGTCCATAACTCTAAATAGGCTTACTGTTTTTGCCTTAATTGCATAAATTGACTCAACTCGTTAATTGATGTATCTTTAAATGTTGTGAAAATAATTCAACATATAAATGGATAAAAAGGTAGATTAGTCAAGTTTTAAATGACCAGACAACTCATTAATTGATGTTTTTTTAAATATTGTGATTTTCAAAATGTCCTAAATTTCTTTTAAAAAAATTGTCTCAAACAAATTGAGACGGAGGGAGTATATTATTATGTTATAGGGAATAATTGTTTATATGCCAACCACAATGGGTAAAACATATATTAATATTCCATGGGAAGGTAAAGACTATAAGAAAATGAGGACATAAAAATAGAGTCAAAACTAAATCGTTTTTGCTTCGACATGGAAATTAGACTCCAAACTAGACAGGTGATCTCAACGGGGGTAAATAGTTTTATATATTATAATACAATATGATGATTACCGTTATTGTATATATATTTATAAAAAATGATTATATTTACGCACACTAAATCAATCAAATAAACGTATTTGTGTGATATTTAATATATTGAATTTAGGAATAAGTAATACATGTATAGTAAATGTGTTAATATTTGAGTGAAGAGGCTAAAATCCATCTTTTAATACTAAACAAATTGATAGGACACACAATTTGAAAAAGTTGTAAAAATGATAAAATAAAATTCATCGGACAAAATGATTATATTTACGCACACTAAATCAATCAAATAAACGTATTTGTGTGATATTTAATATATTGAATTTAGGAATAAGTAATACATGTATAGTAAATGTGTTAATATTTGAGTGAAGAGGCTAAAATCCATCTTTTAATACTAAACAAATTGATTGTTTAGTTTAATACTAAACAATTGTCACAATGTCGCTTTCTCCATAAACGAAAACACTTCATGCGTGTTAGAAATCAATCCTAATTATGTAGACTATAACCAAGAAATTTACAATAAATTGAATAAAATATTCAACGAATGTAATATTTCTACCTAAACTCATTAATTTCGAATTACGCCACCATAAATCCGAAACTGAACTCTATCGATTATAGATATAACTTATTCTCAAAACGCCGAGTCGAGTCGATAAGTGTCCATTGATATAACCATTACATATAAAAAAAAACCCTCCATAGACCATCCGTAATGAAACAGGATTATTTCCGTAAACCTTCTTCAATACATATTATCATTATTTACCATCAACCCACTAGTAATCAATTAGTTCATAACCAATACGAACTCGGCCGATCGATCAGTTTCAAGGATCAACAAATAAGGGGATTGTTTTTCTACTTCCCGCAGGAAGGAATGGATTCCATATCTGTGAGACACACACTTCTAACTCATTCCAGAATAGTGCCAACGTGAACGTGATTCGGACCGCGCCTCTTAGCGATCCTTAATGAACACATCAAACCCTATCCTCGAAACAAGCGAGAGTCTCAGAATCACTTCAGATTAAGGTTAATCCATATATGATCATCTTGTGATTTAATAAGATTTCTCAATCACGGAATTATATGAGAAACTCAGATTAAATCGGTCCAGTCCTATATGGCTCTCATCATATATAAATGTCCCACTTAGACAACCAATGTTGACGTTCGATAAGACGGTCACACCATAAAGTGTTCTCAAGCATTAATGGTGGTTTAATCAATAGACCCCATACTTTGATTAAGTTCACCACGGACTAACATTTCAAGTGTATCACCACAAACTTAATCCTCATGTGTGTCACACACTAAGTTATATGGCTACATTTGATACGACTTAGGGTTTTCAGTAGTGTATTACTTACAAGCACGAAGCAAGTAATAAGACGGGAATAAATATGTCATTTATTAATCATAAAAATAATTACATAAATTGTCTTTCGGTGCTACTTCCAACAATCTCCCACTTGCCCGTAAGACAAGCAACAATTGTCTTTCGGACACATATATATAACAATCTCCCACTTGCCCGTAAAGACAAGCAATGATTGTTTTTAGAGCACCACACCCTTATTCTATCTATCCACAACATTCTCCCACTTGCTCTAAAGCAGATGAGACATATCTCCCAATTTCATACCCGCCAAGCGCTTACGAGTGACATTAGATGCCACGCGACTTGGTAAACTGATCAGCTAGGTTGTCAATCACCCCCAACAGGCTGTAAAGTCTACACAATCACAATGGGTCAATGGTTAAACCATACTCCCACTGCATTTGGTTAGATTGACATTCTGATCTAGTTCAGTAGTATTTATCCATGTAATCCCCAACAACCAATGTTGGATGTGGTCTGATTAAACCAGATAGTAACTCCTTGAGTAACTGTACTTCAAGGTCTAAGGTTGTTATTTATACATTCTTCAAGAAAGGCTGTGACAGACAAAGGTAACCGTTACGATCCGATCTCAAGAATTTTATAACCAACCTTTACTTATTGCACTAAGATATTTCACGAAACAAATCACCATCCGAACGTGTATGCAAAATCTCCACCCTACCTTCAAGCTCTAGTCTGCTAAATGCCTATATTTATGGAAGTGGAGTAAATGTTATTCACTCTTTATCCACAAATTCATAAGCATCTTCTGGTAGACTTCTTGGTATAATGTAAACCGTTATTTTGCAATCAATATCTTAATTGAGTTAAGCGTTGGTATTGTAGCATAGCAATAACTATACAAGACAATTATGGTTAATCCTTTTAGTGAAATCATTTCACTCGGAGGTAGGGCAAGCATCGGTGAAAAAACCATGCCATAGCTTATATCCGAGCATTGAATACTCGTTTCTCTGGTAATATCGAGATTCCTCCAAATATTTTGATAAACTTATCGGCGCTTTAGTAGTCGCCGACAAAAAATGTCTATTACTCAAAAAGCACCAACTAGCTTGTATCCTTCATAAGACCCTGAAGGTCAATATGAACAAGCTATGATACTTCTTTAGCTCTATTAACCTTTCCTAATTGAAAGTGTGGAAATATACTCTGCTGAGCCTTAGGATTTCGTGCATAATATTTTGTACACCTTATTTAATTGTAAAAGACATATTAATTGTGATTCATATAAACAATTAATATGTCAAACTCTAGTTTACTTTATGTCATAGACATAACTTTTACTTTTTACTTTTGCATGCTTGCCGCCCACATCTACATACTCAAGTGGTCGCCAAGCTAGCTAGCTAGTCTCTATCTCAATTGTATCTATTTATACATCTGCTTACTCAATGAATAAACTAAGTTGAAGTTTACTCTTGTGTTTATCACATTCTCAAACTCTCTTCATGGTATCAGAGCCTTACGAGTTCTAAAATCCACCGCCAAAACTCGGCTCTTTTTTCGAAAAATGTCAACATTATCTCAAGTTTCATCTTCTTCATGAGACTCACAAATGCCTCAAGCAGATCGATAATCAACACTCTTCTTTTACAAATCATAAACTTGATGGTAACAATTACTTGCTATGGTCAAGGTCTATGAAAATGTATATCTCCGGCCAGGGGCAAGATGGGATATCTGCATCGTTCCAAACTCCCTTCACTGAACCGACCCCAAGTTTGAAGCATGGGACACAGAAAAATAACCAAGTCATGACCATCCTCACGAGGTCTATGACAAAAGAGATCGATGAGAACTTCATGATGTATGACACCGCTAAGGAAATCTGGGACAATGCCGAGACCTTTACTCAAAAAGGACAATACATCCAAGTCTATGAACTCAAGCTCGATTCAAAATTGCGCATAAGGATATGTCTCAGAACTCAATACTTTAATCAACTATCTAAGGCATGGCAACACCTAGATATGTTGGAAACTCACCCGAATGATGTTAAAGATGCCGCACTCTTTAAAGACATTATAGAGAAAAGAGAGTATTCAAATTCCTTACTGGATCAATCCTACTCTTGATGATGTCGAGGTAGAATTCTTGCTACTAAACCTCTTCCAAATCTCAAATCCATGTTTGCCGAGGTCAAACACGAGGAAAGCAGGAGGAAAGTGATGTCACTGAACTCCCTCGGCCGACAACCCTATCAAGGTACCGCTTGAAGGTTAATGAGACTTATAAGAAGCCTTCCGAGAAAGCCGAAAGTCGCTCGTGATCACCGCAAACGCACAAATCACACCAAGGACAATTGTTGGAAGCTACATGGCAAACCTACCCCTCTAAAACCTCAAAACCAACCAGGGAAAGTCAAGGCAAACTTGTCGCTGAAGAGGAGAATGACAAGAAGTCAATGCTCGGCTTGTCGCTTTTAAAGCCTTTATTGCTCAAAGATCGTGAAGGTAGCTCCCCAACGAAATGGCCACTCATGCTAAAAAACAGTATATTTTACTCACCTCTTAGTAATGAGACTTGGATTGTTGATTCTGAGCTTCTTCCCATATGACTCGTAATAAAACCTTATTACCCAATATATGCCATGCAACCAAATTCACGCAATTAAGACTGCGATGGTTCTGCTTTCTTATGCAAAAGGTGTTGGGAAGGTTAAACTTACTAATCGAGATATATCTACGAATGTCCTGCTTGTTCCAAAGTTAGATCAGAACCTTATATCTCACAAGAAACTCACTAAAGATCCGAATTGGACCGTTGTTTTTAATAAGAATCGCGCACATTCCGTGATCTTTCTTCTCGTGAAGTGATTGGGCAAGCTAAACCCCGCCAGGATCAAGCTTTGTGATCAACCTCGCTAAAGACAAGATCAAGACAGACCGCCTCAAGACTGCACTCAAAACCTAGACAATATCATGTTATGGCATTATAGACTAGGACATCCAAGTTTTGGTTATTTAAAGTCTTTAATCCTCGAATTGTTTAAAGGATGTAATCTTAATGATCTTCAATGTGATATTTGTCAATTTGCTAAACTCACCAAATCTGGTATGCTAAGTTACCTCACTTGCCCTCTTCCCTTTCACCCTAATTCACAAGGATGATGTGTGGGACCTCAAGAGTGAAAAGTATAACAGAAAAGGTGGTTTGTAACCTTCATTGATGATCATACCGTAAACACTTGGTTGTTCTTAATGAAAGACAAATCAAGTTGGACCTATCTTCCAAGAATTTTATCACATGGTCTCCACCCAATTTGATACTAAGATCAAGATCTTAAAGACCGATAATGCTCGAATACTATGAGTCTAACCTCAAGAACTTCTTGACAAACAGAGGAATTGTTCATATCAAGAAATGTGTGGAAACACCTCAACAGAATGGGGTTGTTGAAAGAAAGAACAGCATCATCTGCTGAAATGGCCAGATCAATCATGTTCACTACACATGTTCCTAAATACATGTGGGGTGAAGCTATATTGACCGCAACATATTTAATCAACAGACTTCCCAAAGAGAGTGTTAGGTTTCAAAACTCCTCTCCAAACCCTCGCCGAACACACACTCCTCGCTTCTCATCTTATTACCCAATTGCCTCGAAAGATCTTTGGTTGTACTGTGTTTGTTTATATCCATGCTCAACACGTATAAACTTGATCCTAAAGCTCATAAGTGCATTTTCCTTGGATATGCACAGGCGAGAAAGGTTACAAGTGTTACTCTCCTACCAAAAAGAAATTTTACAATTCTATGGATGTGAAATTCTTTGAAAGGACTCCATATTACGAAAAACTCTGAGCAAGTCACCGATGGAAACTGATTGAGATTGAACTAAGTCCGCTCCTCAAGAAACCATTTACCCTCAAAGCAGAGTCCTAACCTCACAGACTCATAACCTTCAAAGATCCTGCGCGATACTCACATTATCGACCTCGCCAGTCCTGGCCGACCTGAGTCTGGCCGACCTGAGCCTCGCCGAACTGTAACCTCAAAGAACTCCATCGAACCGAGTCCGGCTGGACCTCGCCATCTCAATCTCGGCAGCTTCATCAAGTGGATGATGCACTCTATTGCTCTAAGGAAAGGAAAGATCATGCACCGATCATTCTATTCATACTTATTTATCTTATGATCGCTTGTCTCCTGTCTTTGCCATGTTTACACAGACTGGACTCTCACTCTATCCCTAGAAATATTCGGAGGCCCTTCAAAATGATAAGTGGAAGGGTGTCGTTAAAACAGAGATGATCGCTTCTCCGGATAATCATACTTGGGATCTCACAACTCTTCCCAAAGGCAAGAAAACAATTAGTCTGCAGATGGTTATTCACTATCAAATACAATGTCGATGGTAAAATTGACAAGTATAAAGCCGATTGGTAGCAGAAGATTCACTCAAACTTATGGCATTGACTATAAGGAAACTTTTGCACCAAGAGCAAAGCTCAACACCGTCAGTGGTACTCGATTTCCCTACCGTCCAACTTGATCGCCTCTTCACCAATTGGACATAAAAATGCCTTTCTAAATGGGGACCTCACCGAGGAGGTTTATATGATCTGCACTTCCTGGTTTTATCAATCCTCATACTCAAGGCATGTGTGCAAACCGAGGAAATCTCTATATGGCCTGAAGCAATCACCAAGGGCATGGTTTGGAAAACTCACTACCGTGGTTAAAGTCTGTGGATATCATCAATGCAACTCGATCACACCATGTTTGTCAAGACAAACAACCAGAGGAGGTCCATTCTAATTGTATATGTGGATGATATCATCCTTACTCGAGATGACTCTACTGAGATCCATAACTTGAAGACTCTACTGGCAAAGGTGTTCCAAGTTAAAGATCTGGGCTACCTCAAGTACTTTCTTGGTATGGAAGTAGCTAGAAACACTAATGGCATTTCGGTCTCCCAAAGGAAGTATGTCCTGGACTCATCAAGGAAATCGGCATGATGGGATGCAAACTCGTCAGATCTCCAGTAGACCCCACCATACCTCATCGCATGGTGACATTGTGCCAGAAAGAACAATATCAAAGGCTTGTAGGCAAACTCATATACCTTTCTCACACAAGACCTGATATTGCATATGGGTCATCTGGTCAATAATTCATGCATTGCCCTCATGAGCAACATTGGGATGCGAAAGAATAGGATACTCGAGGTATTTAAAATCCACTCTGCCAAGGCCTCGCACTTCACCAAGTCTACTGATAGATCAATCAAGCGTCTACACCGATGTCGATTGGGCCGGATGTCACATTGACAGAGAGGTCTACCACAGCTATTGCTCATATATACTGGGGAACCCGGTCACTTGGAGGAGCAAGAAACAACCTCATCGTGGTCAAGAAGCAAGGCCTTTGTCGAACTAAGGCACTTGTACTTGGCATTTGTGAAGCTCTCACGGCTAAAAAGTCTTGATCGAACTTCAAAGAATCAGATCGAAGAACCTATCACACTCACAGTGATAATAATTCACCTTATGCATGGCGTAAGATCCACCCATCATGATAAAACCAAGCATGTGGACATTGATGACACTTTCAAAAGAGAAGATTGATGCCAAGATTATTCAACTCCAAAGATGTTCCTCACAGAGAGATCGAATGCCGATATTCTTACCAAAGCTATTCCACCTCTTATGTTCAGCAGACTAAGTAGCAAACTTGGCTGCATCAACATATACAGCCCAGTTTGAGGGGGGGTGTGGAAATATACTCTGCTGAGCCTTAGGATTTCGTGCATAATATTTTGTACACCTTATTTAATTGTAAAAGACATATTAATTGTGATTCATATAAACAATTAATATGTCAAACTCTAGTTTACTTTATGTCATAGACATAACTTTTACTTTTTACTTTTGCATGCTTGCCGCCCACATCTACATACTCAGTGGCCGCCCAAGCTAGCTAGCTAGTCTCTATCTCAATTGTATCTATTTATACATCTTTTACTCAATGAATAAACTAAGTTGAAGTTTACTCTTGTGTTTATCACATTCTCAAACTCTCTTCAGAAAGTTTACTTAGTCATTTTTCCTTGGAGATAGTGTTCTTGGACTGGGAGATAGGAATCACCCTTAGCCAGTCTTCAGATCTTATCTCTAGGATATATGTACTAATTAATAGATGTTGAAGAATCGTTTATCTAAATACGGAAACCATTTGTTTATGATGTCTTACATATACCTTTTCAGCATTACTTAGTGGTTCTGACTTTATCGGACAAAAGTCTGAGTCTCAAAATCGTATACAAATGTCATATTCACTTTCTTTAGGGCAACTATATTATCGATGTGAAAGTGAATCTATTTGTTCCAACGAATCTGAAAGAATAGAAATTATATTTCTGCGATATTCAAGGATTAAAATCCGAAATTTGTTTCCTTATATCACTCCCACTATCTTAGCAGAATTAACTACCCGTTGTTTACTCTTCATCATGAATGCCCAGCTACCTTGTTCTTGCAAAAGAACTTTAGCTCCCGAGTCAAATTACTCGGTTAAGAAAGTCTCTAAGATTCATAGGTTAGTGATCCAAATCACTTTCCTTATCCTATACTTTCTTTTATTAATATTTCGGTTTAGCCTTTAACTTATTTAGTTTAGATGACTTGTACTTGTATACATTCTTTCCCATTCTTGGATTTCTTTAAGAAATAGCCGCGAACTAGCGCTCATTTGAGTAGATACCAAATCATTCTCGCTATCTTTGAACTAATTTTAATTTGTCTCCCATTCAACATGAGTGACAAAGCAGTGACATACTTATCAATGTCACTTAAGTTTGTAGCTCAAGAGGAACATCCTCTTCCTAAAAATTAATTTGCATTCTCGATTATTGAGTTCAACGTTCTTGTTACTTTTCCACTTTTACGAAATCATTATCACCAATATATTATGTTTAGCGCTTTAGATACCATGAGATAATATGCAATAAGAAAATAAATCATGATAGAAATATAAATCAAATCATACACCAATGATTTTAGGAATAATAAACGTGATGTCATGCATGCAGTTTATCCTACCATTCCAAGGTTTTAATCTCACACCTACAGTGCCGCCTCAGGGTAGGTCAAAGAGGTGACGATTAAATTGAGACAATCTCTCTCAACAACTAACTGAGAATCGGACATCTCTATTTAATTGCTGATTACCTTCCTTTTTCAGCCAAGATATTTCCTAAAATATCCTTTAGAGTGTTACCTACTATTTCAGATCTCAAAGTAAGCCCCAAGTATGCCGCCTCAGGGTCGGTCAGTGACTCGACGAGTACCCAAAATCCTATCCTTTCGGAGACCAAACCTTGTATTTTGATAGCGGTGAAAGCCACCTCGAGGGCGAAAATCAAAGCGCACGAGACGCCACTATTCTCTCACGTGCTTCATCACAACAAGAGGCCGAGGGGTCGCTTGTCACCTTCCCCGCCTCCCACTGCTATTTTGAAATTTAGGTAGTCTTATTAGGATTGTCGAAATTCTTAATCATCCAAAAACAATAAATCATGAATATTTAAATTAATCCTCCCACTAGTTCATCGGTTCCAAATACCTTCTAATTAGTGTCACCTATTCACGACTTTTCAATTTCTCGGATTTTTAAATTCTTTGTGTAGTCACTACACAATTAAAATTCACCAAGAATTTTATAATCCTAATCCATTAGGACTTCATGATTTTTCTTATAATTCAAAAACAATAAATCATAAAATTTAAAACTCCCACTAGTTTATCGGCCCAAATACCGCCTAACTAGTGACACTATTCACGATTTTCCAATTTCCGAATATTTAGAAATTTCTTGTGTAGACACTACACAATTAAAATTCACCAAAGAATTTTAAAAAAAGTCCTAATTTTGTCATGATAAAAATTTAGGATTCTAGAATTTTTCGAATAAATCGAAAAACAATAAATCAAGAAAAGCAACCATCAACTTATCGGTTCCAAATACCGTCTAGTTGGTGTCCAATTTTTCATGATTTTCCAATTTTTTATTATCAAAATTATAATTTATTTAGAATTTTATCTCAATAATTTGAAAAACAATAAATCTTGAAAATCAATCACCAACTTATCGGTATTAAACCCTGGCTCAGCTTTGACCGAGTTCACCGAATGGTGTCGGGATTGGCTAAGCCAACCCGTCCTCTTCGTTGGTTCATGTACGATCATTGGATTAATCGGGCTAAGGTTGCCCCTATCGAGCCTCACCGCGCGGATAGCTTGACCTTGCCGGACCCCGACGCTAACGTCGCGCCTTGACGGACAAGTCGAGTCGAGCCAAGCTCGCTGACCGCTGAACCAATTTTCGAACCTTTGCTTAATTGGTGTCCAACTTTTCCGATTTTCCAATTTTCCAATTATTAAAATTCTTTTATGTAGACACTACATAATCAAAAACCACGAATGATTTTTAGATCCCAAAATTAAATTTACCGAGTAAATTTTTTTATCATGTGAATTTTATGTCCCGATAAAATTCCGTTCGCTTTAATTAATTTAATTAATTACCTAAATTAATCTAAATTAATTACGCCTCATACATGCCTAATTAATATCACGATTAATTATCTACATGTATGCATATCTTGGAGTGGAATTCATGAATATGATGCACGTCAAGGCATGGTTATTTCACATAAATTATCAAACATGAAAATAAATACGGAAAAGAAACTAATCGAGATTTTGACCGCTTGCATTCGTGATCTCAACCTATTTAAACTAGGAAAAAAATAAAAATTTATATAGCAAGTCTTCGTCCAGCATCTTTAAAAAAAAGTTTGATACTTTTTTTTTTTTTTTCTTTTCTTGCTTCTCTCGTACATTGCCGCCGCCTTTTTTTTTCGTATGAACAGTGCCTCGTCGCATGAACAGTGCCTGGAGCACAATATTGTTGCAGCGCCCTTTTTCTTTCCATTGAAGATTTCTTATGGCCGACGGATCCGATTTAAATAAAACTACTACTATGAAATTTAAATTGCAAAAATAAATTACATAAATTGAAAAATAAATTACATATATCCTATACTTGTATAATTCTAATTACACGAGCTTACAATAGATCTAACGGTAAACAAGTACCAACCCCTGTCCATCTCGTCAACCACAACATTCAATCACATAAATAAAAATAAAAGATGCAATCTTATATGCAATTCCACTCCTAAATTAATTAATCATGCACTCGATATCGTAAAAATTTAACCTGGCTCTGCTACCACATGCTATGAGTAGTAGCACCGATCGAGACACTCGATCTTTGCACAGCGGAAGCTATTTACCATATGAGACACAACTAATTAATCCTACGAGAAGCTTGAAGATTTACCTTATCGGAGAGATGATAAAACCGACCAAGAGAGAAGCCACAATCTTCCGGATTGTATCTCCTAATGACGATCGTGGACGCCGATCATCGCCGTAGAACCTCCTCGAATATGCACAAGAAAAACCTGTGTTTTTCTTCTTCTAATGACTAGAAACGAAAACTAATTTTTCTCTTCTTTTATTTGTGTTGTGGTGCCAATATCAAGTGTGTATTGTGTTGGGAGAAACTCTCTTTATATAGGAAAATAACTAATCAAGAGAGTTTTATCATTTTCACACAACAAAACCTATTCCCACAAGGAAAATATATTTTTGCTACAAAATAAGAGATAATTCTCAAAAAATCAATCTCTTAATTTTTCCATTAATTATCCAACAAATAGATAATTAATTAATTACACATGTGACATAATCTAGAAAATTTCTTTTCCTAATTTATCAACAATAATGGCGCCATTTACATAATCATTTTAATAGAAAATATCTTTTCTATTTTACATATTATTTACCAAATAAATAATATTGCATATTCATTAAATAGACCAACTATTTAATTTATTCTCGAGGTTGCATAAAACGACAAAACACTTTGCGTGTTAGAGCCAACCTGGGACCATGGACCTATAACCTAGAGCTACAATAAATTGAATAAAATATTCATCGAATGTAATATTTCTACTCAACTCATTAATTCCGGAATTACGCCACCATAAATCCGAAATTGAACTCTATCGATTATAGATATAACTTATTCTCAAAACGCCGAGCCGAGTCGAGTCGATAAGTGTCCATTGATATAACCATTACATATAAACTAACCCTCCATTGACTATCCGTAATGAGGCGGGATTATTTCCGTAAACCTTCTTCAATGCATATTATCCTTTTTACCATCAACCCACTAGTGATCAATTAGTTCATAACCAATACGAACTCGCCAATCGATCGCTTTCTAGGATCAACAAATAAGGGGATTGTCTTTCTACTTCTGCGCAGGAAGGAATGGATTACATATCCATGAGACACACACTTCTCACTCATTCCGCATAGTGCCAACGTGAAAGTGATTCGACCGCGCCTCTTAGCGATCCTTAACGAACACATCAAACCCTATCCTGAAACAAACAGAGTCTCAGAATCACTTGAGATTAAAGTTAATCCATATATGATAATCTTGTGATTTAATAAGATTTCTCAATCACGGAATTATATGAGAAACTTAGATTAAATTGGTCCAGTCCTATATGACTCTCATCATATATAAATGCCCCACTTAGACAACCAATGTCGACGGTCCGGATAAGACGGTCACACCATAAAGTGTTATGGACGCATTAATGGTGGTTTAATCAATAGACCCCATACTTTGATTAAGTTCACCACGGACTAACAGCCAAAGTGTATAACCACAAAATTAATCCTCATGTGTGTCACACACTAAGTTATATGGCTACATTTGATTCGACTTAGGGTTTTGTTAGTGTACTATTACTTACAAGCACGAATCAAGTAATAAGATGAGAATAAATCATCATTTATTTATCATAAAAACAATTACATAAATTGTCTTTCTACGCTATTTCCAACAATTTGAACTTAGGACCTTTTAGTCCCGAAGTCTCGTAGGATGTGTTAATGATGTATTATATGGGAGAATAATATATACTATATAGAATATGTAGAATCTCTCTCTCTCTCTCTCTCTCTCTATATATATATATATATATATATATATATATATATATATATATATATATATAGAAATGAGTTCATATATATACCTATTGATCCATGCTTATCAGTATACTACTAAAATAGTGCATCTCGATCACTATTTTAGTGCACTCTGCTATTGTTTGAGTGCACCTAGTTAATGAAGCGGGGAAATCGCTATTAGGTAATACTAGAAACCTAACTAGAAACTCCGCTTCCTCAATTTGTAGTTGCAGATCAAACAATAACCAGTGTAAACTAAAATAGTGATCGATGATGCACTATTTTAGTAGTATGTACTTGATAAGCATGGATAGTATGGTATGTAGGGGAACCCAACCCTATATATATATATATATATATATATATATATATATATATATATGTAACATTAAGCCATGTGACATTCTTTTTTGGGAAAAGTTTGACATTTAAGTAAACCCCAAAAAACATAACATAACAAAAAAAAACATGAGGGGGGTTCGGGGGGAGGGGGAGGTTTCCAACTGTTACTTCAAATTTTTCACACATCTATAGATTAATTCCCCCAAAACACCACTATTTTCACACATTCCTCTATCTTCATTCTCACTTTTTTGTTTTTGAGAAGTCATTCTCATTCGTGTAAAAAATTATAGAATTCACTTTACATTGATATCTCCACCATTAACATGAAAGCAGAACCAGAAAAATAATTATAACTCAAAATAACTTTCTGAAAACCTCACTGTCAACACATACTGCCCAGAAACTAAGACCGGTGATCAGTCAGGAAGCTTTCTTGAGAGAAGGCTAGGGACAGCGGCCCAGGCTTTAGCTCCAGACTTGGTTTCTAGTCCTACAATTACCCGACATTAACCCTAACACATAGAATGTCCAATTTCGTGCTGCTTAATTATTAAAATAGAACTAAAACAACTTAAAACAAATTCTTTAAAACAAGTATGGAACTTTTCGATAAGATAAACTCATTACCTTGTGTAATGAAAATTAAGTCAAACGATGAACAAACTACAGTCAACCTTCACATTCTTGTGAATCTATCAATAAACGGAAAATCCTAATGTAAATACTACGAATTCAAATTTAAGATGATTAGAACTGCAAATTAAACGAGTGTTTACGATATTTACCATCTTGAATCGAACCAACTAGCAAAACTGCTCTAGAATCTGAAACGGCTTTGAAATCAGCACTATGATCTGCATAAACTCATAAAACTCAGGAAAACTACTCTAGACGCTAACACCCAGGGCGCTTTCCCGAGAGCTCTTGCGGGACAGCGGCTCAAGCAACAATGAAAAACACATAAATATGTATCTTGGGGAGTCTAGGGTTATCTGATGTCCTTTTATAGCATTTTTACAACATAGGTTGGTTTCCAAAGTCTTCAGTGAAAAGAAAACTTAAAATATAGGGAAAAGGGAATTGATATCTGAATGGACCGAACTAGCTTTACAAATATGTGAGGGATTTTACACAACTAATAACAAATATATGGATTATTTTACGATATAAAACTTATATATTTTAAATTATTTTTAAACCAATTAACATATTCATTTTCATTATTAAAAAAATATTACGTCAAAAATGAATACTATGATTCATATTTATTTTTATATTAACAAAACATGGGGATTCAAAAAAAAAATTAACATGATATATTTAAGGTGTTTTTGGGGTATTAATATTGATGGAGGTCAAATCAACTCCAGCCACGTGTCATCTCATGAGGTGGCAAAGTAATAAATGGGGAAAGAGAAATGAACAATTAAGGCCAGGAGCCTTAATTAATACTCAATTGAAAGACCTTTATCCCAGGAGGAGGTTGGTCAGCTCTTCCTACCCATCGCAGGCCGGTCGGACGTTAACGAGGTTGGGACATCGCAGCACAAACCGCAGCGCCGTCGAAAGCTCTCCATAGTTCGGATAGAGCTAACCTTGGTTTTATCCACGTGGGTAATACGGAAAGAATCCTCCCTCATTACAACTCTGATCATATCATTCAAACTGCCGTAATTACCTCCTAAAATTACGGAGATTAATGCGCACAAATCCACAAATGTTTACAAGTGAGAGTCCTTGAAGGACACGGCACAACTATAACCTAGAGCACAATTGTTCCCTATATAAACGTTCACTAAAACTACGACGACTTCGATTCACGGCATTATACAAGAATCGTGAAAGCGATTTCGACATTATACGAGATACGACGCAGATCTAAACACCCTAAAATCCTTCCCCGTTCCATACTTATTTTAGGTTTTTGGGATCTTGAACATTGTCTCTAGATTAAATTGGCCCGGATTTACACCTGACGGTTTCCAACACCATCAAATTAGCGCTAGAAGGAGGGCTCCTATCGACAATTATTTTAAGATCCACACTTTAATCATGCTGCCAAAGTATCAATTGAAAGCCAACAAAAATCTGGCAGAGACCGCTCAATTGTGTAGTCAACATGAAGCAAAAAAGGTCAAAGATAATACCCCTACCAATCATTAAAAAACACAAGAAATGCGTTGAACTGTTAATATATTTTACTTAATTACATATAATAAGCATTAATTATAAGATTAATATAATAATATATACTACTGTCAATCTTAAAGGTTTTTATTATTTGTTAGATTAAAGGTAATATTAATTGAACTGTCATTCAAAGTTCAAACCCTGAGTTGAATCGTGAGAAGTTGTACCAAACTGTTGACCCGATGGTATATTGACGGTTCCATGTTATTTTAATGGACGTACCATCCCAACCCGTGACCTGTCTCGAACCATCACAAACAGTTAACCCGATAGTATACCGGCACTTTATGAGACGGACGAACAATGATTCAACCACTGAACCGCCGGTTCAAGTGGCCGAACCGGACGGTTATAAACACCTCTACTCAACATACAGAGAGGGACGCATGCAAAGGAAGGCTGTCGGTGGAGGCAAATTGCTTAGTGGGTCAGCTCCCCACTTATTAATTTATTGCTTTGCTTGATTCCAAATCCAGCCTGTGCAACATTAAATCTCAACCGTCTACATTTTACCTACCAGACGATCTCGATCATCCGCTCTCTTTCTCTCATTTGACAACAACGCTTTATCTGACACTTCCTTTTCTAACAACAACGAAGAAGAAGAAGAAGAAGAAGAAGAAGAAGAGAAACTCAACACAAATAAATCCTTCAAGAACAACGCCTCCTTTTCCTCAAATATAAAATATTTACCTATATAATTCTTTTTCTTCCCTACAATGCCAACCAAAGTGTTTATTTTGGCAGTGTTGGTGGTGATTATTGGTGTTGTGGTGGCGGATGAGTCATCCACTCCGGCGAAAGTGTTGAAAGTGGTTAAAGGAAAGAAATATTGCGACAAAGGATGGGAGTGCATAGGGCCATCTATTTACTGTTGTAATCTCACCATTTCTGATTTCTTTCAGATTTACCAGTTTGAGGATCTTTTCGCCCAGCGGAATACTCCTGTAGCTCATGCTGTTGGCTTTTGGGATTACCACTCTTTCATCACTGCTGCTGCTGTTTATGAGCCCCTTGGATTTGGTACTACTGGCAATAGGACCACCCAAATGCTCGAGATTGCTGCTTTTCTTGCCCATGTCGGCAGCAAGACTTCTTGTCAGTACCCATTTCTCCTTCTTCTTCTTATTACTATTATTTATGTACGTTATTCACTTCATTGTCCTATATGCAAAAGGGATGTTTCGAATTTCTTTCAAGTGGAATTGTTGCTGGGAAATCTCTTTTTTTGGGGGTGGAAATGCGAGGGAGGGTAATGTTACCAGCAATTTTTGTTGTTATGTACATCTTTCCGATCTGGATCTAGATCTGGATCTGGATTTGAAAATTGTATGGAAGGTTGACCTGGGATGTAACACTGAATAATCTTAACTAGTAGCAGTATATGGTAGCTAGCCTCAGCTGAATTTATGATGCCAAAGGATATGCTCACTCGATTCTTGGCGGTGGTGCAGGTTCAGAACACATTGGCACACATAAGGGCTTTCTCTTGCCTTTCTTTTGTAGTTGAGAACTAATCAGATTCACTCGACTCGTAGCATAGATCAAATTGTAAATTTGTGTTATGAACGACCAACATAGTTATCAAACTAAGTTTAATATGTATAATATTGGATTTGGACATTGGCATTGTGTACATGGGCTGACGTAGGATCTCGGATAAGGGGGGTAATAATTTTTTTAAAGGCAATTAAAAAATTTAAGGGGGGGGGGCAAACTATATGCATACTACAATTTTTAGTGTATTTTTTCGGAGTCCGCCAATAATTGTGTAGACGGACAGGTGCCCATATCTCTTACCTTCAACATTCTCTTGCTCGCTTGTATTTCATGAACAAAATCTAGGGTAGTTTTTTTTGTTGGAGGGTGGGGTGGGGTGTGGTGTAGGTGGGGGATTGGGAGGTTGAATCTTTATCGTTTATTATATTTTTGCTTATATGCAGCCTTGCTGACATCCATCATCTCATCTGACATCGATGACTTTGTTGATTTTTTGATGTCCGATTGTTTGTCTTAAAAAATCAAGAAAATAAAAGGCCCGTCTTGCTAGGATTTTCAATGCCTTTGATGCTATGGTTGTGTTGTATCCAAATTTATGATGGTGATGTTTATGGCGCATGCAGGTGGGTACGGAGTGGCCACCGGTGGACCCTTGGCATGGGGTCTTTGTTACAACAAGGAACTGAGTCCTAGTCAATCTTACTGTGATGATTACTACAAGTTAACGTACCCATGCGCTCCAGGAGCAGATTACTACGGCCGTGGTGCGATACCGATATACTGGTTAGTTTTTTCGCTTTCTGTTTTGCCTTTAAGGTTGAAGACTTTTGGAAGTAAACGACCATAGAGACAGGCATATGTAGGCTATGAGGATGAGAATGTATACTTCTCCTTTTGCAAAAGTGCCTTTACCTTTTCTTCTATATTTTGTCTGGAAATTAAAAATGGATACGTTGTTCATTGAAGTGCATGTTTTCTAGTAGGAAACAAGTTAGATTTTAACAAGTGTTTTCATGTATCGCATAGCCAAGTGTTTTTTGCTGACCGTAAAAGTTGTTAGATTTTAGGATACATGTCAAAGCCATGTTTGTAAGGTGGACATTGGCTATTGTTTAGGTAGTCTGAACTTTGGTGCCATTGGTTTTGTCTCAGGAACTACAATTATGGGCAAATTGGTCTAGCCCTCCACCAGGATCTGTTGAACCATCCCGAATATTTGGAGCAAAATGCGACATTGGCTTTTCAGACTGCAATATATTCTTGGATGACGCCAAAGAAAAAGGGACAGCCTTCTTGTCATGATGCTTTTCTTGGAAAATGGAAGCCAACGAAAAACGATACAGCCTCGAACAGGTTTCCGGTTTTGGTACCACCATGAATATCTTGTACGGGGACAGTGTATGTGGTCAAGGCGATGTGGATTCCATGAACAACATCATCTCCCATTATCTTTACTATCTTGACCGCATGGGTGTTGGTCGTGAGTTAGCAGGGACCCATGATGTTCTCACTTGTGCTGAACAGAAACCATTCAATCCATCCGCACCGGCTTCATCTTCTTCATCATAAATATTGGAAGTAGCATTCGTTTATATGATCCTGTAAGTGTTGTGATCGTCCCATTACATTATTTGTGGAGAACAATATACAATAAAAAGTCTCTTTTGTTTCTGTGAGGAATGAATATATAAGTGTACTTCCCTGTATCTGTATCTGTATCTGTATTTCCTTTCAGTGTCGTTGTTGGTGCTGGTTCGGTTTGTAATATATTAAGTATAATTTTTGGCAAAGTTTTGTGATTTGTATGTTCAATTTTCATGTTGCTGTTTCGATTCTATGTATTCTTTTCTGCAGTAATTATTCAACTGGACAAAAAGGGTAAAATCCGTTTTCTCTGCAGCCAGACCTGACAAAAGGGGTAATTTTGATTTTCTCTACAGCCAAGACAAAATAGTGGCTGCATTCTCGCTGTTCTTGTGAAACCTCGTATCTTTGTAATGGATATAAAAGTCTTTTTATGATGTCACAGAACAACAAGGAGAAATACAAAAACAAAATAACAGAGGAATTATCTGGGAAAGGGAAGAGACGAAATGCAGGGTAAGATTAGACAAAAATGCAGAGAAAGAAGAAGTGGAAATTGGGGTTAAGGATAGATTTCATTAATTTCATACATAGCTCCAAAATTACGGCAAATTCCTATCTTATACCGCTAATGACCCAGCATAACAAACCGGTCACACTTGCACACAACGCACCCTTCGCCAACAGCTTTTGCCTCACTGTCTCCTGTGCATGAGCCTCGCTGATCCGGTCATTTCGCCTCTTCAACTGCGTCAACCATCGTATCTGCACAAGAAGCCCGAATCAATACAATAAATAGAACAATATAAGCGGCGGTAGAATTTGAAAATGCGTATAAAATAAAGCGACGGAAAGCTACTGGAAGCCCGTTTGGATCGATCTCCGCCACAAACTTCACATTGAGAGGGCATACACTTCCCGAAGTGGCACTCTCCATACCAGTCCACATCGGTAATCGTGCTCGATCAGGACTAAGGGCCCCGAGATAGTGTGTACCGATCATACATGTCAATAAGGGCCGCTTCAACGATATTCGCTGTCTGAGTAGCCCCGTCCCAGCCTAGGATCGCCAAAAAAGAATCGACAAATGGCTCCTTGTCATCTTGGATCGCATGAGCGGCCATAGGTGACTACTTCTCCGACCTCGATCCGAATCTCGGGAGCGGCCAGCCAACAAGAGACTCCACTTTCATGCATCGCTGGCTCCATTGATGGACTTTGTCCAGAAGATTGAAAAATAGCCGAGGACTCTTGACCTGCAACGATATCTGCCCTGGCACACTGGTCTTACAGAAACTATAAAACCTCTGGAGAACGGCTATTGACGGCTCTTGCCTCATTATTCAACATAACACTATAAAAGCCGCGATCACCCTCACTGCCCCTTATGTAAAGTCACACGGGAGGGCCTCCATCTCATTCATTATCTCAACAAAGAAAGGGTCGAATGACGGACGCTAGCCCGCGTAAAAGTGGTCAAAGTGGAAGACCAAGGCATCTTTCCTCTGGCGGGTACAACATCGATCATTCTCTTTACCATCGAAGTTGGAAAACCTATAGACCTCCAGAATGTTCTGATCGCCTTCCAATTTTTCCGATCCTCTTGTCTAGAGCCTCCTGCATGGCACACTCCGCCGTCACCCAGGGCTGTCAGGTTTCGGGGTTTTCTTCTTTTTCTTCTTGTCACCGACTTCAGCAGTTCGGCGCAGAGACCCCTTTCGACGTCTAGGCTCTGCAGGCGAACGCCTGAGCATCTCGTCACCACTAAGAAAGCCTCGTTATCAGAACCCTCCTCCACATCAACAGCGCCATCGCCATCGGAGCCATTTACGCTGACCTCCTCATCCTTTAAAGCATAATCGTACACCTCACGATCACTATTAGAATGGGATCGGTCGGACATCCTGGAAAACAAAAAGGTGAGGTGGAGAGTTAGTCACCTTGACGATACAAGTCGAGCCGAGCTTGTCCGCCCACCTCGACACCTCCCCCCTCCGATTTTCAGACTCAACGAAAAGAAAACCTAACATAAGGGTGAAATCAATAAGAACATTCATACAGAACAAGCATGGAGGAATAAGCACGGAAAATCTCAGTTATCATGTTTTTCTACTCAGAAACTTGAAGGAAATGCAAGAAAGGAAGCATGAAAGGTTGAAAACGAGAGAAAATAGTGAAAATTAAGAAGATCTAAAGACCTTATCTGAAAAGTTTGCAGAAAACGGTGCCAGAAACTGGGAAATCGTGCAGGAATCTTCAAACACCCGTCAGAAAACTCAAACTCTCTCTGGAAACCTCAATAAACAGCCGGAAATGCCTTCACCCACTCGCCGGAAAAACTTTTGCTATAGAAACTCAGAAAAGCAAAAGTGTTGAAGTGTTGGGGTTAACCCTGTAAGGAAATCAATCGAGTAGCGCAGCGGAATTTCAAAAATTGATTTCCCAATCTAGGATCGACTTTGTTTTAACAATAAACATATAAGAGAATGGACGGTAATATCACCTCGGTTGTCTAAAAGATCGACGATTTGATCGTCCAGTAGAAGTAGATGTGCACGAGCCGTCCACGTGTCCGGCCTCTACCAGTAATCCACACGAGCACCTCGCCGGAATCCCGCTAAGGATTGCTACTAGAAAAACTCGACTGTTAGGTCGACATTTTCTCTCTTTATAATCTCTCTGTAAGATGCTCTCTTATTTTCACAAGAATAATTAACTCTTGGAATTATGATGTACAAAAAGAGCTAGTCAATCCCTCCTTTATATAGAGTATGGGTCGCCCCTTTATTGTTCCAATCTGATTGGGAGAAGCTTCTTAGTAGATTGGGGAGAGAGCAAACATTTTCCTAATAAAATAAAGAAAATCCCTTTGATTGATTTATCTATTTTATTTAATATCTTATATTAAATAAATCTAAGATATTGTCAATATCTTATATTGAATATCTTTATCTTATTACCATAAATCTATTTTTCCATAAATCAATTAATATCCAATATTAATAATATGGTAATCTTATTAATTAAATTGCACAATCCAAGTGTATCATAACACTTAAATCTGCACCTCTTATAGCCATATATTGACACCCGAAATATTCTTTAATTAATGTAACTCTATGATTAATTAATTTACAAAATACATGTATATCATATATATATATTCGAAATTATGTGTATCATAATACACATATTTAATTAATCAACATAATTAATATCTTGTATTATATTTACTCATAATAAATAAATACCGCCATATGAATTTACCACTATAACCTTTATAGTATGAGATAAATTCTTTCCTTATTTGGTTATCAACTATAACCACATTTAAATCCGACTTGATGTTCATATGTGTGTGACCCGATAGACTTTCGAATATGTTGGCCGTAGACATAAGGCGCAATGACGAAAATGCCCTTCACCTTTAACGATCACGGATAGCGTCTAGCAACACGTCCATGACCCCCGATCATCGGAAGAGTCAAAACGCAATGACTACTACCTTTCATGTGCTCGGTTAGCGTGTAAATAGAATCCCATCGCTGGAGTAATATCCATACGATCGTATCTTGATCGTATCCCATAATCTGGATATCAAGCTCTCTCGGAATAACTCATTTACTCCCACTTTGTAAAGATTCATGAGAAGTAGACATCCCTTATGGGAAGACCCTTTCGGATATTCACTCCTACTTATAGGGTACGCGATTCCCGGACAACCAAACATGTATACTCCGTATGCTTCAATATCACGCCCAATCACTACCGCATGATCGCCCCATGGCTAAGGGAAACCTCAATAGTGTCAAAGCATGACAATCCACAACGTGATGCCATGTAGACTCCGGTCCTAAGGATAATACACAACCGTCACATAGTGTGACACTTAACAGTGTAAGTGGGCCAGTCTAGCGTACGCATTCTCTAATACACGTCCACGTACAGTCCAAGTGTCTCTACACTTCGATAGACGAGATCTATCCCCACCCTTAAAGACAAAAGACATCTATTACGTGCTAGTCTGTTTCATACTATCAATGCCTGCTCAACAAAGACATTAGCCTAGAGACATTTAAGTATCAAACTTATTAAAGTGATTAGAGATCTCATCAACATAATCACCTATCATGGTTTCTCTATCAGAGTTTAATACTATGGACGTTATCATATAACAATTCATAATTAGTTCTTTAAAAGAACAAATATATGACAACAGAAAAGCCATTTATTATATATGTATAATTATAAAAAAATAGTAGAAATGATCCGACCTGGTCGAATCAGTCCAACCCGATCCGATTTAGGACACTATTTCAACAAACCCCTTTATATAGAGGGAAGGTTGGGCGGTTTTCGACTGTAATAACGGTTTTGATATGAGGGCGCGTCTTTTTGAATTTCAAAATTCGAAATCGCACTTATTTCGGGGTAGTTACAGAAATAACCCAACCAATCAGAGCACGTGACCTTTCACATCAGCGGTTACGTCAGTCACTGAATCGAGGTGGCTCCTCAAATCGACCCCGTCGATGAATTTCTCTCCGCCAACTTTAAAGACCGTCCGCTTCATAGTGCTGCCCCATCTAAGCCCGTCCGCTTCATAGCGCGGCATCACAAGACCATCCGCTTAATAGCGTGGTACTTAGGTTCGTCCGCTTCATAGCGTGCAATCCGCGGCGAGTCGTTTCACAATATAAAAGCTGCATAAGACCATCCACTTCATAGCGAGGCATCTAAGACCGACGCCCACGAGTTCGGCTTTCCGACCACGCTAGCAAGAGATCCGCTTCACAGCAAGTCCTCTCGGCACAAGGTTATCGATCCGCAGACAAATTTACTCCCCGCCTTTCATTTCATGCAAATTCTTAAGGCACGGAGTAAGGGGCCATTGATACGCCTGATCCGCCATCGGGCCCGCGGATCCACCATTGGGTCTGTCTGACTGCCCTAACAGTATAGGAGGTCATCGGCCCGCCGAGTCCACTTACATCTAAGCCGGACAAGGGCCAAAGACCAGTCAATAAGACCTCAACTTGCCATCCTCCTAGACGCGACCCGAGGCAATCGGGGCGGCCGATCGACCCTCGTGAGTACGAGCCCGCCGCATGGCCGAGTGAGCTAGCTGCCACATGACGATTGCAAGATAAAGACTCTACTAATAGCTAGGTGATGGGACCGCCCTGCGTCGGACCCGCCGTGACAGCTGTCTAGTTTAATTATTGTCTTATGACTCTTTATTATGTCTTATTGTCATGGGCCAATTATTTAAAAGGACTGATTATCAAATTATTAGGGGTAATATGACACACCGAAATTTTATTTAGTTATAAGGACATTCTAATTTTAAGAAGAAAACTTATTTAGTTATAAGGACATTCTAATTTCAAGTGGATAAAAAGGAAGAAGGAAAAAAAGGAAGGAGGAAAAAAAAGCATTCAAAGTAAAAATAAAAAATAAAAAAAAAACTTACTGAACGTGTGGGTGGTTTTTTTTTTGTTTTTTTATTTTTTAATTCACCATATTTCTAAAGGTCATATATTTTGATCTAAAACTTGGATCATCATAATTTTTTCACTAAAATTCATGTTTTTTTGTCTTCTTTATTCTAAAATCAAATTTGAGATTTTTCCGAATAAATTTCATAAAATCAATTTTTTTCTTCATAAAAATCGACGTGACGTATTGATCACCGTCATGCATTGACCACCTACCCGGATGCATTGGCAATCGGGATCCATTAACCACCCCGATGCATTGACCGCCGCGATTCATTGGCTACCATGATGTATTGACCGCCGCGATCCATTGACAACCTTATTGTAGCGATCTATGCAGTGATGTCTTATTGTAGCGATTTATGCAATGTCGTCTCATTGTAGCGATTTATGCAATGACTTCTTATTGTAGCGATCTATGCAGTGATGTCTTATTGTATCGAATTATGCACTGACGTGTTATTGTAACGATTTATGCAGTGACGTGTTATTGTAACAATTTATGCATACATTTGGTTGTAAAAATATGCCTTTAAACCAAAAAAAAGAAAAGAAATACAGTTATTTTACAAAGTTATTGAAAATTTAAACCAACACTAATCAAATAAACCAACATCAATCAAATATTTAAAGATAACAAAGAAATAAGTTATTTTACAAAGTTATCAAATGTGTGTATCAAGTTGTATATGCGGTGACATCAATATCATTGCATCAGTTATCTAATTGTAAATACAATCATCAATGTCACTGCTTCAGACATCAATGTCACTGCATAAGTCATCAATGTCCCTACATCAGACATCAATGTCACTGCATAATTCATCAATGTCACCGCATCAGACATCAATGTCACTGCATAAGTCGTCGATGTCACTGCATCAAACATCTATGTTATTGCATAAGTCATCAATGTCCCTGCATCAGACATCAATGTCACTGCATAAAACCTAACAACTGCATCAGTCATCTCTTCTCTTGTTTTACATTTCTCCAAATATGGAGCTTTTACTATGGATAGAAGTACAAATTTGGTGAAACAACAAAGACTCTTCACTATGACTCTTGTAATGGCCACACGTTGTTTGTGCCCTCTTGATAATTGGATTCATTGTGGAATCCCTCAATTCTTTAACACGATCTTGAATCATTTGATGATCTTGTTTAGCTTAATGTCCCTGCATCATTCATCAATGTCAGTGCATCGGACATCAATGTCCCTACATCAGTCATCAATGTCCCTGCATCAAACATCAATGTCCTTGTAACAGACATCAGTGTCACTGCATAAGTCATCAATGTCACTGCATCAGACATCAATGTCACTGCATAAGTCATCAATGTCCATAAGTCATCAATGTCACTGCATCAGACATCAATGTCACTGCATAAGTCAGCAATGTCACTGCATAAGTCATCAATGTCCCTGCATCAGTCATCAATGTCACTCCATCAAGTAGCATGTAAATCAGAAAAATATTTCTTACTTCAGTAGTTCTTGAGCTTACACTTCTTTGTCAAAAGGCATCAAAACCATAAAAAACAGATCATGCTAAGCAAATGATTCAAATGAAACATCATTATTTTCTCCTGAGAAATTACAAATACTCCCCGTCCCAAACCATACATTGTTTAGAGTTTTCACACGGTTTAAGTTGAACGATGTCATAAATTCGAAGAATAAAAGCCTAAAATACCCTTTCACTATCATTAATGATGCAATAGTCGTAAAATACCATTTCAGTGACTATTTACAGAGGCTTAATTAATTTCATGTATCATTTCAATCATGCGTGAAACTTTAAAACCATTTTAGGTTCCTTAGAACATGTGAATTGCTTTATTCATATTCTTTGGAACATGCGAATTTCTTTGTTCATTCAAGTTTACATTATTTTATTTTTATTCAAGAAAAAAACGGATAAAGAAAAATTAAACATGCAAACAGCAAAAGAAAGAAGTTGCGAGTTCATTACCAAGAAAACCTCTTGGAAAAGTTGTTCCACCACTCTAAGGAAGGAGGCCCTGAAGGGCAAAGTGGGAATTGTGGAGTAGCAAGAGTGGCATTTAGGTCAACCCCTTGTTCTTCCGGTGTCGTCTTCTTCATCTTTTGTCCTCTGATTGATACCATTATTGAATGAAAGATTATCAAAAAAAGAAAAAGCAAAAAAAAGGTGCAAATTCTTTCAAGAACACGAATTGAAAAACAAAAAGAAGAAGATTGATTCTATTGCTTAAAAAAGAAGATCAGAATACTAAAAGAAAAAAGCTACAGAGATTGTTTAAATTGTTTTCTTGGGGTTCTTGAAGAACATGCAGTGGCAAAGTGTGTGCGTTTTTTTTTCTTTCTTGAGGCTTCGTTTATATAATTTGGACATCTTCATTCATCTCCAGTCTTTCCGACGTTAACGATGGTTGAGAATAGAAAGACGGAAAAATAGGAAAAGAAAAAAATTAGATCGTCCTTATAACTAAATATTATTTTGGAGTGTCCTAAATGATCATTAAGTCTCTAACGACGGCCTTATAACTAATAACCACTATTGTCATTATCTTGATCATGTTTAATAGCTCGCAAATACATAGAGGCTTAGTGTAACTCACAATCCATCTACAATATTATAAAAAGCAGACACACTCTGCCAATTTGTCGACTATTATGCTCGCCGTTCATTTCCCTAGTCTGACCACCGTATTTTCTTTATCACCGCCATGCACCACCAGTTTTTATACAAACACACAGCCATATGTCCACCACTAAAACTCCGCAAACATCACCGTGATGATTCCGACATTATCCCTTATGAGCCGGGTGATGATTCCGATGAGGCTTCAAACGGAAAACCAGAAAAGACGGCCCTTGGTTGCCGGAATTGATGATTGGAAACTGCAAATATAAGGTATGACCGGAGAAGACGGCTTTCACATAATCTATCCCGGTAATGGAGCCAAACTGATACGGTGGTAAATATCACGGGTGCAGTATTTGTGTGTTTGCTTAAAGCTCAAGAAAAAGCTATGATGATTAGCAAGAACAATATGAATGTATGAGAGAGAGTGTTTGTCGACAAATTGGCAGGGCTTGGCTGCATATTTCAATTGTATGTTGATCCTTTGTGAAGAGGGATAATGCAGCTATTTATAGGGCTCACATAGTCGGTTACAAGACGAGTATAAAATACAACTTATAATCTATTGACATGCGAGTCGAGCTCATTCTATGAGAGCTGGCTCGTATCTTGACTCATGCGGATTCTCCTTATAACCTGACTGGACTGCCTTGTTGCGCGGGCTTCGTATTGAGGGGCAAGCTGGTCGGCCCCCAGTGCTTCATCTCTCCTGATACATGGCGTGTGAAGGCTTTATGGGCGCCCTCTACCTAATTGACTACAAACTTCGTGATGGCATAAGACGGGCTTGATTGTTTTCGTTGCTACTCGTCTTACTTATAACGCGAGATGATCGGATCAAGGATCCTAATCATTATTGAACAAAGGGGTTGATCCAACAAGAATCCGCGGGTGCGTTTATGAATCTGACTTATCAACGTCAATAACATCGGATCTATCATCAACTAACAAAATATCGACCGGAAATCAAAGTTCATATACTGTAAATGACCAACTAACAACAATACAATAAACTCTTACACTAAAAATATACACATTACATAATATGGAGTTTTTGCAATAAAAGTATTTACCCTTCTTAATGATTGTTTGATGAAGCAACCCAACCCAACCCAGCAATTAAACCCAGCAACCACAGGCATGAATTCTTGAAGGTAAGATATTTGTCGTAAGGGAGTGAAATTGGACTCGTCACGTCAATAACCAGGATATTAAATATATTGACGTGGAGGGTGATTGAACGTCGATATTACCGACGTTACGACATTTCACACGTCAATAATAACCACGTGTTACTTAAAAACGAGTTTTTCAAAAAACAAACTTTTATTACAAATGTTTCGACCAAGCGTGATTATCAAATTTCTCGAGGATTAGGTTTTCAGGGAAAGGGCTTATTTGTAAGAATGAGAATAATTTACTTAATTAATTTGGGTATTTGTTTATAAGAACTAGTTTAAAGACTTAATTATGCACTTAGGACATTCAAAAAAGATAATCTTTTATAAGGACAATTTTTTGTACAACTTTCCTAAATTACCCTTTAATCAATTTTGTTGTGCAGATAAGGCTATTAAATTGCCTTTCTGCTTTGATCTCACTGAATTTGGCCAACGCTAAACGGATCTTCTGAGTTTAGGCGTGTGTTCTATTGCTCCGGCATGACATCAGAGCTCAATACTATTTCGTAATCATAGGGAAATTGTCTTATAGTCCTAATTTTTCACGTGGGTGCTTTGAACTTCAATAGTCTATCATGTGTGTATAGTTTTTATTTGTACTTACTTCTGTTATAATATGAGATTTTGATTTCTTACTGTAGCTGAAAGTGTGTGAAAATGACTATTTTCATTAACTGGACTTCACATATGTTAGTGTGGATGTTAAAATCTATTTCAAAAAGAGCTATACATTTTTTCCATTAGAACACTGATGTTAAAAGAATATATCTTTTCATTTGGTTTGCTTAACCTTATTACGGTCATATATGAATGATGTTTTTCTCTTATGTAGGTACTCACACATTTATAATCGAGATGGTACACAACTTCACTGCTTGAATGTGCTCTCTCATTTTTGCATTTGGATTTCAAAGAAATGTCCAGAAAATTCTGATTGCTCAAAATTTGTTGAATCAATATTGCCCAATTTGTTGAATATTGTGAGACGTGGGTTGTTGAATATTTTTGAGTTTGATTTGGAAGAAAATTGGTGCAGTGACATGAATTTGATGGTGGGTTTGAGTATGATTCGGAATACAATTATGGTGTTATTGGATGTCACTTCATAAAATGTTAGTGTCGTTGAGTGTCACTGCATTTCATAAGGTGTCACTTCATAAAATGAGATATCAAAATAAAGAGGACGAAAAGATATGAATTAGCTTGAAAAATTAATGTTGATCATAGTTTTATATCAAAAGATAGAGCCGTTTGAAGTTGATTTTATGAAAAGAAATCGTTTTTTTTTCTTCTGAAATTGAGTCGGAAAAATATCAAATGATATAGGCATTTTAGAGGATTTTGGATACCCTTGTGGTATCTTTAAGATGTGTATGCGGGCTCTTTTATCAGTTATGTGCATTGCACTGCAGATAAAATATTGATGTCACTACATAATTGATTGCCGATGTCACTGCATAAATTTTTGATTTCATATATGATTGCCGATGTCACTACATAAAATGTTGATGTCACTGCATATTTGATTGCCGATGTCATAGTATAAATTTTTGATGAAACGCATATATGGTCGGCGATGTCACTATATAAATTGTTGATGAAACGCAAATGTGGTTGGCGATGTCACTACATAAATTGCTGATGAAACGCATATAGGATTGCCGATATTACTAAATAAAATGTTGATATCACTGCATATATGATTGCCGATGTCACTGCATAAAATGTTGATATCACGGGCCTCTTTTGCTTAAAAGGATGCCCGGGTTTTTTTTAATTTTAGTATGGATACCAACTCTGAGGTTCATGTTTAGATTCAATTGCCCAATCTTCATCGCGGTGTCTCTGCATCGTGGTGTCACTTCACAAAATCAAAATAAAGAGGACGAAAAATATGAATTAACGTGAAAAATTTATGTTGATCATAGTTTTATATCAAAAGATATAGCCGTTGAAGTTGATTTTATGAAAAGAAATCATTTTTTCTGAAATTAAGTTAGAAAAATATCAAATGATATAGGCATTTTAGAGGATTTTGGATACCCTTGTGGTATCTTTAAGATGTGTATGCGGGCTCTTTTATCAGTTATGTGCATTGCACTACAGATAAAATATTGATGTCACTACATAATTGATTGCTTATGTCACTGCATAAATTATTGATTTCACGCATTTATGATTGCCGATGTTACTACATAAAATGTTGATGTCACTGCATATTTGATTGCCGATGTCACTGCATAAATTGTTGATGAAACGCATATATGGTTGGCGATGTCACTACATAAATTGTTGATGAAACGCATATATGATTGCCGATGTCACTACATAAAATGTTGATATCACTTCATATATGATTGCCGATGTCACTGCATAAAATGTTGATATCACGGGCTCTTTTGCTTAAAAGGATGCCCGAGTTTTTTTAATTTTATTTTAGCATGGATACCAACTCTGAGGTTCCTGTTTAGATTCAATTGCCCAATCTTCATCGCGGTGTCTCTGCATCGTGGTGTCACTTCATCACGGTGTCTCTGCATCGTGGTGCTCTGCAATGGGGGTGGTCATGCATCACGGTGTCTCTGCATGGGGGTGGCCACTGTATCGCGGTGGTTAATAGATTGATGGTGGTCAATGCATCGTGGCGGCAATGCATCACGGTGGTCACTGCATTGGAGGTGTCTCTGCATCCCGGCGTCTCTGCATCAGGGTGGTCACTGCATCACGGTGTGTCTCTTCATCGGGAGTGGTCACTGCATCGGGGGTGGTCACTGCATCGTGGTGTCTCTGCATCGGGGTGGCCTGTGTATCGCGGTGGTCAATAGATTGATGGTGGTCAATGCATCGCGATGGTCACTACATTAGAGGTGTCTCTGCATCGGGGTGGTCACTGCACCACGGTGTGTCTCTGCATCGGGAGTGGTCACTGCATCGTGGTGTCTCTACATCGGGGGTGGTCATTGCATCGTGGTGTCTTTGCATCGGGGTGGCCAGTGTATCGCGGTGGTCAACAGATTAAGGGTGGTCTATGCATTGCGGTGGTCAATGCATCGCGATGGTCACTGCATTGGAGGTGTCTCTGCATCGCGGCGTCTCTGCATCGTGGCGTCTCTGTATCAGGGGTGGTCACTGCATCGTGGTGTCTCTGCATCGGGGGTGGTAACCGCATCGTGGTGGTCAATCCATCGGGGTGGTCACTGCATCAGGGTGATCACTGCATCGCGGTGTCTCTGCATCGCGGTGGTCACTTCATCGTGGTGGTCAATACATCATGGTTGTCAGCGCATCGTGGTGGTCACTCATTGCTGTGTCACTTCATCGCGGTGGTCAATGCATCGGGGTGGTCACTGCATCACGGTGGTCAATGCATCGGGGTGGTCAATGTATCATGATGGTCAATGAAAAAAATAAATTTTCACCGTCCAGAAAAAAATAAAAAATACCACACTTTTTACAACCTCCAAGGTAAAAAAAACAAAAAAAAACACAATAGCGTGTGTTTCAAAAAAAAAAAAAACAACAACAACACATTCAACGTACATTTTTTTTTTCTTCTTCATTAAGGGTATTTGAATCTATCTATCTAATTTGTGTCCTTATAACTAAATAAGATTCCTTAGTGTCTTATTTGCCTAATTAAGTCTATTTTGTGTCCTTTTGGACCCTTGCCCATAATTAATATTACGGAGAAAATGGAATGAGAAGAGATTAATTTAGAAATATGATATTTGTCCACTCACAAAAAAGATTATATATGATATAGTGATAATTGTATACATTTGTGGACTTATAATAAAATACAATTTTAATAAATTTGTGGTATTGATAGTAATTTTGAATTGTAATGTAATAAAACAATATAATCGAGAAATGTGGTGTAATAAGTAATTGTTGTGGTGTCATTAAAACTATCCTACATGAACGAACATAACTCAAACATAACATTTCATTCGTTTATCAAACGAATAACTCATACCCGATCATGTATTGAATAAACTTAAACTCAAACATTTAGTATTCAGTTTGGTTGAGTTTGTTACATCTATAGAGGTAAATCAAATGAAATAATAGTGTTTTTAGAAACCAAATGAAATACTAGTTTATTGTCACGACGCGTATCACTTTTAGTCCATACTTAAAAAGTAAATTCATTTATTTATTTTATTTCATTAATCAACACTTAGAATTGGAATAATTGGTTTTTTTAAGCTCAAAATTTGAAGTAAAAATAAAAAAAATACTTTTTATGAATTTAACTCCTCATTAAGTCACCAATTAACTCTTCATTTTAACTCCTCACGAAGTCACCATTTAACTCTTCTTTTCCACTTCCTTTGCCTTATTCCTTCTATCTGTCTATCTATCTTATTCACTTGCTAGCAAATCCTATTAGAAAAATTCCAAGAAACTAAGCCATTTCAAAGAATATTTCGTAGCAAGTCCAAGAAGTTCATTACCAAGCTAGGATGGGAAATTCTTGTTATTTCTTAGCGCCAGATGTTGCTGATGATTTCAACAATCCAAAAAGGAAAGGAAATGCTATCAATTGCTATTTTAATTTTATGTTTTGAAAGTACATTATTTTCCATTAAACTTTTTGATATTATAGTTAGAATATAAATTTTACGATTTCGTATACATTGGGTTTTAGGATATAAGTTTAGAATAATGTTAGAAACTGTTCATTGCCAACAGGGTGGTGCATAAAATGGAAATTTTTCTATGTTTATGATTTTTCCTACCTTCTATTGATGACGGTCAAATTATACCCGTAAAAGTCATCAACGTTGTCTTAAATCGAGCTTAATAATATATATATTTTATATTAAATCACATGTTTATATTGATTATTTAATGTTATGTGATTTATAAGATATACTTTGGTATTTATCTGTTTTTATTATTTAAATATGATTTACTGTGCGATAAATATTGATTTTATAGATTGCGATGAATCGGAGGATATCTACCATCGGAGGAAGTAAATCTCAAGATAAATCACGGCAGAATCGGATTGCATTAAAGATAAATACCGAAGCAGCACGAAAAGTGGAGTAAGGAACAAGAAAAGCCAGCGAGCCAATCAGAGTAGAGAGGACTCGCTGGCAGCGAGTCATCAGCTCACTGGGGGCGAGTTCAGTAAACCTGGGAGATCGGCCGGGAGTTATCTCTACGCGTTTTAGGGTTTTCAAATATATCTTTAAGTCGGCCTAAGTCTCTATATAAAGGAGCAGCCACGAATTTTATTAGACACACTTTAGAAAAATACAATTCCACAATATTGGTTCTAGTTTCAATACAAGTTTTCTTTATTTTATGTTCTTTCATTACGGAGTCGTTAGAATCGCGGGTTAGAGATCGTATCGAGGAGTGGGAATCACGCTCGTCTTCGAGGGTAATGTCTACTCAATTATGAAATCTTTATTCGTAGATCTAATTTATTTCGTGATGGAGTAGTCATTTGTGTATTGATTTCATGATTTAGTTAATTAACGAACCCATGTTTATGTAGATCTGAGACGTAAAAGACGTTTCACGAGCAAATCTGGTTCAGATCTGAGCTTGCTGGTAGCAAGATCTGTGATGTTCTTGATTTGTCTGTGAACGGCTTCGACTACATCAGGTTCTCTGCTTTGTAATTAAAACGAGTAATTAAACTTGATCAACTTAATTATTTGTCATCGTAATTTAACATGAAACTCAAAAAGTGATTGTTACTTAGGACAGTGATTGAATCGGTGTCTAAGAAGTACGCCTAACCATAGGAATGTTGCTTAGATGAGGTTACGGTTTATACCGGCATCCCTAGTTTTGTAATTGTGTCAGAAGTTATATGAGACGGAGGCCTATGAAGCGAAGTCACATGACGGAGACACAATGATCTAGATGGCCTACCCGGAGCTAGATCTATCTTAGGGGATGACTCCCGTAGTCAAAATAATTAATCTTAAATGTCTTATTTTGTCTCGTCGTCAATCTACATAGCATGGGGGAGTAATTACTACTAGCGTTATCAATACCGTTTGTTAATTATTTATAAAACCTATAAAAAAAATGTGTCTTAGTGTTATTGTGTCTTTTGCTGGTTTTGTGTTTCTATTGTGTTAATTTTAGTTCTACGTTATTGTTGGTCGGAGACCGCCTTTAATTTGCTTTTAGTTTCATAAGTTATATTTCATTTAAGCCGAGTCTCTGTGGGATCGACCTCGACTCTATCTAACTATACTAAGATTGAACCTAGTTCTCTTGCTAGTGTGTTATTTAGGTATCGAGTATTTTTATTAATTGACCCGACATCAAGTTTTTGGTGCCGTTGCCGGGGACTCGTGTCATTAATCAAGTATAGCTTATTTTATTAAAAGTAAATTCGTAAATATTGTGAATAGTGTCTGTTTAATTAGTTTTCGTAGCATAGAATTAACCTGTTAGTGTCGTAAAACAAATCAGGCGCTTTCAGATTGCACTGGTCTCTCATTGGCAATGAGCTCCTGTCACATTGAGCCACCGCTTTTTCTGGCGCTTTTGTTCGCTTTGTTTTACATAGTTTCTGCTTTGTGTTTTCGTATTTTTTCATAATTTTTAGAGTCTTTTTTAGTTTCATTTATATAGTCTAGTTAAAGGCCTAGCCTTTAAAGTTTTTAATTGTTTTATTGTTTTTTGTTATTTTATAGTACGCTACTAGGAAATAGAAGGAACCGCTTGAGCTTTATAATCCTGAAATAGAGAAATTTGCAAGGCGAAATAGGAAGTTAGCTAGAGAACTGGCTAAACAAAGAGAAGAGGATCCAAATCTTGAGGAAAGCGAGCACGAATTGGAAGAAGGACATACAACCAATCATTCTGAGCATTCTGAATCTGAGGCAGAAATGGAAGGCATTCTGAACAATCCGAACCAGGTACTTAATCCTGAACAAGTTATTAATAATGCCAATAATGTTAATAATGTGAATAATCGTAATGCTGATAATGGAAACCAAGCCCTAGTTCAAGGAGCGAGGCGCACTTT
Organism: Gentiana macrophylla; assembly: GCA_026214975.1. Taxonomy (NCBI): domain Eukaryota; kingdom Viridiplantae; phylum Streptophyta; class Magnoliopsida; order Gentianales; family Gentianaceae; genus Gentiana; species Gentiana macrophylla. The sequence goes on along the minus strand of CM047816.1, from coordinate 63,187,569 downwards.
ACAAAGTTATGCAACACCTACTATTGAGCAATTCATTCCCGCTATCGTATCACCACAAAATGCTGCGGAAGTCTATCACCCTAGGCCTAATGTAATTCAAACAGTGACCAAATAGTGACCAACTATTCCACTTTTCATGGAATCCAAAACGAGGATCCTGGTGTTCACGTGACAAATTTCTTGGAAATCGTTAGCACTGTGAAGCCAGAATTAATCCCGGAGGGGAACAATCGTCTTAAGCTTTTCCCTTTCACTTTGAAAGATAAAGCTAAGCAATGGCTTCTCTCTTTAGAGGCTGGATCTATCACCACTTGGGAACAATTGTTGAAAAAATTCATGAATAAGTATTTTCCTTTAGGAAAAACCTTTAAGTTACGCCAGGACATCTTAGGATTTAAGCAACAACCTGGGGAGAGTTTTGATCAAGCTTGGGAGCGTTTTAAGGAAGCTATGAGGAAGTGTCCTCATCATGATATCTCTCTTTGGATTTTAATGCAAACTTTTAACCATGGATTGAGAAAGACTGAGAAAATTAGAGTAGACGCCTCTAGCAATGGAGCGTTTGTTCTTTTATCTCCTGAGGAGGCACAAGGAAAGATGGAGCAAATAGTGATGAATAGTCAATGGGGAGGCAATGACATAACTACTGTGAAGATGGCCGCTGATGTATTTGAGGATAGTGCATCAAATAAAATCTTAGAAGTTATCAACAATAAGGTGGATGGAATGCAAGAGAGGATGGCAAGAGTAGAGAATGGGACTGGAATTGAAGTGATTCATCAAAATGAGAATGCTGGTACTGAAGAAGCCAATTATATTGGAAGACAAGGAAACCAATGGGGAGGATATAAGCCTAATCATAACCATCCTGGATTCTGATATAGTGACCCTAATGGAGGAGATGGGCCTAAACCGCCTACTACTTATGTACCCCATCAAATTAAAACTTTTGGTTGGGAAGTTGTGATAGAAAAAATGAGTAATGTCGTTACTGACAATATGGGACAACTTTCAAAATCAATGGCTGAGTTAGCCAGTAACTTTAGCCAATATTGTCAGAAGAATGATGCTAAGGTGACCAACCAAGAAGCCATAGTCCAAAATCTCACTCACCAAATAGGACAGTTAGCTGAGCAAGTCTCAACTAGACCTCCTGGAGGATTACCAAGCAACACTGATAAAAACCCTCAGGATTTGAATGCGATCATGACTAGAAGTGGGAAAGAAGTAACTCCACCATATTTAAAAGGGAAAGAGAAAGCCGTAGAGAGTAAGGATGGTGAGCCAAGCAAGGAAGCAAATGCCTCTGGAACCTTGCCTGAGCAAAAAACCTATAAGGAACCTGCTGGCCCTAGAGTTGAGCTTTATAATAATAAGTATCCTATTTTCACTGATGTCGATCCTTCAACCTTACTTTATCCTCCACGCAAATCTAAGCCTAAGGTTGATGACAAGAGGTATAAGAAGTTCATAGATATCTTTAGAAAGTTACACATCAATATACCTTTAGTTGAAGCACTTGCTGAGATGCCTGAGTACACCAAGTTCTTAAAAGAAGCTGTCTCTACTAAGAGGAAATTTAAAGACCATTTGCCTAAATGAGGAGTGCTCAGCCATTCTTCAACATAATTTACCCGCTAAGTGCAAGGATCCGGGAAGTTTTCTCATTCCCTGCACCATAGGTAACGTATGTTTGAACAAGGCCTTGTGTGATCTAAGAGCGAGCGTAAATCTGATGCCTCAAACCATTTTTCAAAAGCTAGGTATGAAAGACCTTAAAAAGACTTCAATTACTTTGCAATTAGCTGATCGTTCAATTAAGGAACCTTGTGGAGTGGTTGAGGATGTGTTTGTAAAAGTTGAGAAGTTTGTGTTTCCTGTCGACTTTGTTGTGCTAGATATGGAAGCTAACTACGAAGTGCCCCTAATCTTAGGAAGACCTTTTATGGCCACTAGTAGGATGCTTATCGATGTTTACAAAGGAGAGTTAGTGTTGAGAGTTAATGGAGATGAAATAGCGTTCAACGTGCTTGACACTATGAAGACACCTGATGATGAAGAGAATGCATGTTTCATGTTGGATTCTGTTGACAAGCTTGTCAATGACTTCCAAGAATATGAGGATATTAAGGATTTCCTCGAGGCTACCCTAGAATTAGAGGATGAAGTGAAATATGAGCGTAGCGAGGAAGAAAAAGTGATATGGCCTGGATTTAGTAGAGGAACCCCTGGCCATGTTGAGGAGATAAAGTCTACCGAGGTTGAGAAATTCTACCATAGACCGACGTGGCATAAGTTCTTAGAACTTAAGCTAACCGGACAAAAGTTAAAGACCTCGTTAGAAGAACCACCTACAAATCTGACGTTGAAGCCTTTGCCTGCACATTTGAAGTATGTATTCCTTCAAGAAAAGACCTTGCCGCTTATTATTTCTACTGCCTTGACTGAAATACAAGAAGAAAAGCTGATGAGAGTGTTGAGAGAGTATCGCGGAGCATTTGGATGGACAATAGCTGACATTAAAGGCATTAGCCCTAGCGTTTGTATGCATAAAATCTCCGTTGATCCTGCAAAGAAAGCGGTTGCACAACCCCAAAGAAGGTTGACTCCACAATTGAAGGACGTGGTTAGGGATGAAGTTATTAAGATGTTGGAAATGGGAATCATCTTTCCTATCTCTGATAGTGAATGGGTTAGCCCGATCCACGTAGTTCCTAAGAAGGGAGGTTTGACGGTGCAAGCTAATGAGTCAAACAAGTTAATTCATGTTAGACTCATTACTGGTCATAGAGTGTGCATTGACTTTAGGAAGTTGAATGATGCAACTCGTAAAGATCACTTCCCTCTTCCCTTTATTGATCAAATGCTCGAGAGACTGAGCGGACATGCGTTTTATTGCTTTCTTGACGGTTACTCGGGATACTATCAAATTCATATCGCACCCGAGGATCGTGAAAAGACCACTTTTACATGTCCATATGGAACCTTTGCTTACAACAGAATGCCTTTTGGTTTGTGCAACGCACCAGCAACGTTTCAAAGATGCATGATTTCTCTGTTTGCTGATATGGTTGAAGATTTCCTAGAAATCTTTATGGATGATTTCTCCGTATTTGGAGATGATTTCGATTCATGTCTCACGCATCTAGCACGAGTGTTGAAAAGATGCGAGGAGACGAATCTGGTGCTTAACCGGGAGAAATGTCATCTTATGGTTACTGAAGGTATAGTACTTGGCCACCGTATTTCAAAGAACGGTATAGAGGTGGATAGAGCAAAAGTAGAGGTGATTAAAAAACTACCTCCACCAACCAATCTTAAGACATTGTGAGGTTTTCTTGGCCATGCAGGATTCTATCGTCGGTTTGTGAAGGACTTTTCCTTAATCTCTAGACCTCTTACTGAGTTATTGGCCAAGGATGTGCCATTTGTGTTTACTAATGAGTGCATGAAAGCTTTCAATGAGTTAAAGAGCATGCTTATTACTGAACCCGTTCTGATAGCGCCTGATTGGAATCTACCTTTTGAGTTGATGTGCGATGCAAGCGATACTGCTATAGGTGCTGCCTTAGGACAAAGGAAAGATATGATCTTTAGGCCCATCTACTATGATATTCGAACTTTAAATACTGCTCAAAGGAATTATGCAACTACTGAGAAAGAGCTTCTAGCTGTCATCTTTTCATTTGACAAGTTCAGATCTTATCTAGTGGGATCTAAAGTCACTGTTTGGACTGACCATGCAGCTTTGAAGTACCTTTTAGCCAAACAAGATTCCAAGCCAAGGTTATTAAGATGGATTCTACTATTGCAAGAGTTTTATGTAGAAATCCGTGATAAGAAAGGATCTGAGAATTTGGTTGCGGATCATTTTTCCCGTTTACAAATGGAGGATAATGAGCCAATGACCGAGATTGGAGAAACATTTCCTGATGAAAAGTTATTCTCCATCACGGCCATACATGGAAAGGATGATTGCGCTGCAGTATCTTTGCGTGTTGAGGTTGTGAAGGAGAAGAAACAACCATGGTTTAAGACTTTGTGAACTACCTATCCGCGAAATACTTGCCACCAAATCTCAACCCCCAAGAAAGAAAGAAATTCTTTAAGGATCTTAGGCACTATTATTGGGAAGAGCCCTATCTGTTTAAGCTAGGATCCGACAATGTCTTTAGGAGATGTGTGCCGGAAGAGGAGATGTATGATATCCTTAAGCATTGCCATGCTTATGAAACCGGAGGACATTATGGAGGAGACAAGATCATAAGCGAGTAAAGTTCTCCAATGTGGTTTTTACCGCCACTTTGTTCAAAGATGCGCATCAATATGCTAGATCTTGTCATTCTTGCCAAATGACGGGAAATATCTAGAGAAGGAATGAAATGCCACTGAAGAATATCCTAGAGGTGGAACTCTTTGATGTTTGGGGTATTGATGTTGTGGGACCCTTTACTTCGTCTTTGTCCAACCGCTATAACTTAGTGGCGGTCGACTACGTGTCCAAATGGGTTGAGGCCATTGCTTCGCCTACTAACAATGCGAAAGTTGTACTGAAGTTCTTAAAGAAAAATATCTTTACGCGGTTTGGAACCCCTCGTGCCATTATTAGTGATAATGGAAGCCATTTTTGTAATAGGCCATTTGACAAGTTGATGATTAAATACGGGGTTAGACACAAGTTAGCTACTGCTTATCACTCTCAAACAAGTGGACATGTTGAGGTTACAAATCGAGAAATAAAGCGCATTTTTGAGAAAACTGTGAATACGACTAGAAAGGATTGGACGTCGTTGAGATTAGATGATGCTTTATGGGCTTATAGGACTGCTCATAAGGCGACTATTGGTATGTCCCCTTATAAAATTGTGTTTGGAAAAGCATGTCATCTACCGGTTAAACACCGTGCCATGTGGGCTACGCGTATGTTGAATTTTGATGAGAGTTTAGCTGAAGAAAGAAGATTGTTGGAATTGACTCGCCTAGAGGAGTTTCGTCTGGAAGCCTATGAAAATGCAAAAATATTTTAGGAGCGGACAAAGAAATTTCATGATAAGAAAATATTGGACCGCACCTTTAAGGAAGGCGCACAATCTGGTTCTTCTTTACAATTCGCGCTTGAGACTCTTTCCTGGCAAGTTAAAATCACGATGGTATGGCCCTTATCAAGTGAGTAAGGTTTTTCCTTCTGGAGCTGTTGAGGTATTAAACCTTAAGGATCAATCCACTTTTGTGGTTAATGGACACCGTGTTACATTGGTCTTGGTCAAGGAACGGAGGAGGAAGTCTTCACTCTTGAATATTCCACCTATACTTAAACCATCGTTGAATTAAGTCGAGCTGGCAACTATAACCTCAGAACTATTTCTTGAAAGCTATCTTTTACTTTTGTTTTTGTTTTGTTTGAATAAAGTAGTATGAGACTGTTAAGGTTTTTTTCATCTCGCCATGTTCCGATTCTAAGTTCGGAATAAACGAGGTTTTTTCCTTGATAGCCGCCATGTGAGTTATGTAGTTTTAACTCTTTGGTTTTCCTTGTCGTTGGTTGTATGAAATAAAGTGGCTTAATTTGTTTTTGGATATTTTATATCTAATTACTGCCACATTATTTTATAACTTCCATTGACATGTTATTAACGGTTTTGTGGAGTTTCTGTTTGGTTTGCTTAAACATGGTTTTGTTTGCTTCTCCACGACGTGCTTGGATCACTCCTATATTCTGCATTTACTTGAGAGCCGTTTCCAGAGCTAAGTCTTTTTCTTAAATTCTCCTTTTTCTTTGTCATTGAGGACAATGACAAGTTTAAGTGGGGGGTAGGAGACTTAGCTATGTGTTATAATTGAACAATTGATTGAAACGGTGAAAAATGAAACATGAAAAAAATTGAACAAATGCTTTATCTCGTACCCATAGATTTGTGAGTTCTTATACATAGAATTAGCAGGGAAGGAACCAAGTTGCATGAGTACGTGATCATTTTATACTTATGTGAATGTAAATTTAAGGATATTCATGCTGACCATTGCAAGTAGTTATTTATTATTCGATTACTCAATTTGTGGATCGACGTTTACCGCACGAATTGTAATAACTAGAAGAATTATGTGTACATTGCGCAGATGATTGGTTATGCAAACTTAGTGTCGATATTTATCTGCTGATGTATTCTTATCTTCTAGCCATCAAAGCGGAGTAATAAGCTTGAGAATTATCTGTGTTTTGACAATGCGTTAAACACTGGGCTTGTAGTAACATTACCAAAGTAGCCCCGCGCTTGTGGTAATATTCAATGCAATTGATTAATCCGTGAGAGGAGTGCAATGCATAATTTACTTTTAAAGCAAGTTTCTTTCTTGAGAGGTGTTAAAGCTTGAAATTATGAAAATGCGAAGAAAATTCAACTTTTTAAGAGGCTTTGAGTATTTTCTCGGCCTCCGAGTCCAAAAACCTTTGGGATAACGCTCTTGCTTATTGCACCATGTCTTTAACCATTGTGAGGCTTAAGAATTAGGAATGATGATGTTGGTAGGTTAAGACTGCGAAGTTAGCATAATCTTTAATCTTGCCACGAATATATATAAAACTGAATGCACATGCACACATCACTTCGATTCATAGCGAGTAGTGAATAATGGACACCTTATGAGCATGAATGGTATGAGTTGACTTGAGTTTCTTGTGTAAGTATGATTTGACCATGAAAAATGTTGTCTTGGGGAATGACTTATTGATGCTTTGTTCTGGACGATCAAAGTCTAAGTGGGGGGTAGTTGATGACGGTCAAATTATACCCGTAAAAGTCATCAACGTTGTCCTTAAATCGAGTTTAATAATATATATTTTATATTAAATCACATGTTTATATTGATTATTTAATGTTATGTGATTTATAAGATATAATTTGGTATTTATCTATTTTTATTATTTAAATATGATTTACTGTGCGATAAATATTGATTTTAAAGATTGCGATGAATTGGAGGATATCTACCATCGGAGGAAGTAAATCTCAAGATAAATCAAGGCAGAATCGGATTGCATTAAAGATAAATTCTGAAGCAGCACGAAAAGTGGAGTAAGGAACAAGAAAAGCCAAATGAGCCAATCGTAGCGAGAGAGACTCATTGGCAATGAGTCATCACCTACTGAAGCGTAGTTCAAGAATCTGGGAGATCGGCTGGGAGTTATCTCTACGCGTTTTAGGGATTTCAAATATATCTTTAAGTCTGCCTAAGTCTCTATATAAAGGAGCAGCCACGAATTTTATTAGACACACTTTAGAAAAATACAATTCCACAATATTGGTTCTAGTTTTAATACAAGTTTTCTTTATTTTATGTTCTTTCATTACGGAGTCGTTAGAATCACCGGTTAGAGATCGTATCGAGGAGTGGGAATCACGCTCGTCTTTGAGGGTAATGTCTACTCAATTATGCAATCTTTATTCGTAGATATAATTTATTTCATGATGGAGTAGTCGTTTGTCTATTGATTTCATGATGTAGTTAATTAACGAACCCATGTTTATGTAGATCTGAGACGTAAAAGATGTTTCACGAGAAAATCTGGTTCAGATCTGAGCTTGCTGGTAGCAAGATCTGTGATGTTCTTGATTTGTCTGTGAACGGCTTCGACTACGTCAGGTTCTCTGCTTTGTGATTAAAACGAGTAATTAAACTTGATCAACTTAATTATTTGTCATCGTAATTTAATATGAGATTTAAAAAGTGATTGTTACTTAGGACAGAGATTGAATCGGTGTCTAAAAAGTACGCCTAACCATAGGAATGTTTCTTAGACGAGGTTACGGTTTATACCGGCATCCCCAGTTTTGTAATTGTGTCAGAAGTTATATGAGATGGAGGCCTACGAAGCGAAGTCACGTAACGGAGACACGATGATCTAGATGGCCTACCCAGAGCTAGATCTATCTTAGGGGATGACTCCCGTAGTAAGAATAATTAATCTTAAATGTCTTATTTTGTCTCGTCGTCAATCTACATAGCATGGGGGAGTAATTACTACTAGCGTTATCAATACCGGTTGTTAATTATTTATAAAACCTATAAAAAAATAAGTGTCTTAGTGTCGTTGTGTCTTTTGTTGGTTTTGTGTTTCTATTGTGTCAATTTTAGTTCTACGTTATTGTTGGTCGGAGACCACCTTTAATTTGCTTTTAGTTTCATAAGTTATATTTCGTTTAAGTCGAGTCTCTGTAGGATCGACCTCGACTCTATCTAACTATACTACGATTGAACCTAGTTCTCTTGCTTGTGTGTTATTTAGGTATCGAGTATTTTTATTACTTGACCCGACATCATCTATATGTTTTTATAAACAGCTATTTTATAAGAAATAAGAATCATGTATGATTTGTATATTGATTATAAATTATGATTTTATCAATAATTTCATGATAATTACACTTATAAAAAGTCTATGAAAATACTTTTATTATAATGATTAGATATTCCATAAAACTAATTAGTTATTTGGAAATAATACTTTGAATGATTACGGTTTAAGTTTGATATATGAATTTTTATAATGCTATGATTTTTGTGTAAAGAAAATATACGATTCATGAAGTTCATATTTTTGACAGGTATGCATTTTGAAGAAATTTCTTTAGTAGATTTAACGTAGGTTTGAATGAAGAAAGAGTTGTGAGGATCCTTTAAAAATGACATATGCTACAAAATATGATATAAGTATCTTTAGAAAACTTATTTTTAGTTTAAAGAATAAATATAGAAATATATGTATTTTAGAGTTTTATGAGTATTTTTAACCAATAGGATTTATATGGAATTACTTAATGATTTTTCAGAACTAAAAGAAAAATAGATAAATATGAACGCTAAACAGTAGACAAACAGAAAAATGCTACGGTTCATGTCACCCTATTTATTTATTTATTTATTTATTTTCAGTTCGTAGTGAATCCTCGAGGGTCCCCGGCACTAGCCCCTACTCACGGGTAGTAGATGTGAGATTATTTGCCGGAGCCGGTTAGTCCCTGTCCATGGGCAAGAATAATGGATATCTGGTCTGCATCTAGTTCAGTTATTTTATTTGTGACATCAGAATCGTAACATTAGAAACATTAGTTTATGCTCCTTATTTTGGAGATAGTCATAATTATAATTTCAGCAGAATACTTCAGCATGTTAGATGTTTAGTTAATATATTGTCTTTTCATTTCAGTATTTTATTTATGCTATTTATTTTCTAGTATTTCATTTTCAGTGTTATTTTGGAATTATTAAACCAGGAACTCTAGATAGTCATCAAATGACATCTTTTTTTCCCTTTTGAAAGTCTATTTCCTTACGGGGCTTTCCAGCTCACCATTTCCATTTCATATTTTTTTTCCAGATAAAGCATAGTATTGTTAGGTGTGATGCCCGAAAGACAATTTTTGTAATTGTTTTATTTAATAAATGAAATGATATTATTATTCATATTTATTATTCTCATAATCACCGATGTGACAATAATATTTACACTACAGAAAACCCTGAGTATATCGTTTATGTAATCACTTAACTCAATTGTATGAGATATACACGGGAGGATTGAGTTAGTGAAGATGTACTTAAAATACAATTAGTCCGTAGTAAAGTTAATCGAGAGTATCGGGTCTCCCTTTAACGTACTATTAATGCGCCATAACACGATAGGTGTGATCGTCTTATCCGGACTTTCGGTTAAGGGGAACCTAATGGGGCATTTATATATGATAGATATATCATATAGAAATTTGGACCGATTTGATCTGAGTTCTCAATATAATTCCGTAATTGAGAAGTCTTATCGAATCATTAGATGATCATATTATGGATATATCTTAATCCTGAGGTGATCACGATCAAGCGCTTGAATCGGTATGAGGTTTGACTTGGCGGTTAAGGATTACACCGAGTCTGTGATCCGAATTGCCCCATCTTGGCATTGTCTTGGATTGAGTGAGTAGTCCGTGTTATCACGATATCACGAATCCATTCCTTCCATTTATGGAAGTAGATAGAACGATTCTCTTATGAGTTAATCTGACATTGATCGATCCATGGGATTCATATTACACTCGATTAGCTACCAAAGTGAGTTATTTGAATTATTGATCACTAGGGGTTAATGGTAAGTAAGGACAAGATGTTACGAAAGGGTTAACGGTAACTTCCCGATTTAGAATGAATATCATGGAGGATTAATCCATATGAAATGATTATATCGGTGGACGCTTATTACTTTCGTGAGAGATAAATATAATCTTATAATCGGAGGAGTGCGATCACGGGATTATGGTGGCATATTCCTCGTGATTGATTTATCGAATATATAATTGTTCTGTTCGTCGATAATTATTTATTTGATTTATCGAACCACTGATTATTAGTCCATGGTCCCCGACGTGCCTCCTAATATAGCATGTATATTCTCGGACGTCGAATCCTAATAATATTGATTTAGTTCATGTTGGACTTTATTAAAACGATATGTGAATTAATTGTTTAGTGGACTATTAAATTAGTTGGGCTAAATAATTAAATATGTGGAAAAGACATTTTCCATAATCTTGGCCCAATTATTGTGTAATGGCAAAATTAATATTGACTAGGTCAATATATGTTTGTGGCGCCACATGTGTCTTTATTTTGACAAGGAATTAGTTTTCTTGTGTGTTAAAAGATGTGTATGATAAAATATTTATTGGATAAATATTTATGGTAAATAATAAAGATAAAAATATTCTTGATTTGTTCTAGAATATTTTGAGATTATCTTTTATTTAATAGGATTATTATAATTGATTTTGTATTAATTATAAAATCCTTGGAGGACAAGGATTACTCTCCATATAAAGAGAGTTCTCCCAAGTCTAAACACAACAATAAATTTAGACTTCTCCTCTTAGAGAAGAAGTGATAATTTCGGCCAAGGGGTTTAAGGGAAAATCTTGGAGATTTTCCGGGTAGCATATCGGAGGGGTTCGAGTCGAGAATTCCTTCCACCGGGAATTGCTTGGATCACACGTGCATGGAAGATCGTGGTGCTCTTCACATCTTCTTGAAATCTTTCCTTTGCGGTTCTTCAACTTGGATTTAGAGATCCAAGAGGTATGTTCTACAACCCCTTGTAGATGTAGATTCAATGTTTTATTACGTGTATTATATAGATCTAGATCCATAAATCGCTTCCGTTCGATGATATTTTCCTAACAATGGTATCGATTCGCACAGGGGATCTATATTTATTCGTATAAAATATTAGATCTAAGGAGTGGAATATGCATGTGTAGATTGCATTTTTTTTTCGTTTTTAATTTTATTATTTTCGAAAATTTTATGATGAATGCTTGCGATTGTTGTGGTTGAAGAGATGGATTGGTGTTGGCATTGTTTACCCGTTAGATCTATTGTACACTCATATGAATGATGAAAATTCGTTCATATGAGTATAGGAAATTATGTAATTTATCTTTATTGCAAGTTTAATTTCCAGCAAATAGATCTAGTTAGTAGCTGTTTAGTATTTTTGCTTTTCCCGTTGATCGAACCGTTGAAACGAAGATCCCTCCGGTCAGAATCAAGATTAGAAGAAGATGATCAACTCCACAAATTTTGGTGTCGATCAGGGTCCGTTTCGATATCCGTTTGATGCTGCGAAGAGGCTGCTGTAACAGAAAAACGCAGGATTCACAGATACACTACCTGTGACTTCCTCGATTTTCGGGAGAGTTTGGACCGTTGAAACAAAAATCCGACCGTTCAGATTGATCAACTTGGAGTTTTGGACGTACCATAAAAATTTCAGGTCGATCGATTCATCTCGATTCCCGATCTGCCTCAGGAAGTCCTTGATGCGGTGCAGTCAAAGTTAGATTCAGCAGCAAGTTGGGCGGTTAACTGGAGAAAATTGACAAGTCAAAGCTCCGATCCAACCGTCCATATTGGAGTTCGAGAAGTGAAGAAAATATCTGGAAAGTTTCGTCCCGATCCGAGTTCGTTTGGTTTCCCGATCATCGAAGAGTTCGAACAGCTGCAGATTTTGTTAGAAAGTAGTAAACCCTAGTTAGGGTTTTGTTTTGTTTTTTTATTATCTAATAGATTAGTTACGGGGGTGCCAACGATCCATCTCGGTGTTTAAATTTTCCGCAATTTTATTTTTTATGTGTTTGATCATAAAATGACATAAAATCGGAATTGCCATGACATGCATCATATCATAAATCCACTCCATGCACACATGTAGAATTTTAATTTTGGCAATTAAAATAGGCATGTATACAAACTTGCGTAATTAGTTGAAATTTAATTAATACGTGGTAATTAATTAATTTAGTAACTAATTAAAGATCCGAGGACGGGTTATGAAATCGTTAGCCTTTCGGTGTGTGTTCTCGGTGAACCGCCTTAAAGTCAAAAGCGAGATCACGTTTTCAATTCGTAGTGTCTACGAGATTGAATGATGGTAAAAGAACAATAAATCTTGGATAAAAGCGGTTCGCCTTTAGGTTGGGTGGTCAACTGAGCTTCGCTCAAACGACTTAACCCTCCTAGTGTGATGTATGCACGGGGGTCCGGCAAGACTAAGCCAAACCGAGAGCGGAGGGGTGATTCCTTCTAATCTCAATAGGGCTCTCTTGACCCGATTTCGTCCCGGATCACACATATGTTCCAACGAATAGGAAGGGTAGGCTTGCCTTACGTTACCGACACCATTCGGAATCCTTGATTTTATGTGCTTTTATGTTAACATCAAAAGACGTGGTTAGTTAACCCACCACCACTTCCAAAATATTGAGTGGGAGCGGGGAGGCGACACCAACCCCACGGCCTCTACTATAGATGCAAGTAAGTGAGAGAAGGGTGACGCCGCGGCGCTTTGATTTCGTCCCCTACGGATGGTGTTCACCCCTATCAACATTCATGGCTTGGTCTCCGAAAGGATAGGATTTCTGGGTACTCGTCGGGTCACTGACCTATCCTACGACGGCACACTCGGGGCGTACCTAAGAGATCTGATATAGTAGGTCACACTCATCAAGGGTATTTTTTGATAAATACCTAGGCTAAAAGGAAGGTAGTCAATGAATAAAGGGATGTTCGATTCTCGTGGGATGTCTGATTCTCACAAGTTATTCATTGATTTAACCGTTGATCTCTTTGACCTACCCTACGGCGGCACTGAGATGCAAGGTTAAAACCTTGGAATGGTAGAGTAGACTTACTTTTATTTTACAATTCCTAAAATAAAATAATATAGTAGTGTTAAACTTGAATTAATATATGTCATTTTATTTACAGCATTATATCCCTTACTAAATTGCTTAAAAATTTATAATTGACTAGTATTGACTTCGTTAAAAAGTGGAAAGTAACTAGGACGTTGAACTAGTTAATTGATAATGCAATTATTTTTCGAAAGAGATATTTTCTCTTAAGCCTTTTTAAAACCAGAGTGACATATGGGTATGTCACTAGTGTCATTGTGTTAAGCGGAGACAAACTTAGTTTGATCAAAGGTGATTTCGGACTTTGAAATTCTTCTAGTGAATTTTAAGTGTGTAGTAATTACACGAGTAAATTTTCTAATTGAAAAATCGGAAAATCATGAAGTGTTACTAGTTGGACGATATTTGGAATCGATGAACTAGTGGGAGTTCTATGATTTGTTGTTTTTCTGGAAACATTAGAACTGCGTGTAAGTGTTTACACGAGAGATTTTCAAATTGAAAAATTGGAAAATCATAAAATGAAACATTCTTTGGTTAGGCGGTATTTGGAACCGATAAACTAGTGGGAGCTTTAATGTTATGATTTGTTTTTTTTTCTGGTATGATAGAAAATCCGAGAAGTCCTAACAAGTAACAATCGAAATAGACATCCCACGGTTCAAGAGTAGTGTCTACTCAAACGAACCGCTGGTTCAAGACTGTTTCCATTCACGGAAAGTCAAGAATGGGAGAATATGTCTAAAAGTGTTAGTCATCTAAAACTGAGTTGATTTTAAGGCTAAAAACGAAAATTAACAAACTGAAAGTCATAGGATAAGGATAGTGATTTCGGATCACCAACCTATGAATCCTTGGTGATTTTCTCTTAGGCTATGTTCTTTGGAAGAACGAGATAGTTGTGCATTAACGATTAATAGACAACGGGCAGTAATTTTAGCAAAATAGTGGGAGTGATATGAGGAAATGAATCTCAGATTCAATCCTTGGATATCGCAGAAGATTTATTTTTCTGTTTAAGATTCGTTGGAACGAATGGATTTACCTTTTATTCGATAATTTGTTTGTCTTATAGAAAGTGAATATACCATTTGTAGTACGAATCTAAGACTCGGACTTTTGTTTGATAAAGTCAAAACCACTAAGAAATGCTGAAATACGTATATGTACCATCTTAAGAACTATTAAAAGCAATTGGTTTCTATATTTAGATAAACGCTTCTTCATATTCCATAGTTAGTGCATAGTCCCTAAAAGACAAGACACAAAGACGGCTCGAGGTGATTCCTTTCTCCCGATCTGGTTATATTGTCTCAAAGGTTCAATGACTAAGTTTCTTTTCAATCGGGAAAGGATAATGGTTATAAAGAAGTAACATAGCTTGTTCATGACGACCTTGAGTCCGATGAAAGATACAAGCTAGTAGGAGCTTCCGAGTAGTGACTTCTTGTCTGATAACTATTCAAACACTCCGGTAAGTTTATCCAAAATATTTTATGGTGTCTCGGATTACATCGGAGATGGAGTATTCTATACTCGAAATAGGCCATCACATAGTCTGAGATCGATGTTCGGCTCGCCTCACGGTGAAATGCTTTCACTAAGGAAGAAACCATTGAATTGCCTTACATAGTTGTAGATGTGCTACAATACACGCTTAACTCAATAAAGATATTGGAAGTGAAATAACGGTTTACATTGAAATGTAGAACCGAGAAGTCTACCTAGAATGTGCTTTGGAATTAACGGATAATGAGTGGATTCGGTTCACCCAAATTCCGTCAATATAAGCATTTAGCACATGATGCTTGATGGTAGGACTAGAATTTCACGTACACGCTCGGGTCATGACCAAATCGTGATATATCTTGAAGAATTGAGAGAAAGGTTCATTATCGATTCTTGACATCCGGAAGGACACGGCTATGTTGTTGCATCCTTTACGATAGAGTCTATGAACAACAAACCTTGAACCTTAGAGTACGGATACTCAAGGTAGTTACTTCTTCGATTAGATCAAACCACATCCAACTTTGGTTGTTGGTGATAACACTAAATCTTGCTAAAAACTAGATCGCATTTCGATCCACCAAGAAAATAGTGGGATTATGGTTTATCCATTACCCATTACGGTTTCTGCGGACTTTGTAGTCCGAGGATCGATTGATGACCTATGGCTCTTTTGCGGCGAATAGGATTACGATAATAGAGGTTGGTTTACAAGCCATAACCCTGTGAATGGAGTTTGGTACTCCGTAGAGTCATTTCATACTCTTGTAGAACCACCTGAGTGTCTCAGCCCATGGGGAGTAATTGGATCTACACGGAAAAGAGTAGAATGAATTCGGTAATTCATGATTTCGTTCAAAAGCGAGAAAATAGGGGTGATTCCACGAGACTTTCTTGCCAAACAAACGGAATCTGGATTCATTCGAACAGAAGGTATTGCCTTGTGAACTTATGACGGGATGACCACAAGGCTTATGTCCTTTGTGGATAAAAGCAAACCTCTTGGTCATTGGAAGTCATATATTTCTATAATATATGGATTTGACCGAGAATATTGATAAGTCTTGTGTAGGCGGATATCAATTTTAGTACATGAGTGAATATATACATATATATTAGTGTTTATGAAGGATAACGCCGCACACAGTTGGACTCAACATGGGTGTGTTATCTCAAGTCGACCGACACAATGCCACAATTCTCTAATGAGAGATTTGGACAACATTCGAAGAGTTTGACTCGGTCGAATTCATTAGAATCGATCATTGGTTTCCCATCCATCTTATTGGTTAAGATGATGCATCTGTGTATGCAACATTCAACGAGGAAGTTCTACCCTATGCCTCAGGAATGACTCTCTAAATCTTCGGATAAAGAGAAATAGGATGGATTCTCTTTGTGACAAGAGATGGTCAGGTTATTGAGCGTCAATTTTGATCGAATCTTAGATTCGGCGATTAACAAAGCAAGTTTAGTATGTCCTTTAGTATCTTGAGAGAACGAGGAATAATATGCGGACATATTCATGTATGAGCTTGGATATGTGTGATACACCGATTTTGACTTTAAGTCGATTGAGGATGATCGTTAAAGTCGATCTCGGCTCAGATGTTTACTCTTGTTGAAGCTATTGCCTGGAGAAATCCAAAGAACGCCAACTCGACTTTAACTAGTTGGGTGATTAGCGGCTTCGTAGTAGCTAGAGAGGCGATATAGCTTAAGGATTTCCTTTCCATATCTGGGAGTCATTCTAGATTTGGAAAGCGGATACCACATCATTGTGCAAACAATGAAGGGTAGCTTATAAGGATTTCGAAATCATTGGAGTTCAAGAGCATATTGGGTAGGTACCACGTGATCGGATGGACCGGCGACGTTTGATTCTACGGATTGCCTCGAGCCGACAACTGATCGATCATTAAGACCCATGACATTCGGATATAGGTGCTCCCGAGTCACCGACCTATCCTACGACGGCATACTCGGAGTGTACTTTGGAATCGAAATGGTTATGATAAGTTTTGTGGGTACTAAAATACGGGATGAGTCTCCATTGCTTTAGAGCAAGTGGGAGATGTAGTTTCTTTGTAGTTTTAAATAATAGGGTGTGCTCTAAAACAATTAATCACAAGCTTTAGTGCAAGTGGGAGATTGTTAGGTGTGATGCCCGAAAGACAATTTTTGTAATTGTTTTATTTAATAAATGAAATGATATTATTATTCATATTTATTATTCTCATAATCACCGATGTGACAATAATATTTACACTACGAAAACCCCGAGTATATCGTTTATGTAATCAACTTAACTCGATGTATGAGATATACACGGGAGGATTGAGTTAGTGAAGATGTACTTAAAATACAATTAGTCCGTAGTAAAGTTAATCGAGAGTATCGGGTCTCCCTTTAACGTATTATTAATGCGCCCATAACACGATAGGTGTGATCGTCTTATCCGGACTTTCGGTTAAGGGGAACCTAATGGGGCATTTATATATGATAGATATATCATATAGTAATTTGGACCGATTTGATCTCGAGTTCTCAATATAATTCCGTAATTGAGAAGTCTTATCGAATCATTAGATGATCATATTATGGATATATCTTAATCTGAGGTGATCACGATCCAAGCTGCTTGAATCGCATTATGAGGTTTGACTTGGCGGTTAAGGATTACACCGAGTCTGTGATCCGAATTGCCCCATCTTGGCATTGTCTTGGATTGAGTGAGTAGTCTCGTGTTATCACGAGATCGGAATCCATTCCTTCCATTTATGGAAGTAGATAAACGATTCCGCATGAGTTAATCCTGAGACATTGATCGATCCATGGGATTCATATTACACTCGATTAGCTACCAAAGTGAGTTATTTGAATTATTGATCACTAGGGGTTAATGGTAAGTAAGGACAAGATGTTACGAAAAGGGTTAACGGTAACTTCCCGATTTAGAATGAAAGTATCTATGGAGGATTAATCCATATGAAATGATTATATCGGTGGGCGCTTATTACTTTCGTGAGGAGAGATAAATATAATCTTATAATCGGAGGAGTGCGATCACGAGATTATGGTGGCATATTCTGTGATTGATTTATCGAATATATAATTGTTACATTCGTCGAGATAATTATTTATTTGATTTATCGGAGCCACGATTATTAGTCCATGGTCCCCGACGTGCCTCCTAATATAGCATGTATATTCTCGGACGTCGAATCCTAATAATATTGATTTAGTTCATGTTGGACTTTATTAAAACGATATGTGAATTAATTGTTTAGTGGACTATTAAATTAGTTGGGCTAAATAATTAAATATGTGGAAAAGACATTTTCCATAATCTTGGCCCAATTATTGTGTAATGGCAAAATTAATATTGACTAGGTCAATATATGTTTGTGGCGCCACATGTGTCTTTATTTTGACAAGGAATTAGTTTTCTTGTGTGTTAAAAAGACATGTGCATAAAATATTTATTGGATAAATATTTATGGTAAATAATAAAGATAAAAATATTCTTGATTTGTTCTAGAATATTTTGAGATTATCTTTTATTTAATAGGATTATTATAATTGATTTTGTATTAATTATAAAATCCTTGGAGGACAAGGATTACTCTCCTATATAAAGAGAGTTCTCCCAAGTCTAAACACAACAATAAATTTAGAACTTCTCCTCTTAGAGAGAAGAAGTGATAATTTCGCCAAAGGGTTTAAGGGAAAATCTTGGAGATTTTCCGGGTAGCATATCGGAGGGGTTCGAGTCGAGAATTCCTTCCACCGGGAATTGCTTGGATCACACGTATCGTGTTATGGGCGCATTAATAGTACGTTAAAGGGGAGACCCGATACTCTCGATTAACTTTACTACGGACTAATTGTATTTTAAGTACATCTTCACTAACTCAATCCTCCCGTGTATATCTCATACAATCGAGTTAAGTGATTAAATAAACGATATACTCAGGGGTTTTACAGAGTGTAAATATTATTGTCACATCGGTGATTATGAGAATAATAAATATGAATAATAATATCATTTCATTTATTAAATAAAACAATTACAAAAATTATCTTTCTAAGATCACACCTAACAATCTCCCACTTGCACGAAAGCTTGTGATTAATTGTTTTAGAGCACACCCTATTATTTAAAACTACAGCAAACTACAAGTATATGGCAGACGATGAACTTGGATGTCTAGCTAAGCATCAATGAAAGCGATAAGTTATTGGCAATTATTTCTGGAAGTTGTGTATTTGATGATATTATTTTGAAGTGCATGTTGTAATGTATTGGTGACTAGAATGACTATTTTATTTTGGGTATAGTAATTTAATGGTGCAATAGATCAATTATTTTAGGAAGGCTTCGTGTTTTGAGATTTTATCTCGGAGCATGACCGAACGATTCGTTTTTTCGAAAAATACTTAGTTTTCGGGAACAGGTCGTTACATTAACGATTATAAATCGATTAATTACAAATTTAAGGATGTAAATTGATCCAAAAAAATAGTATGCTTTAAGGTTGATAATTAAATAAATATATACATATCAAAAGAAAATAAAATTGAGTGTTAATATATTGCATAAATGCAAAATTGCAACTCTAGTCATGTAAGTCGTCACACATGCAAATATATAATTTTTTTTTTCTGAAGTAAGAAAAACAAAAAAATTGTTTGTGTGCTGACTTACATGACTATAAGCGATAAGAGAAATGATATAATCTATTAACGAAATCTGTGGCATCATTAGCGCAATGATCTACACCATTGATTCTTATGGCATCCATATTGATTGATTTAGGTTCCACAATAATCAATGGTGTACATCATTGTTGTGTCAATTGATTGTGTATTTTCGTTATGCATCTATCATTCTTTCATGGATAAAATAGCAAGTTCTTAGTGACATGTCATCATGTTTGGCGGAAAAGTGAGTCCGGTCACTATTTTCCGACGCGTGACTAATTTTTGCAAAAATAAAAGAACGGGCTTATAGGATTTATTTTGTGATTATAGTAAAATCAATCACGACCAAGTCAAAAAAACGTGTCCATTTACAGAACTAAAATTTCAAATAATCCACAAAATAATAACTTCCAAACACCAACTCTATTTGAAATGACTCAACCTTTGCTAGCAATGTTGGTGGAAAGCCAATCCAGACCTTCATACAGACCCACACCGGAGGGTGCGCACGAGCTTTGAATGTACCAATGGCGTTGACGAAGAGAATGGAGACCAAGTTTGTCGGTAATTTCAGCAGCATTCATAGCATTAGGCAGATCTTGCTTGTTAGCAAACACGAGCAGAACAGCATCCTGCAATTCATCCTCATTCAACATTCTATGAAGTTCATCCCTTGCTTCTACAACTCGATCTCTGTCATTGCTATCTACCACGAAGATGAGACCCTGAGTGTTTTGGAAATAGTATCTCCATAACGGACGAATCTTATCCTGACCTCCAACATCCCAGACAGTAAAGTTGATATTCTTATACTCCACGGTTTCCACGTTAAAACCGATAGTAGGAATGGTTGTAACAATTTCCCCAAGCTTGAGTTTGTACAAGATGGTAGTCTTACCAGCAGCATCAAGACCTACCATCAAAATCCGCATCTCTTTCTTAGACAAGAGTCCACTGAACAGCTTAGCGAATATCAACCCCATCTTATTTAGCTTAATTACCTAATTGCTTTTTGCTTCGCCGCTCTCGAGTGCTGCGTGTTTTCGTCTTTCTGGGGGCAGGGTGACTCACCTTTGATGTATAAATTTTTTTTTTTTTTTTTGAAGGGAAATGTATAATTTTTGTGTGTGTGGAAATTGTAAGAAATTGTAAATTGATATGTATCAATTATTTATATGGCATATAGCTGTCGTACGTACCTTCTTTGAATCTTCCTTCCCCTTCTTTTCTTTCTTTGAATCTTCCTTTTTCTTTTTTCAGTTCCTTGAATCTTCTTCTACTTCTTTTTCATTTTTAATTTTCTCGACAGGTCTGAAGAGATGGGAGAATTGATAACAATGAATAATGAATAAAAGTGGTTCAATATAAAAGTTCTCTTTGTTTCTAAGTTCTAACACTATTGATCATAATGAAACTCATATCAATCGTTAAATCGATCATACATCAATTGGTCGACACAAGTGCTGAGGCCATGGCATTTTCCTTCGAATATACATCGAGTCACATTGTGTATCATATCATACTTTTATTATATATTAAAATCAATCGATTCTACACTATGATCAATGGATTATATCGTCAATATATATAGATTTAAACATTCACTAATTTTTTTTTTTGTTTCTCTTGAAATGACCTTCTAAAATTATTACATATATCAACCACTGAATCATACGTCAATGTCAATGGTGTAAAAATGTTTTGGATCGATTATTGTTACATAAATAGAGGTTTTTTTTTTTTTTTTTTTTTTTTTTTGCATTTTCTTCTTTTCTCTCTCATTTGTTATATAACCACCCTTTTTCATTACATTACGAATACTGCAATAATTACAGTCAAAAGGTATTCTAGAATCTTATTATAAAATTTAATTGTTCATTTGCTTCTCTTCGATTGAAGTTTGATTTTCCCAGAATGTATCCTAATTTTTGGCTTAACCATTTTTTAAACTGTGTGAAAAATTCTATGTGAACTTATATTTTGGGACGAGAGTATTACTACAAGTGTCATGTGTCACGTTATTATTGGTTGAGAAATAATTAAAGTAAGACGTTTTTTTTAGGGGGAAGGGGCCCGTAAAAGGACATCAAATTTCATAAAGGGATCCAATGACATCTTTTATTTTTGTGATTAAAAAATGACAAATGATAATAGATGGACCAAAATACCTTTTTTGTGTGTGTGCGATTTGGAGTTATTGCCAATAAATGCGGTGCAGTAAATACATGCCATCAAAGGTGGAGTAATTAAAGAGGAATGAATCTTCCAAAAAAAACAGTTATCAAAATTTCAAAAAAAATAATAATATCATGTAAGAAAAAAAATATAGTCACATAAATCTCTTTTAAAATACTTCCTACCTTTTAGGGATCCAATTAAATAGATATAGTAACATAGAAAAAATAAGTACCAACATCCAATTAAAAAGAAATAGGTACAGCAAAAAAAAATGTAGTAACTCTGGTAAAGAAAATGTACTAACATCCAAAAAAAAAAGTAGTAACATGCAATGAAATAAATTTAATTACCCAAAAAAAAATGTAGTAACACTAGAAAAGTAAGTAGTAACAACCAATAAAATAGATTTATTTATAGCCAAAAAAAATACCGTAACAGTAAGAAAAAAACGAGCCAATAAAATAGATGTAATTATGGCAAAAAGAAATGTAGTAACACTGATAAATAAAAGTTCTGGTTACAACAAAAAAACATATTAGCACATAAAAAGAAATAGTAACATCAAATGAAATATATGTCGTTACAGAAAAAAATGTAGTAACAATTGAAAAAGAAGTAGTAACGGCCAATAGATGTAATTACATCCAAAAAATGTAGATGTAGTTACGGAAAACAAATGTAGTGACAATGATATTGATCGAAAAATACAGGTAAAGTATTTTTTGCGTCAAAAATTTAGTTGAAGTGAGTTTTTTTCCCTTAAAATCAAAATTGTGTAGTGATAATGAATGCATAAAATAATGAAAAATTGTTTACCAAATACAATAAATACATTTTTTTACAAAAATCAATTGAAAAAAGCGTAGAGATAATGCTTTCCTAAAATCGTGGAAATCGATTGACAGTTGCAATAAATGACAAAAATTAATTAAATAAAACCTCTTAATTTGTTTGTAGCCTACGGTTTGTTTTTTTATCTTCTTAATATCTTGTATGACAAGTGGGGACCAAGAAGTGAAAAAGGGGTAATTTAGGAAGTTTACACTATTTTTGTCCTAATTAATTATCAGTTTCCTTGAATCCTGATTTATTAGTAAGTCTGTCATTCTTGGCAAAAATCTATTTTTGTTTATCTCTTATACATTCTTATTATTTCAAAACTAGCCCTCTTCTCCTTCATGATGTAATTTTTGGTCTTTTAACAATATATTTTTGTTACCCTTTTTTGACAACTTAACGGATTCAACGTTTGGTCAATCCGTTAAGTGTCCTATAAATGTAACAACATAACAAGAAAAAACAACATTTTGCAACACTAGATTTTGCTATATTAAACTTACTTTTAGCTATAATAGCGTGGCAAATGTGTATTTTTTTTGTGACAAAAACTACTGTGACAAAATAGTATGTTTCTTGTAGTGCAAAAATACATTGTTAAGAGTAAGAGTCAGACTCTGCAGGCACGACCCGGGCCGAACTCCCGATTAGTCGGACCAGTGGGTTCCGGATACCGGGGGCTTTAAGCAACAAAAAAAATACATTGTTAAGGAACCAAAAATGACATTATGAAAGATAAGGGCGTTTTGGGAAAATAAAGAAAACAAGGGACAAAAAGTGTAATTTTCCAAAAAAAAAATAATTTCAGAAATTAAAAGAAAAATACTGAAAGTAATTAAAAAAACAACAAACGAAGAAGGTGTTTGCTTAAAACTGAGTAAGAATCGGTTTCAATCCCGCCCTTTGGCGAACTTCCCCGGCCTCCGGTTCCCCGCAGTTTGGCGATCTTCCGGCAAGCTCTTTTGGAGCCGATTTTTCACCCTTGTTCTTCTCCTCTTTTTACTTAACTCCTTGCCCTCTTCGCCATGAAAATTCTCATCCGGAATTGTAGGGGCTTGGAAAACCTATTGCTAAAAAGCCCTAACCTCTTTGATTCAAAGTCACGGACCCAAATTGTTTTCCTTTGTGAACCAAAATCAAACACACAGTAGATGCAAAGATTGAAAAGCCTTTTAGGATTCCATGGTGGGATTTAATACGATTCAAGCTGGAAAAGTGGAGGGCTTGCGGCCTTGTGGATGGACGATGTCTCGTTATCCCTCCATAATTTCTCCCCAGGCCATATTGGTGTTGATGTGATGCAAGCAGGATGTCAGCAATGGAGGTTCACCGGGTTTTACGGTAACCCGGACGCTAGCCAGCGATTTCAATCTTGGGATCTGCTTCGAATGCTTCACTCTTCGCCTCAACAACCATGGCTAGTAGCATGAGATTTTAATGAGATTATCTTTTCATCTGAGAAGGAAGGCGTGCACCAGAGATCATACACTGCCATGAGAGCATTCCGTGAGCTCTTTCAGGCTGTGAAATCTTTGAGTGAAATCTTTGACATGGGCTTTAAAGGCTACTGTTGGAAATGAAATTTAGTTTTAATGATGATTCATCTATTTATTGTTTGTTTGTTTAACCTCATTGATGAAGTGCCATAACTATCTGTTATAGTGCAAAGCAAAGATGTCTAGAAAACTGATTGTATAGGATTTATTAGAGTCTGATTATTGTATAGGTTATATCAGACAAGCACTGTAATATAGTAGAGTCTATGATTCAAGTTTGGCCGAATCAAGAATGGTTCGCTGAGGGAACTCAGTTGATCATGTACTAAACTAAAGATTCAAGGTCGAGGCGCAAACTCGATTATGAAGAAGCGGGGACAAGACTCAGTTTTGAAGACTGAAGAACTGAGGGTTCAAACTCAGTTTATGAAGACTAAGCCGAGACTATAAAGTTAGACTTCAGGTAAGTCTGTGATTGCCTGAACAGACTTTATAGATCTTGTATTGAAAGTCTAAGCTACATAAGGACAATGTAAACTTAGTTAATTTTATGAGATGAATATGGTGTACTCTGATCTCATAAATAAAGGATCAGATGATAAACTAAGAGTACTCAGTTTCAAAGAAGAGTAGAAACAGAGTTAATGCTCCAAGATAGTTAAAAACTGAAAAACTCAGAAAACTCAGCTTTAACTGAAAACAACCAATTAATCAGAATGTTGGAGATCGATCAAGCACTCTAATTGGTTGAATGACTGTCATTGTCAGAAAGGACACTGTCATCAAATATGTACTATGTAGGACCACCGGCGGCTATGAAAATTCAAATTCAAACGTTGGAAAAACCTCTTTAAATGGAACACTTATCACTCCAGAAATAGTGCGGAGTTCAGAATTTTAATAAGCAAACACTCTATAAAGATCAAGAATTGAAAGAGGAGAAATCATTAAGAACTCCTGCTAAGTCCATACTGCAAGATCAAGAAAAACTTCAAGTAATCAAAATCATTCAAGAAACATTCATGACTAATCATACTTGAAGAAACATAGCTTACTAAGATAATCATATACATCAAGAAGAAGAAGCTCACACACAAGTTGAATCACTTACTTGATTCAATTCTCAACTTTGATTTATTCAAAGGTTTAGACTGTGAAACACCAAGGTGGTGTGAAGGAAAGTTGAGCTGCAGACAGGGAGACTGTGTTTGTGGTGGAGCTAGTGAAGAGGCAATCATACCCTTCAAGGACCAGTGGAGCAGACTTAGTGAAACAGAAATTCTACATGTTAGGGACTAAGGCTCGAAAATTGTGAAGCTAGGGAATAGTCAAGGACAATCGTTATTTACTTTGTGTCTTGCAACATTAACTCAAGAACTTAGTGAATTTCCTCCAACATCATATGAGAGGAGTGGACTGACAGGATTACACCACCTGAAACCACTATAAACATTGTGTTATTTCCTTTACGCATTTACATACAGCTAATTATATTTGTGTTTGTGATCGTTTACTTTATTACATTATCTAGTATAACACACTCGTGCACCCACCAAGAAACCGAGATTCATATAGCATATTTCAAAGAAAACTTAACAACTGATTTTATGAACTTTAAAAGGCTTTAAAATATATTCCGCTGCATTTAACTCAGTTGTAGAAAGAGTCAGCAAGACTTTTTCTCAGCTCAGTTATCTCAACTCCTTAATCTTTTAAGTATTAGTTTACTTAAGAGAGAAAGTTTTTAGAGGGCAAGTTTATTCATCCCCCCTCTAAACTTTTCACAAGCCTTGCCAAGGGACCAACACTACCATTATATTTGGAGGAACAAGCGAGATTACCCCATAGTGCGTGAGAGATTAGACAGGGCAGTTTCAAACATTGATTGGAAGCTCCTTTTTCCGGATCATCAAGTATTTCATATCTCCATATATCACTCAGATCATGCCAATACTTATTGCTAAGTAATAGATGGTTGGTAAAGCGAAGAAATGGAAACACACGCCCAGGTTCGATTCCGCTTGGCTTATTGATGAAGAGTTTGAGCATATATTTGCTAATAATTGGGACTCTTCATTTCCTCATTGTCCAAAGGACATCAGCAAAAGCATAATAAATCTAAGGGAAAACATGCGTCACTGGTCTGAAAGTAAGTTTGGAAGCCTCTCAAAGCAAGTAACAATCCTCCAGGAAAAGCTAGAAGAAGTACAAATTTCTCCGTTCTATAATGCACGGGAGGAAAAAAAACCTTTTGTTGGAAATTGAGCAACTTTTAATCAATGAG
Source organism: Gentiana macrophylla (assembly GCA_026214975.1). NCBI lineage: Eukaryota > Viridiplantae > Streptophyta > Magnoliopsida > Gentianales > Gentianaceae > Gentiana > Gentiana macrophylla. The sequence goes on along the minus strand of CM047816.1, from coordinate 63,161,326 downwards.
GAAGAATTTTTGGCGTGTTCGGGGTAAAGCAGATTGGTTGAAATCTATGGACAAGAATACATCTTATTTTCATCACAAGGCCACATCTAGAAGACAAAGGAATACAGTAGATGAGCTTTTAGACTCTTCGTGAAATCCGGTAACAGATATTGCTGGGTTGAAAAATGTAGCACCAGCCTATTTTAGAGAGATTTATACAACGAATGGGGAAATATTAGATCTAACGGGAGTCCTCTTCTTTCAGCAACTTCCTGAGCATGATATTGCAAGGTTGTCCAAGCTTTTCACAAGCGGTGAATTATATAAAGCTTTAAGCCAAATGCCTGGTAAGAAATCTCCTGGTCCAGATGGGACACATATGATTATTCCTCAAAAAATCTGGCATGTTATAGGCAGTGGTGGCCCTGAGCAAAGTCCAAGTAGGCATGGGCCTTGGGCCCCCGGTTTTCTATGGACCCACAAATTTCTTGATCCTTATATACTATTTTGAAAAAAAAATTAAGCACATTTTAAATCGTTGAACCTTTCAAAAAAAAAAATCGTTGAAAAAAATGAGGGCATGTATAGTGTTGTCGCGGTAGATCGAATGAAGGGCTTATTGATTTTTTTCGTGGCTATAGAGAGCGTGGATTCAATAATGCCCTTAAAGCAGCCCGAGAACTTGATCAACAAATGGAAATTAAACCAATTTTTCGTGAAAAAAGGCAAATCCAGAGAAAAGGGCATTTGATGAGGTTTTAAGTGAAGAAGCCGTGTTTTTTGCTGAAGAGGGTTTCATAGTGCAATACTTCATGTATATAGTTAACAAAGCTCTTGCCTCACTTGATGAAAGATTCAAGAAATTTCGGTTGTATGAACAAAATTGTGGCTTCTGTTTGATTTGAAGATATACTTGATGATAAAAATTTGAAGAGTTCTGTGACAATCTTTCAAATATTTTGACACACAATAGAAATTGATATTGTCGGGGAAGAATTCTATAGAGTTTCAACTTCTTAAACATTTTCTTCCATTTGAATTTGGAGAACCCATCCAAGTCTTGAATTATTTAAAACGTCAAAATGGTTGTTTTCCAAACACGAGAGATCGCTTACCACATCTTGTTGACTATTCGAGTTACCGTTGCATCGGGAGAAAGAAGTTTTTCGGGTTAAATTTAATAATTAACTATCTTGAAGTACAATGCCACAAGATCGGTTGAATGGGGCTAGCAATGATATCGATCGAGAAGAATATGGTTGATGAAGTTGATTATTCTATATTGATAAATGATTTGGCTTCTAAATATGCTAGAAGAACGGTGTTGAAGTAGTATTTCGCATTTAGATCGTGTCGACTTACCTATAAATTTGAAATAAAATGTTTTTTTTCACAATTTTTATTTATGTTTCTCTACCGAAAAAAATTGTTCTTCAGATCTAAAGGGTCTTGTCCGGTAAAATGGCCTTAGGCCCCGAATTTCACAGGGCCGGCTCTGGTTATCGGAGACCAAATTACCGGTATGATTCTATCTTGCTTAAATGAAGGCCAAGATTTCTATTATATAAATAAGACTTACATCGTGCTAACGTTGAAAGTGAAGAATCCTATACGCATGACGGACTTCCGACCGATTAGTTTGTGTAACTCCATTTATAAGCTCCTTTCCAAAACCTTGGTCAATCGACTTAAGCCTATTATGAGAGACGTTATTTCACCTAATTGAAGACTAATAACAGACAACATTATTACTGCTTTTGAAATCTTCCATACCATGAAGATGTGGAGTAAGGGGTGTAATTCTCATATGGCTTTATAGTTGGATATGATGAATTCATTTGATACACTGTAGTGGAGTTTCCTAGTAAAGGTTATGCGGGCAATGTCTTTTCCTCAAACTATCATTGATGTTATTCCGAGATGTATATCCACCGCTACTTATCAAGTTCTTATAAATGGCCATCAATCCTCAGTCATACATCCCAGCAGATGCATTCAGCAAGATGATCCTCTATCCCCATTCCTTTTTCTGATTTGTGCTGAAAGTTTTTCAGCCCTGCTCCTTCATGCTGTGAATGAAGGAAAATTAAATGGAGTGAAGATTGGCAGTCAACTTGAAATCCACCATCATCTTTTCGCTAATGACTATCTAATTTTTTCGGAAGCAAGAATTGTAGCGTGTCATTCGATCTAGCGATGCTAGATTCCTACGAACGGATTTCAGGTTAGAAAATAAATACACAAGTCTTGTATTTTCTTTAGTGTGGATGTGGACGAGAGCAACCGAGCTGTAATTTCTTCGACTATTGGCATCCCTTTGGCTGATGAATCTGAGAAGTACCTTGGCTTACCTTTTGTCATTGGCCGATCAGAGTATGGAATCTTCTTTTATGTGAAGAAAAAGAGTAAAATGAAACCAGCATGATGGAAAGGAAAATTCCTTTCTCCAGCAAGAAAAGATGTGCTCATTAAATCGGTGATTCAAGCGCTCCCACAGTATATCATGAAGTGCTTCATTATTCCAAAATAACTAATTACCAAACTAGAGAATATGACAATGAGCTTTTTATAGGGAAATGCATAAGGGGATAGGAAAATTCTGTTGGTCCCAGAGAAGGGTAAAACTATAGTCAGAGGGGGGGGGGGGGTGAATGACTATAGTGGAGTTTCAAAAACTTTTCTTGTAATTAAAAGCTTTTGGGCAGCGGATAAGTCCCTTCTTACTAGATTATTTCAAAGTAGTTTAAGCAATCAATAATATATGATATAATATAAGCAATTAAATGAATGCAGTAAGGTAAATTGCAGAAAGTAAATTGACACAAGGCTTATAGTGGTCCAGGGTGTTGTAATCCCTTAATCCACTCTTCTCCTGTGATGATTGGAGGAATTCACTATTGTTTTCACAGATACAATAGTACGATTGTCCTTGACTTCCCAAGCTTCACAATCTACAAGACTATCTCCCCTTGACTGCAACAGCTTCAGTGATTCAGTCTTTTTCACTGCTCCTTGGGATCAAATCCTTCCGCAGCTATCACAAACACAACTACCTCTCAGATGGCTCTGATTCAATTGCTTGATTTATGTGAATTGAATTCACCAACTTGTTGATGAATCTCAATGCTTGATGTTTGATTTGTAGCTCTTTGATTTGAGTCGATAACTGGATATTTCTTTTTAGCACAGATAGAAGATTTTTCACTTTGACAGAGTTTCTGCTCAGATTTATGATCGTTCTCTTGTTCTTCTTTTTCTGTCAGTGCCTTCTATTTATAGCCTTAATTATTCTTGATTTGAATTTCCGTCCGTTGGCTATATTAATGAGGGGAATAATCCTTGATTTTATTCTTGATTCCCCCTTAATTGTATTCTCCTTGATTTTAGCGATCGGATTTTTCTTCAAACGTTTACCATAAAATCTGTCATTGATTGATCCTCTCTTGATTGTGCATTTAATGCTTGATCTTTTGTATCTTCTTCATATTTCAATAATCTGACTAAGTAAGGTTTACTCAGCCGTTCTTTGATCGGTCAAGTGATCCATCTGACTTTGCCGCTTAGATCTTCCTTCACTGCTTTGTCTTCACTCAGCCGAAAGTCAGTTTACTTTGCCGATTCACTGTTTCCTTCATTCTTTCAGTTTAAAGAGAATCCTTGTACTTCACTGATCCTTGATTAGAGTGGGAGATCAGTGTACACCATATTTAAACATTAAGTTTCATCACTTGAAACATAACTTAGACTTATCCAAGGTCATCACAGACTTCCTTGGTTATAAGTCAGACCATATGTCTTCATTGCTTCTCTGTTGATACTTGGCTGGCTTCACTCTGCCGAAAATCTGTTTTTACTTTTCCGTTCTACCAACCAGTACAATACTTGTCTGACTCAACTTATACAACATGTCAGACCCTATGTAAAACTTATACAGAGAAATTCTCACTTATTTCAGGCTTGCTATAACAGCTAGTATGGCCATCATCAAAACATAACAAAGTGTTCCTAACAAATTCACTAGAAATATTTGCCTCACTATTGCAAACCGAAGTCTGATGGCGGTCTTAGCTTTCGGGACTTTGAATGCTTGGCATATTCTTGTTGACCCAAACGCTCTTTCTTCACAAGTTCTCAAAACTAAATATTTTTCGAAGAAGGATTTTGGCATGGGTACTATTACCTCCAAGACTTATGCAATATGGCAAAGCATTCTTTAAGGGCGTGACCTCCTCTTTCGAGGCCATAGATGGCGTATTGGTAATGGCAGAAAAGTGAACATCCAGTCTAATCCTTGGCTCCCTCTCACTCCGAGTTTCAAGCCTAGTTTATTAACGACCCAAACTCAAATAGATAAGGTTAGCGGCTTGATCAATGCCTATACTAGACAATGGAATCATGCGCAAATTAGAAGCATTTTTTGTCCTTATGATGCAGAATGTATTTTGTCCATACATTTATCATCACGAAATGTGAATGATAAATTAATTTGGCAGTACACTTGCAATGGCATCTATTATGTTAAGTTGGGATATTATCTTGCTCTCTAACTCAAAACGTAGAAACGAGGAAGAGATATGGCGTCCTCTTCCCATTATTTTAAGAAGATTTGGCTCTCTGTCTGGAACTTGAAAGTGAAGCCAAGAATTGCTCACTTCTGCTGGAAATTCCTTCTTAATTCGCTGCCAACAGCCATGGGTTACTTTCTAGGGATATTGGAGACTGCATATGTAAGATTTGCAAGAAAGCGCAAGAGACGATATGGCATTATTTTTTCAAGTGCCCTATTGCAAAATTCGTTTGGTCGTTATACCCAGATGATCACTCCTAGAAAAAACTACCTTGTCGTTCATGCCCATATTTTTTTGAGATTTTGATTGATTATGAAAGTGATGAATTTTTTGCTAGACTTATTTACACTCTCTGATTGATTTGGAAGAGCCGATGTAGCTTAATTTATAAACAACAAGAGCCGGTGCCATGAAGAATTATAATACAAGTAGAAATAGAAGCTACCAGCTATATCGAAGCTCAAGGAAACCGAGTGCCGGAGACTAACATAATGCGGTCTAAGGTGGTGTGGGAACCTCCCCAATCGCCCAAGGTAAAATTTAATATGGATGTTGCTGTAAAAGAAAATGAGGTAGCAATCGGAAGTTTGGTGCGTGCACACAACGTGTGAATCCTCCATAGCTTCTCCTCGAAGCTAGTCAGAGGCTATAACGTTGCAGTTGCTAAAACCATGGCCAACCATCATGCCATGATCTTTGCTATTATATAAGGCTATTCTATATCACTTTTGAATGAGATTCCTAGATAGTCCATCAACGATTAATGTCAGATGAGGCAGATTTTTCACCTTTGGGATCTATTCTTGATGATTGCAAATCGCTGCTTAGGTTCTTGGTTTTAGTAATTGTAACTTTTTTTTGTCAAAAGAGAAGGTAACATTCATGCTCATATTCTAGCAAATGAGGGTTTATCTCTCGTAGGTCTCAAACAATGGGGCTCCAGACCGTCTTCTCATGCAATCATGACATGCTCTGTTGATGCGAATAAATACATGTCCTTTTACCCCTAAATAAAAAAGAATAAGGTAATGTCACAACACCCCCCCCTCCAAAATAAAAATTTCACAATAAATGTTACACCATTCTTATACGTAAAGATAATTGATAGAGTCAAAGTACGTGTAAGAGTTAGGAGAAAAGTTGATATAAGAGGGTAAAGTCTGTCATACGTTTCTAGTAGTATATTCGAACGTTGATCGTTGAACATTTGAAACAAAAAGAGTCTTGAATATATATTAGTATAAGTCAAGCGCAAGATTTTGACAGACTAAGTCGTTTGGTGATTTCTCAGCCACTTGGTATTTCTCTGATTTTCCACACAACAAAAGAAAAGATATATTAAACCGGACTACTGTCGAAAATACAACATCAAACCACCGCTAAGACTACACCTGACCAGTGGCGGACGTAGGATCTCAGGTAAGGAGGGACAGTAAAAAATTTAAAGAATAAAAAATTTAAGGAGGACAAACAAGATACATACTACATATATTAGTAGGATTTTTTTCGGACTAAGGGGCAGCTGCAATCAAGTCTTTCGTGTTATTTTCTTTGTATTTCTAGCAGTTGCGGCTCCAAGATTTTGATAATGGGATCATAAATTCGTCAATTTATTGTCTCCTAAAAATTTGTTTATATATTTAATTTTATAAAACTTAAAAATTTGTGGGTCAATTATATATATATATATATATATATATATATATATATATATATATATATTCCCACAATTTATAGCTAGTTATATTTTTGTGTTATTTGTTTATAAGGACGTGTTTTGGGACTTAATTAGACACTTAGGACATCCAAAAAAAATCATCGTTTATAAGGACGGATTTTTCTATGTTTCCTAAATTACCCTCTCTCGCAAACCCAGTCTTATTTTTTTTTCCTTCTTTCTTCGAATCTTTTTCCGACGCTATTCATACTTTTCTTCATTGCATTTTTACTGATTTCAACAGCTCCTGCAAGTGGCGAAGACTTCTATGAAGGATCGCAGCTGAACTGGATGAAGTTGACGACCAGATCCGGCTGCCGTGGGACGGTGGCGGAGTGCATGATGGCCGGCGGAGAGGAGGAGGAGTTCGAGCTGGACTCCGAGTCTTCTAGGCGGATTCTAGCAGCCAGGCGCTACACATCGGCTATGGTGCGGCTGCAGAGAATAGTGTTCCTTGCTCAAGCGTGGCGGTCGTACTACAACTGCCGCCCCGTGCTCGGCGAATCCTTACACTCATGATTGCGGTGCTATCACCCGCAGCAGAGAGTTAGTGGTGGTATTCAATTTCAATCGCGATCGATGTTGTTTCTCTATTGAAGGGAATTGATTGGAGCTACAAGTCCGATGAAAAGGCCATTCCAAAGAAGTATGTTGTAATTTTTAATTCATTATTTTCTTGTGTCATACTATTCAATTTATTATTTTGTTCTTAAGAATTTGCTTGTGAAGTATGATAAAGTAATTCTTACTGCGCATGTGTTGAGCAACGTTTCAAGGGATGGGTTCCTATTATTGAGGTAGCCATCCTCTGTGTATTGATATCCATTTTTTTGTTTGAGGTTGTCAATTCATGTTCTATTTCCCTCCCTTTAATGCTTTATTTGTCTGTTTAATGCATGACTTGCTAATTGTTTATGTTCTTATGTTTCAATCGACAATTGCTTTCTTGCATATGATTGTGTGAATCTTACTGCAAGCTTATGTTTGTGCTTATAGACATACTATGCTATCTATTTATTTGTTTGGAAGTGAATCATTCATTGATTTTCTGTTATAAATCTGTGTTCATTTTAATTACCAAAATGTCTCTGTGAACTCTGCTTGCCGTTTGATAGAGTTAGTCAGTTTTTCTTGCTCTCAAGTTTGCTCTTTGCATTTCTTTGCTGCATTATATTCCTTCTTGATTGCTAATTGAATCTAATTGAGCTAGATTTCTTACATATAATCACTCTTTCATGTGTCCGACCCGCGGATGAATGAATTGATTAGTTTCTTACATGCAGATTTTAGTTTTGTTAATTGGTTCATCTGTATATTTTTGTAGTACTTAAATGGGTAATTGGTGAATTCAATAGCAAAAATGCAGTCTGGTTAGAATTTGGGTGTTAAATAGCACTGTTCTACTTTGTATCATTTTTTTGGAAACTGCTGAGTATTTTTCTGAATTAATACATCCCTGCATTTGCTGAATCTGAAACTTAATATTTTGTGTATTAGTTGATGTCACTGCATAAATTGTTGATGTCACTGCATTAATTGCCGATGTCACTGCATAAATTGCCGATGTCACTGCATAAATTGCCGATGTCACTGCATAAAATGTTGATGTCACTGCATATCTGATTGCCGATGTCACTGCATAAATTGTTGATGTCACGCATATATGATGTCACTGCATAAAATGTTGATATCACTGCATATATGATTGCCGATGTCACTGCGTAAAAATATGAATTAAGGTGAAAGATTTATGTTGATCGTAGTTTTATATCAAAAGATATAGCCATTTGAAGTCGAATTTATGAAGAAAATAAATCGATTTTATGAAATTAAGTCGGAAAAATATCAAATGTCATCACGGTGTTGCTTCATCAAATGTCACTGCATCCCGGTGATCACTACATCCCGATGGTCTCTGCATCGTGGTGTCTCTGCATCGAGGGTGACCACTTCATCACGGTGTCTCTGCATCGGGGGTGACCACTGCATCGCGGTGTCACTTCATCGCGATGTCTCTGCATATATGATTGCCGATGTCACTGCATAAATTGTTGATGTCATTCATATATGATTGTTGATGTCACTGCATAAAATGTTGATGTCACTGTATATCTGATTTTCGATGTCACTGCATAAATTGTTGATGTCACGCATATATGATTGCCGATGTCACTGCATAAAATGTTGATATCTCTGCATATATGATTACTGATGTCACTGCATAAAAATATGAATTAAGGTGAAAGATTTATGTTGATCGTTGTTTTATATCAAAAGATATAGCCATTTGAAGTCGATTTTATGAAGAAAAGAAATTGATTTTATGAAATTAAGTCGGAAAAATATCAAATGTCATCACGGTGTTGCTTCATCAAATGTCACTGTATCCCGATGGTCACTGCATCGCGGTGTCTCTACATCGAGGGTGACCACTTCATCGCGGTGTCTCTGCATCGGGGGTGGCCACTGCATCGCGGTGTCACTTCATCGCGATGTCTCTACATATATAATTGCCGATGTCACTGCATAAATTGTTGATGTCACACATATATGATTGCCGATGTCACTGCATATATGATTATCGATGTCACTGCATATATGGTTAATTAATCGGGGTGGTGACTGTATCGCGGTGGTCAATGCATTGGGGGTGGTTAATGCATTGGGTTGGGCAATATATCGCGGTGGTCACTGCATCGCGGTGGCCAATGCATCGCGGTGGTCACGGCATCGGGGTGGGAACGGCAACACGGTGGTGAATGGATCGGTATGGTCACTGCATCGCGGCTGTCAATGTATCGGGGTGGTCAATGCATCGTGGGTGGTCACTACATCCGGGGTGGTCACGGCATCGTGGTGGTCAATGCATCGGGGTGCTCACACCATCGCGGTGGTCAATGCATCGGTAAAAGGTTATGGAATAACCTTTTGGGAGCCATTATCAAAGGTTATGGAATAACCAAAGTCCAGAATAATATCTTACTTATTATGGTACCTTATTATATATTTCATTTAGTAATATTACTTAAATAAGTTGGCTGATGCTGACAATTATGGATAAAGATAGCGCCACATTCTTGCAAGCATTTGGAAGATCAAAAGTCAAGCCTGGGATATACCACGATATAATGCATCAATCAAAGATTTCAAAAATTCAAATCCAAGATGAAGTTTGTGATGTTATCAAGTCTGATATGATATCTATGCTTGCAAAAGCTCGGAATAATGTCCAAAAGATGGCACTTACTATAAGTATTATAAATATATTACTATATATTATATTAGGTCATATTAGGTAAATAAATCATAAGTAAGTTGCTGATTTTCAAGTTAAAGTGGCGCCATTTTACATTCAAAGAAGCCAAGAAGACAAGTTTGGAAGAAATCAAGTTCATGTACAAGAATTCTTGGAAACTTTCAAGCATTTATCATGATACATTGAATCTAGATTCAATGAACCTAGAAAAGTCTTGTTCATGGCCGAAAATTGCAATACATGTATTTAGAATTTGAAGTGTTTTTCTAGTATGTATCTAGCATCCTAAAATGTATTCTTGTAGCCTATAAATAGCCTACTACTTGTAACTTGTAATTCAGCTTTTGATCAATATAAATTATATTTTATTCTTCACTTGGAAAAGTGTTGTGTGAGTTTCTCTGGAAAGGTTAATTCAAATATTGGATTATCAAGGACTTGAGAAATCCTTGTGGTTATCCATATACCAAGGTGCTTGGAAACAGGTTTTCTAAGTG